>CM066031.1:1492978898-1493327939 GCA_033557465.1 Ichthyophis bannanicus
CTTGATACAAGTATTATAATAAAGCTATGCGGATACATAGCTGTGCAATGGTCACTTGTTGGTCATAGTGAGAGTGCCATCTCAGCATAACATACAATGGCCACCCAGGCAATGCACATGGCAGACGGGCACAATGGCATCTCAGCCAGTGACCCTACCATTTTGGCAAACACATCCAGGTCAATCTGCGCTGTTTCAGGTGATACCCACAATCCTCTGCTTTGCCTTATTCACATTTTCCAAACAGAAAAGAAAAAACTCAGACAATGTGAGTCAAAATGCAGTGCAGAAAGCCAAGGACAAAGGAGAGCCATGCACACATGTATACACTCTTATTGGTGTACAAAGCAAAAGTGGAGATGGTTGGCATTCCTGCTTGACACTCCTGTCTCAATGTCAGCTCAAGAATTGATAACATGTGCACTGTTTGCACGTGCTGTATTACCGTGTGCTATTAGCCCCCAACCAGCTGTGTATAATGGAGCCTGTCAGTGCTGCTGGTGCGTGTTTCCACCCTTGCTTGCTGGCCATCTCCTTGAGGGTTGCACATGCTGGAGCTGTACTTACATTATCAGCTAAACTTTGTTCACAGGAATATGCAATACAGAAACCCCAGAGGGGACCTGAATCTGTAACCCTCCACACATACGAGGTATGACAAAATAGAAACAAGAATGTCCCATAAATGTTTTATTACAAAATCTACAGAGAAATTATGCATTGTCCCTTCAAAGTAATCCCCCCCCCCCGAGTTAATGCACTTCTGCATTTGCATCTGCCACGTATGGAAGCACTCCGTAAAGTCCTTCTCATTGAGGTCGCTCAGCTCCCTCGTCACAGTGGCCTTGATCTCTTCTACAGAGATGAAATGAGGTTCTTTGAACACAGTCTTCAGCCTGGGGAAGAGCCAGAAGTTGCACGGTGCAAGATCTGGGGAATGAGGATGGTGGTCGAGAGCTATGATCTGTTTGTTGGCTAAGAACTGCCTCAAACTGAGCACAATGTGTGCGGGCGCATTGTCATGGTGGAGCAGCCACAATTTGTCTCTCCACAGAGCCCGCCTGCTGCGCCGAACCCGGTCATGGAGGCGATTGAGGACCTGCTGGTAGAAGTGCTGGTTGACTGTCTGACCTTCAGGCACAAACTCATGATGGACCACTCCCTTCTGGTTGAAGAATGTGATCAGCATGACCTTGATCCTTGATTTCGACATTCGCGCCTTCTTGGGCTGGGTGACAGTCGAGTCTTCCACTGCAGGCTCTGTCTCTTGCTTTCAGGGTCATACTGGAAGACCCAAATCTCATCTCCTGTGATCACTCAGCCAATGAACTCTGGATCTTCTCTGATCTTCTCTAGAAAGTCTCAACAAACATTGACCCGGTGTTCCTTCTGGTCATCCGATAAAAGCTTGGGCACCATCTTGGCACACACCTTCTGCATCCCCAGCTCCTGCACCAAGATGGTCCACAATGACTCCATGTTCAGGCTGAGCTACTACTATTATTACTACTACTACTACTACGCATTTATATAGCGCTACCAGTCGTATGCAGCGCTGTACAGTATAGACATGTAAGAGACAATCCCTGCTCATCAGAGCTTACAATCTAGTCAAGACAAAACACACAAACATGGAGGGTATAGGTGGGGGTGGGCGGGGTGGAAAAAGGGAGAAGAGGAGCTCAGGTGAGTCAAGATCTGAAAGCAGCAGCAAAGAAGTGAGCTTTCAACCTGGACTTGAAGAGGGTTAGAGAAGGTGCCTGGCGTACAGACACCGGTAGCTTGTTCCAGGCATAGAGTGCAGCAAGGTGAAAGGAGCAAAGTCTGGAGTTATCAATAGGAGAGTGGGGCATGGATAGAAGCAGTTTGCTGGAAGAGCTCCTCAGCTATCATCCGCACCATCAATCTGCGATCACTCCGCACCAGCTGGTTCTCTCTGTCAATGTTCTCAGCCATCTTTGTCATGGAAGGCCGTCCTGACTTGGGGTTATCCTCCACCTCCTTGCAGCCAGTCTTGAAGCATTTGTTCCACTCGAAGACTCGCGGGCTTGACATTGCATCTTCTCCATAAGCCTTTTGGAGAAGTTGGAGACACTCAGTTGGGCCCTTCTCCAACTTAACCAGAAATTTCAAGTTGATTCTTTGCTCCATATTTCTGCCCCCTCCAGTTGCGTGACAAAGCGATGGAGCAGTGTGCTACAAAAAAGAACGACAGAGTGAAAGAGATGAAAAATATTATAGCAGAATAGTGGTGAGATGTTGCACAACATAGTGACATAAGCTGTTATCCAATTGGCATTGAGTCATGGGCGTGGCTGCCTCAGTCTGTTTTCTTTTTTGTCACACCTTGTATACACACTGTGTGTGTTGCACCACAGTGCTGCCTTATAGGGACAGCAGCTCCTGTTGCTGACATGCTTCTCTTCAGCTGACCTTTGGCACATGCTGCAATGCACATGATGCATACTACCAGGGCAAGGCTTCTGTCTCCTGAAGGCTAGTGCCACTTCCCACGCCACCACCAACACCTCACCATGCAGACATGTCCATGCACTGTCAGTGGTAGTGTTCACAGTTCCAGCATGTTAAACATACGGGTTTGGCGGGCACCTTAGGCAAAATCTCTGGATGGGGGGCAGGGGCACACATGGACGGCCATGCAGCCCCCACCAGCTGCTCATACAGGGGTCTCATCACTACCTGCCACTGATATGTCTCTGGGGGAGGATGGTGGCCACTGCTGTAGTATTTCCCCAGGCACCTGCATTTTCCAGCTACCTAGAGGGCTACAGCATTTGGCACTATTGGCCTCTTCCCCCATAGCTGGGTTCTGCGGCAGCAGGGGGGGGGAGAGGAAGGAAGCCTAGATCTCTGCCTGGGGTGCCAGGACCCTTGGACTACCCTATGTGGCACATTGCCTTTCCACAGCAGTAGCAGGACTGTGTGCTGCCACTGTCACTCTGGGATCATGACAAATATCACAGATGGTTCTGCAGATGGCAGAATACCCCTTTGTGGAGAGGTTAAAAAGGTTTTGGCTCATCAACCTGGGGATGAGACGACTGAGGGGAGATATGATAAAGGTCTATAGATTATTGACTGGAGTGGAACTGGTAAACGTAGGTCACTTTTTTATTGTGCACTGTTGAACACAGGATATTGGGCATGATGGATCTTGGTCTGACATAGTTTGGCATATTTTGTAGTCTTATGTTCCTATGTGCCATCTAGACAGCTGCCTGGTCCCCTCTGTGCACCAGCAGCCCCACTGCATGACCCATGTCCCACCTCCTTTGCCGCCATTTGCACCATCAACATAGTGCCCTTTCATACTTAGGCACTATGCTATTGCTACTAATGGAGCACTACTATCACTTTTTTGAGCTCCCCTCTCTGTGCATCACATTGTAGACAAAAAACGTCTCTCTCTCCTCAAAAAACACGTTTTCCAACAGGTTATGAATTGCGTTAACGTTCCTGCCATTAAGGTACCTGCATTAAGGGAGCAAGCCTTGTTCCTGTCCACTCCCCGCCCATTGATCCCCACTCCCCGCCCTGTGCACGTCTTCTCTCCACCCATAGGACACTTTAAGCTGCTGGTACTGTTAGCACCCGCTAAAGTGCCTTTTTGCACGCGATAAGTGTGCACATGCACAGTTAGCACCCGCTAATGGAACACTTGCTCCTTTACTGCTGTTTAGTAAACATACCCCTAAGACTTTCGCTTTTGAATGGATTTAATTAGGAATACAGCTGATAAAATCCATTCAAAAGCAAAGGTCTTAGACTTTAGGAAAACTAAGGGGTATGTTTACTAAACTCCGTTGCTGTGCGGGTCCCCATTAGTGTGCGTGTGCCATATAAGGAGTGGGCGGTTCAGGCAGAAAAAAGAAAAAAACCTGACCGTACGTGTGTGCGTCGCGCTAATGTGCGGGGCCCACATTAGCGCGTGGGAAGGCTAAGTGGGGCAATGCTGCATGACCAAACAACAGAGCTGTAGTACAACGGTGAAGACACTGACCTATGGTGCAGGGGCCATGGGTTCAAACCCCCATTGCGCTCAACGAAAAAGACCAGCTGAGGCATCAACTTTTATGGGCAAAAGTGGTGTAGGAGGCATATTGATTATGGGCGGCAGAAGGCGGCGCACTCTTTTTTTATACGGCATGAGGCGGCGCACTGTTCATTGTGGGCGGCAGATGGCGGCGCGCTGTTAATTTTGTGCGCCAAAAGACGGCGCGCCGATGGCTACAAGGCTGCGCGCTGCTGCACAAACACAGGACCAGAGCCACAGCACAATGGTGAAGATACTGAGCAATGGTGCAGGGACCAGGGGTTCAATCCCTCACAATGGCCAGTGAAAAAGGCTAGCTGAGGCAGTATGTTGTGGAGTGCTGTAGGAGGCTTTTTAATTTTATTTTGTGATAACTACTAGCACAGCATATTAATATAAGGCGGCCCATAAGGCACATGTTACAGTGCACCATCCGCCAAGGCACCCTAGAATGTCCCCTATAGGGCAGCATGTATGTTGCGACACAGGATAATGTATAGTTCACCCTATATGGCTGGCAACCGTAACGTGCCCTATAGGGCACCCCATAAAGCACCCTCAGAGGCACCTTATGGGTACAGTACGCTGAGGGTGTTATTGCTGGCAGAAGCATATGTACAGTAAATTAAAATAACTCTTTGAACACCCCTATCACAGAACCCCACTGTAGGTTTGAACCCATGACATCTGGCTGCACAGGCAGTGACATTACCATTGGGCTACAGCTCTATAGCTGAAAGCAGCCCCTGGCTGGCTGCAGATAGCCTGTACGTCACCTCACTGACAGTCTGCTGTTGTGAACCACCCGTACCCATGATGCACTGCACATGCAAATCAGCTGTCCACGATTGAACACAGGATGGGAAATGCACCCCTAAAGCTCCCCGGCCTGGTAGGGGGAAGTGTCCGTGTGCACCCACACAGCACCTCGGCCTGGTAGGGTGTCCTGAGTGGGTGGACAAACGGCAAAGAGTAGCTAAACACCATCACATTGTGCGGTTACTGTGCTCACCCTGAGTGTGAGATGTTGCGCCCAGGACCAGGTCCACAACACCAGACAGGCCAATGTCTTCTGGAGAGGCAGAACATTAGACCCTGCATGCATCTCCCAATACTAGCACCTGCATACCTTAGCAATGTCACCCTACACCTGACGTATACGGTACACAGCTCTGAGACGCTTGCTAGGAGTACTGGCAGATAGATATCCATACGTTACGCACATACTGCTAGTTGACCCCATCCGAACAATCTGTTCGGTGTTTGCGGTGCGTGCTCCAGCCCTTGCCTCTGACGGTGTTTACCACCCTGGGGAGTGACCCCTGGCAGTACTGCATAGCATATCCATGCCTTGCCGTGCCCAGCACCGGTTTGGTGGGCAAGGCTAATTACCTCCTCAATAGTAGCACCATGATGGCATAGGTGTGGAATTGTGTGTCTGTCTATACCAGGGGTCTCCAACTCCAGTCCTGGAGGGCCGCAAACCAGTCAGGTTTTCAGGGTATCCCTAATGAATATGCATGAGATATATATGCATTAGAAATAGCCTGCCAAACTGACTGGTTTGTGGCCCTCCAGTGCTGGATTTGGGCACCCCCACCTTACATCTCTGTCATTTAAGATTGTGAGTGGGCAAGGTACAGATGTCCTCGACATCAAAAGAGTAGATAGAATGTGTCACATACCTCCTTGCTGCTCACCACCACCAAAATATTGTCTATTAGACAACTTTTTGGTGGTGGTGAGAAACGAGGAGGGATGTGACACATTCTATCTACCCTTTTGATGTCGAGGACATCTGTACCTTGCCCACTCACAATCATACATGACAGAGGTGTACGGCAGGGGTCCCCAAATCCAGCACTGGAGGGCCACAAACCAGTCAGTTTGGCAGGCTATTTCTAATGCATATATATCTCATGCATATTCATTAGGGATACCCTGAAAACCTGACTGGTTTGCGGCCCTCCAGGACTGGAGTTGGAGACCCCTGGTATAGACAGACACACAATTCCACACCTATGCCATCATGGTGCTACTATTGAGGAGGTAATTAGCCTTGCCCACCAAACCGGTGCTGGGCACGGCAAGGCATGGATATGCTATGCAGTACTGCCGGGGGTCACTCCCCAGGGTGGTAAACACCGTCAGAGGCAAGGGCTGGAGCACGCACCGCAAACACCGAACAGATTGTTCGGATGGGGTCAACTAGCAGTATGTGCGTAACGTATGGATATCTATCTGCCAGTACTCCTAGCAAGCGTCTCAGAGCTGTGTACCGTATACCTCAGGTGTAGGGTGACATTGCTAAGGTATGCAGGTGCTAGTATTGGGAGATGCATGCAGGGTCTAATGTTCTGCCTCTCCAGAAGACATTGGCCAATGGGGCCTGTGGGTGTGTGTGTGGGTGTGTCTGGCCCTGTTGGCTGCTGCTTTACGGCAGAGATTCCCAACTCCAGTCCAGGTTTCCATCACCTGTTCGGGTTTTACTGCTGTTCCTCATGAATATGCATGAGCTACATCTACATGCCATGGGTGTGGTGCATAGATATACAGCACAGGCATTTGTATGAGTAGCAGCATGGAACCTGACTGGTGTGTGGCCCACCAGGACTGCATTTGGGAGATTGTGCTCTAGGTACTGGTGTCTGTGCTCAGTGGGGTAAAAGATAGACGTAGTACCATTGCATATGTCCTCGCCACGAAAGGTTTGTCCTTACTATCACTGTGTAGTTGTGGGAAAAATATGTGGGCAGGATTGGTGGTAGCCCCAGCTGGGCTTTGAACCTGTGACCTTCTGTTTTTGCATGCACTGTCTGTGTGCACTGCACCACCGTGTAGCCACAGATTGGCTGGATTCCCTGGAACATCCATGCCTGTGGATCCGGCAGGGCCTGTCTGTTGCAGTGGACTGTGCCAGCCTGCACATGGCTAGGCCTCTGTCTTCTGTGGCTAGAAGCCACTGCCCCCTGCACCACATGTACTCGTCCGCCAACATGCTGGCATGAGCTTTTCTCAGAAAAAGAAGATGACCTGATTGCAATGTGGCAGTACGGGACTGCATTTGGGGGACTTGGCTGTAGGTAATGCCCATTGTTGTGGTGTGTGTGCGGTGTTGGGTAAAATATGGGTGTTTCCCCCATGCTTATGTTCCCTGCAATACAGGGGTGTCTGCGCTATCTTTGTTTAGTGGTGGGTAAAATATAGGGACTGGGCTGGCAAGTGCCCCAGCTGGGATTTGAACCTCTGGCCCTCTAGTTCTAGAAGTAATGGCTCTGTCCGCTGCACCACACTATGGCCACAGAGACAGTGCAGCCCCTGGAGGTAGTAAACCTGGCAGGATGGAGTCACAAACCCTGCTGTACGCATTTTTACTGTGGGCACATGCACCCTGTCTGGTGACAAACGTGCACATAAACCCCAGAAATGACCACGGCAAATGGGGGACACAATATCACCACACTGGGCAACAGTGATATTAATGGGCAACCATAGAAGACACTCCCAGGAAAGCTCCAACAAAAAGGAAATGTTTTTGGAAGAGTCTCCGCTCCGTACACCTTTCCAAAAAACATTTCTTTTTGCTGGAGCTTTCCTGGGTGTGTTTGTTGGTTTTGCCCATTACTATAACTGTTCCCCAGCTGACTTCCTATTTTTACAATTTTTGTTGTGGTCCTTTTCTATTTTTATTTCCACTTTTGGGCTGTGCACATGTATCACACTGCTCACGTTTTGCAGGTTTCCCCGGTTTTGCTGTACATTGCTGATGGAAATGGGTTATCTTCCCTTTAAATGCATTCTACAGCGAGTGATTCACTCGCGCTATTTTTTTTTTGGAAATTCAGCACCGATAATGTGCGGGGCGCCTCTCCCCTCCCCTTCCCCGCCCATTAACCCCTTCTCTCCGCCCCTCCGGGGCCTTCCTCCGCCCTCCGTTAGCCTTTCCACGCCTCTATCGGACATTTGCGGGCCCGTACTTGTGCGGGGCCCGTTATTGTGCCGCGCACCTGTGCGGGGGTGACACGCACGATTGCGGGGCGTTTAAGCGCTCTTAAGTACCGCTTTTAGTGCGCTATTTTGCGGCGCGCAAATTAGCGGTTTTTAGTAAACATGCCCCTAAGTTTGCCAAGATGGGCCAATACTTCAAGGAGTCACTAGCAGGATGGGAACAGCTGGGGGATGTAGAAAAACAGTGGGCAAAACTGAAAGGGATATTTTAAGGGCAACCAACCTTTTTTGTCAAGATGGTAAATAAAGGTAAAAGGAAAAGGAGACCGCTATGGATTTCAAAATAATTAGCTGAAAAGGTGAAGAATTAGAGAGAGGTTTTCATGAAATACAAGAGATCACAGAGAGAGGAAGACAGGCATGTATATTTGGAAAAACTTAGGGGTATGTTTACTAAACTGTCTTAATGTTACCGGCGCTAGTTGCAGCGTTAATGTGAAGAATGCCATATAAAGTAGTGGACGGTCCGGAGGGAAGGTTGCAAGAAATCGGTATCGCGAGATAATGGCCCCGTAGCATGTTAACACGCGTTATCCCTAAGTTCATGCCAACGCAGTGTTAGAAGCTATAAAGATGTAGCCCACTGGTTACTGCAATTACTGATTGATTTTTTTGACTGGGTAACCAGGGAGTTAGACCAAAGGATAGCCCTAAATATGGTATATTTAGATTTCAGTAAAGCCTATAACATTGTCCCTCACAAGCGACTTATAAACAAACTGAGCACCCTAGGGATAGACCCTAAAGTTACTGCTTGGGTAAGAAATTGGTTGGGTGGAAGGTGGCAAAGGGTACAGGTAAATGGAGCTCACACTGAGGAGAAGGAGGTAACCAGTGGTGTGCCCCAGGGATCTGTCCTTGGTCTGATTCTTTTTAACATCTTTGTTAGTAATATAGTGGAAGGGCTGTTGGGTAAGGTTTGCCTCTTTGTGGATGATACCAAAATCTGCAATAGAGTAGACACCCAGGAAGGTGTAGATAACACGAGGAGGGATCTAGTTAAGCTTGAAGAATGGTCTAGAATTTGGTAGCTGAGATTTAATGTTAAAAAAATGTAAGGCCATGCATTAGGGCTGCAGCAATCCAAGGGAGCAATATGGTATGGGGGTGAAGTACTTCTGTCCACAAAAGAAGAGCAGGACCTAGGTCTGATTGTGTCTGATGATCTTAAAGTAGCTATACAGGTAGAAAAGGTAATGACAAAAGCTAGAAGATTGCTTGGGTGCATAGGGAGAGGAATGACCAGCAGAAAAAGGAGGTGACAGTGCCTCTATGTAAGTCTTTGGTGAGACCCCATTTGGAGTATTGTGTTCAATTCTGGAGACCACATCTTCAAAAGGATTTAAGCAGGTTGGAGTCGGTGCAGAGGTTTGCTACTAAAATGGTTAGTAGTCTTTGTTATAAAGCATATGAGGACAGACTTAAGGAGCTTAATATGCATACTTTAGAGGAAAGGTGGGATAGAGGTGATATTATTGAGACGTTTAAATACCTCCGTGGAATAAATGCTTTTGACTGAAAGTAAGCTCTGTTATGAGGGGGACATAGGATGAGGGTGAAAGTGGATAGACTCAGGAGTAATATGCAGAAATATTTTTTTATGGGAAGAGTGGCAGATGCGTGGAATAGTCTCCCAGTGGAAGTGGTAGAGATGAGGACAGTATCTGAATTCAAAAAAGCATGGGACAAAAACAGAGGATCTCTTAAGGGAAAAAGAGGACTGTTGTAGTGGTTGATATGGAAGGGCAGACTAGATAGGCCATGTAGTCTTTTTCTGCTATCATATTTCTATGTTTGTAATAGAGGTAATTTACAAAATGTAAAACAAAATCTGAAAACAAAGAGTTGAAAAGAACTCCAGGATGGATTGGATAGGAAAGAGAACTAGTAAGGAGCAAAAAAATTGAAGATATGGGCATACAATAAGTCACAGCCAGCCCTCCTCTCCCCTATATATTGAACTATGAGGGCCCAAATGCTTCTCCAAATAGATGTGTATGTCTTTAGAGAAGCACAAAACTGTCAGTGTAAAAGCTCTAGGTGGAGCTATGGTGGAAAACAATTTCCATAAGGAAGGTTGTTTGTTGAGTAGATGCATACTTGATATGAGTGGGAAAAGGAATATGAAGACGATCACCATGGATTGAATGCAGAACTCTTGCAGGGGCATTAAAGCTGATGAGAGAAGATAAATACTCTGGAATACCAGTGGGGACGTGGTCTAACCAAATTTTTGACCCACATTGTATCAGAAACTAAGGAGTTTGGTGAGGGAGGTGCAGATTGGTTTATTTGCCCCTTCCAACCTAAAAGGTGCTCTGCTGCCCCTGCTTTGCTGTTTCTTTCCTTCTGTATTAATATGATTTTGTTGAAAACAACATGTATGAGTAAACTTTGGACATAATTTTTTGAACTCTTAGAAAAAATAATTATGAATTAGTAAAAGTGGGACAATATTTTATATTGATTTGGAATTTGTGACTTAGTTCTTGAAAAGACATAGAGAAGATATTCAGTGACAGCAGATAGCACTTCTATGGTGGCTAGTCATCACCGCTGTACTTTGCACCCAAATATTCAATGCCAAGGTCATATTCAGCCACCAGCATTGAATATCCAGGTTGGCCAGATAGCGCCAAAGCTAACTGAGCAGCGGCAATATTCAGTCTCTGCCTGGTTAGCTTCAGCGGCAAAGGTTAGGCGAGCCTTTCAGGTGCCTAACGTTTGCCGCTTTGGAATAACCAGTTAGCGTCTGAATATCACCATTAGCTGGTTATCCCTGGGTGCTGCCTCCAATCTGTCTCCAGAATGCCTCAACACTGGCTGGTTAGTGTCAGGGCATTCAGTGGTGGCACTCGGGACTATTCATTGGCATTAACCACATTAATGCCATTGACTATCCTGCAAATTGCCTAAATGGCTTTGAAAATGCCCCCCATAGTGAATTCAAACCTCATATAAAACAGAAACAATGTGCTGAAATTGAGCTTTTGTAATCTATACAAGGGGTCCCCAACTATATTTGGTGGCCAAATGAAACCCACAGAGCTCAAGTCTCTATCCATAACCATAATCATCCTATCATATATTTCCTACCGGTGGCTCTGGCATTTGGAAGACGTTTTGTCTTTTTTCCCCCATGGGTATCAGTGGCAAAGGCAGAAAGGTTTCCAGATTCCATCAACTATTTATTTAGCTAGGCTTATATACTGCTTTTCTTCAGGTTAAAACCGTGTACATTTAGGTACAGTATATAGTTGCCTTGTTCCTGAAGACTCACGATCTACATTTTGTACCTGAGACAACAGAGGCTTAAGTGGCTTCCCCAAAGCCACATGGAGTGCCTGTGGGATTAGAAATCCCAATTCCTCCCACCTGAAGTTGCTGTTCTCCAGTGGAATTCAAGCCTCCAGTCCTCTGGCCCAAGGCAACTTGCCCCAACCACTAAGCCACTTCTCCCTGGTGGGGAAATGTGAGTGATGAGGTATGGCGACAAACTCTAAGGTGGACCCCCATCTGATTCAGCATGCTCAGTTGATACTCCAAGTGATTAAATTGCCCTTCTCTTGAAAAGTCTGAAGGCACCTGGGGGCATGTCTACTGAAGGCCATTGAGGTAGCATGCGTTAACGGCAGCCATGAGTTTTACATGCAAAAAAGGCTCTGGGTGGGTAGGAGGAGTTCAGAAGGTAAGGGCACAATGGGCCAGTTAACGTGCGTTAAAAGGACATCAGGCATTAAGGTGCTAAGCATGCACCTTAACATCCAAAAATAGCTGTCACCCTAACACTGGATAAGGGAGCACCGAGGAAAGTCAATGTAAAGGTGATAGATGGAAGGACAGGTGGGAGCAGATGGACCTACCAGATCCATAGGCACCCTATGTGGCAGCCAGTAATTTAGATGAGAATGTGGGAGGCAGCTGTACTGATGCACTGGGGGGTGCAAATGTAAAATGGTGCAATGTTAGTGTGTGGCATAGGATGGGGAAGACGTGTCCCTCAGCAGAGTCAGAAGTGGCAGAATGTGTGCAGCGAAAGGAGGATGGAGCAGGAGTGATGATGTGCAGATCAGGCACAGGAGAGGTGTGCATGAAGAGCCGAAATGAGGGAAAGAGTTCCTGTGTTGGCCAAGGTGTAGCAGCTTGCATGAGAAGACATGACTGCACACAGCCGACAGAGACAGATGGATGGACGGCAGAGGAGAAGGTGGTATGGACTGGCAGCATCGATGTGCCATAGGTGCCATCCCCAATGTATTTGTACTGTGTGGGAAAATGTGTGTCAGTGCCATGTGGAAGGCCTGATACCAGACATGTGGTCTCACATCTGTCCCAGCCACACATCCACCATACAACACCCCAGTCAAATGTACAGATAACAGCTGGACCGGTGTCATCCAAACTGGGCAAATGGGGCACATAAGGACATGAGTTGATACCTGCAGGTGGCTATCCTAGGGGTAGGATGTGTCCACATGTACTGCAGAGATGTGATGGAGCCAAAGCTGTACAGTCATGTCATGATATCATACATGACTCATGTCTCACATGTAGGTTACAGCTGTATGCATGTACAGTAACTGCCTGTTAGTATACCGCTGTATCAGTGCAGTCACATTGGGATACATCTTACTGACGAATTAGTAACGTCTGATGATAAATAGGCAAACCCCAAAAAGTTCAGTTCCAGAGTGTGGATCATATGAGTACTGTAAGGAACACCACTCTACTATTTATCACAAATCACATCAGGTAAACATTATAAATGGAAGGTGGAAAGAGCCTCAGAATCCAAGGAGGTAAGGGCAATAATAAAGGTTCTCTTCAAACCAAGCCCAATCCTCTTAACATCAACAGCTCTAAAAAACTCCTGTCAGTCAATTCGTCATTTTAATATTTTGATATACTTCCAAATCAAAATAATCATGAATCATGTGATCCTTACAGTACTCTGATGATAAATAGGGACTGTACAGACCTGTAGTCAGCTGAGCCATTGGCAGATTAACTGACCTGCTCAAGGTCACAAGGAGGTGTTTCAGTGCATAAAATGCGTCAGTAATACATTCTGAAATGTCACATAAGGAGTACTAGTGGGCCTCAAACCCTAGTATCTTGGTTCTTAAGCCATTGCCATGACCATTATGCTATGCCTCTACAAGGAGCTTGGCACCTGCAGAGAGGACATGTATGACCCCTTGCAATGGGCTGCAGCAGAGCCAATAAAACCATGCTCTCAGAAGGGCATGCTGGGGAATAGCATGTTTTCTGACCTAGTGTGGCTTGAATGCATAAGAAAGTAGAGGGACGTGGGTCTGCAGGTCACAGCAGAGCCTGGACTGTTACTGGCAGGGAAATGCCCTGAGTTGCACACAGGCCCAAAACAAACAAGTGGAAATTGAACCCTTGTCTTCTTGTTTATGGGGATATTGTACTTACCAGTAGGCTACCCCTCCATGCCATGCTGTACAACAATGTCTGGATTCAAAGAGACTGCATGTCACTGCCTAAAATGTCTGCTGTGTGTGCCAGTATAGGTTAGCCCCTCCAATACCATGAGGCACTGCACATGCGGAATAACAGTCTGCAGCTGATCACTAAATGGAGAATGCACTGATCCATCAAAGTAAGATGCACTGACTGTGTGTGCTACAAGCATATAATAGCTACAAACTGTGCTACTGAGCAGTTTCAGCGGTCACCCTGAGGGTGAGGAGGGGTACCCAGCACCTGATCCTTGAGCTTGCACTGTTAGAGATAATCTCTGCTTGCTGTGCTGAAGTTCCACAGTGTCTGCAGTGTGCTTATGTTAGTCACCTTGTTTCCTGCACAATTGTAGCATTCTGTAGGTGCCTGTCATATCTGGGCCCTGGGTCCTGCCCCTATTGAACAGGGACCCTCCTAGAATATAGCATGTCAAGCCCAGTGTTGTGACAACTGATGCCAAATGCAGTAGGGGCTTTTAGGCTTGCATGGGGCTGCTGCTACTGTCCTACCATGATCACACAAGAAACAATTTCTGCCCAACCATCTCAGACTACCTATACACCACAGCAAGAACAGTCAGACCACACCTGCTGCCAACCACAGGGCTGTTACAGCCATACAGATACCAACGGTGATCAGTCAGCACACAATGCATGTGCACAGAGCAACCATGTGCACCCTGACTTTGGACAAACAGTATGGACACCCAACAAACCACTTTCATTGTATGATAAGGTTGTATATAAAAAAAACTGTTAAATAAATAAATAAACATTTATCACAATGATTAGGCTCCCAGGACAGAAAGAACACCCACATCACTAGAGTTGGACACTATAGAGCACTATGTGGATACATAGCCTTGCCATGGTTACAACTTGGTCAGAGTGGGAGTGCCCTCACAGTGTGAACTTCTGCAGCCAACCAGGCCATGCACGTGGCAGACGGGCACTATGAAGTCTCAGCCATTGACACTACCTCTGATGTAGACACATCCTGGGCAAGTTTCTCTGCTTCAGACCATATCCACCATCCTCTGCTCCTCATCATGCACATTTCCAGACTAACGCTAAGAACAGCCTAGGCAATACAAGGCACAGTGAAGTGCAGAAGGCCACAGAACTCTGGAGAGACATACACACACACACACACACACACTCACACCGCTGCGCTGTGCAAAAGGGAGGATGGTTGGCATTCGTGCCTGCCACTTTGGTCTCCATATCTGCTCAAGCATTGCTAACGTGTGCTTATTGTGCAGATGCTAGTAGTGCGCTCTGACATTCATACCTGTTGTTTACTCTGGCTCAGTGTGCCAGTACTATCAGCCTGTCTTTCCATCCACCTGTGGATAGTGGAGCCTGTCTATGTGGCTGATGGGTGTTTGGACCCTTGCTGTCTGATTCATTAGGGGTTGCATATGCTGGCACTGTACCTGTACTGTAGGCTAAAGTTTATTCACAGGGATATGATCCACTGACAGATTTTGAATCTATGACTTTCTGCTCATATACACACTGGATTTGTGTGTTGAGCTACAGAGCTGCCATATAGATATCACAGTCCCTGTGGCTGACATGTTTCCCATCAGACAGTCCTTGGCACATGTTGCGATCTGAACAACACACAAGATCAGGACATGGGTTTTGTCTGCTGCAGGCAGGTGCTGCTGCACCCGCCGCCAACACTCCCTCAACATGCTGACATTCCAGCAAGCTGTCAGTGGGGGTGGTGAACAGTCCTGGTCCATCTACCATGCGGCTTTGGTGGACGTCTAGGGTACCAGGTCCAGATGTGGGGAACAGTGGCACGCATTGACGGCCACGTCACCCCTCCCAACTAACCACCACTGCCGGGACCACATCCCTGCCTGCCATCGATACGTCTCAGGGGAAGGCGGAGAGCCACAGCTGTGTTATTTCTTCAGGCACCTGCATTTTGCAGCTCCCTGTAGTGCAACAGCTGCTGGCACTATCAGCCTCTTCCTCCGGAGCTGGCTTCAGTGGCAGCAGGGGAGGCCAGCCGTGGTCTCTGCCTAGGGTGCTAGGAATCCTTATACCGCCCCATGTGACACATCACCTTTCCACAGCAGCAGCATGTCTGTGTGCCACCTCTGTCAATGTGGAATCATGACGGACATTACAGATTTGCCAACTGGGCAGTTGCCTAGATGGCCTTGTGCACCAGCAACCCCCACTGCATTACCAATGTGCCACCTCCTCTGCCCCATTTGCACCATCAACATGGTGCCCTTTCTTACTTGAGGTCCACCAAGGGAGCACCAAACCACATAAAGAACAGAACCCAGTCTAAAACTCGTGGTAAACCAGGAAGGATTCTTTATTATTCTATTGCACATACATTAGCTCACCAGCCCGACATGAGCCGTGTTTCGATCAATCTTCGTCAGGGGCTTCTGGTGTGCTGCATCCATAATGTATAAATAATTAAAAACATAAATAACATCACAACTCAACATATTTAAACATAAATATGAATATAACCGTAAAATAATAAATAATTAAAAACCATATATAAACCATGTATAAAACCGGGCATTTCTCACATAAAACCATATAACTAGTGTGACATACATGGATAAAAAATAAATTATCATAGATAATCAATAAAATAATAAAATAAACGATTCTTGAAAGGGTGTTCTAATACTGTACCTTAATTAGTTGATATTTCTATTATGATGACTTTACTAAAACAAAACAGAAACATATGACCATTTGAGCTTGCTATGTCAACAGGAAAGGACTTATAAACAAATAAATACATCCATACTAAATCGATCATACACTCTTTCCTGTGTTGAAATTAAAAGCCAAAGTGAGGAGGGATAAAATTGCCATATCACTTCATCAACTTCTCTAGGCTGCAATCTTCCTCATGCGTATTCAATTAATTATTATTATTTTTTTTTAATTCTTTATTTTCGTTTTATGACAACAAAGGAAAAGGAAGACATACAGCAAAAGACAGATACAGAAAATGTAATACATACACCAAAGTAAACCCCTGCCACCCCCCTCCCCCCTGCTTCTTCTCTAGAAAACTAATCATTCCCGAAGCGGGCGTGTACGTACATTATTGTGTTACAAAACCTAACGGTGATCTAAAACATGATGAGTGCACATTATACAGGCATGATGGAAACAATGAGCAGATTGTACTTGATCATTAAGCATCTGCCATTTAGACAAGCGAGAGTGAGTTTGGGCATGGGGAATAGCTCTCCGAGGTATCTGCTCATATTTACTATATAAGCAGACAAGGTTCACCATTCATTGACAGTAAATCGAGAGCTATCCTTCCAATTCCTCGTGATTAAGCATATGGCTAGACCCAGCAGGAAATCAAGGAGAAAGCGACCCTTCTTAGGAAGAGAGGGGACCTCCGCCACAGAGCGGAGTCCCACAATCTTCCAAGAGAGAGGCTCGTAAAGGTATAAGATAAATTGAATACAACCCCAAACCCGCCCCCAATAAACCTGTAGTTGAGGACATTCATAAATAACATTAGCGAAGGTTCCCACAGCAGTATGGCAAGACCAACACTGGTCCCTATCAGTGATGTTCCATTTAGCTATTTTTCCTGGGGTATAAAGCATCTGTGTGCAAAAAGGAAGAGAGTTTGGGTAACAGAGGCAGACCGGGAAACCCGCATTACTTTGCTCCAGAAAACGCTCCATTACACAGGGGTTAAAGTGGTTTGCAGTTCTCGCTCCCAAGCTTGTTGGGCTCTAAAAGTGGCCGTGTCTATACCCTGACATAATATTTTATAAAAGTTAGAGGCTACCCCATGTGTACGATTAATAGAGTGACCTATCTCTGATAGCCCGTCCTCAGTAGGGACAGAGGGCGGCATGATTCGAGCACTGTGGAGGTACTGTTGAAGCGGCATCAATTGAAAGTAGTGTTTCGCTGGTAGCACAAGTTCCTTTTGTAAATCAGAAAAGGTTTTCCAACAAGCTACAGAGAAAAGCTGTTGGGGTGTCCAAATCCCCCTTGAGTACCAGGGTTTCCATGCTATCGTTCTATTTAGGACTTGAATTCTGGAGTTATTCCATAGCGGGAGTCCGTCCTGAGGACAGACGTTCGGGCCCAGTGCTAGAATAAGAGTGTTAAAGGCCGCAAGAGTATAACTCTAGCTGAGTTAACAGGGCTCTATCAAAGAACCAGGCCCCCGAATTCCCTTGGGGTGCAGTAGTATATAATTGAAAGGAAATAGCAGCATGATCTGAAATATGTTGGGAGTGAATCTTGCAGTGTCCACCTGAGGAACTAACAGTTTTGAAATTAGAAAGAAGTCTATGCAAGACTGGGATTTGTGAGAGGAAGAGAAGAAGGTGAAGTCAAGCGCATTGGGATGTAGTAACCTCCATAGATCAACTAAAGCAAGATCTTTGATCAGGGAGGTAAGCGTGGTGTAAACTCTTGGGGGGACCACTTGTCCTAGGCGGCTGCTTGTCGAACAGGGGATCAAGGACTAGATTGAAATCCCCCCCAATTATCAATGAAGTAGTAGCAGAGGCCTGCGCAACCTGAGCAATGGTAGCAAAAGGCAGGGTCATCCACATTAGGAGCGTAAAGACATATACATGTAACTTCAAGGCTACCTATCTTGAGGTGAACTCGGGACTATCTACCTTCTGCATCTGAGCTAGTCACTATAATAGTAGCATGCAAAGATTTCCTAACCAGTACGACAACCCCACATTTCTTAGAAACGGCTGAGGGAGAGGCGGCCACCATGTAAGGTTTAATATTGAGTTTAAGAGTTTCCTTCGGATTTAAATGCGTTTCTTGGAGAAAATCAGATCCGCAGTTTCCTGACTTAGGTAGCTTAGGATTTTCCTCCGTTTTATCGGATTATTGATTCGTTTTACGTTCAATGAGAAAATCTTACATGGTGCCATCAATCGGTAATAGACATTTTAGGTAAGGGCGCTTGAAAACATACAACATAATCAGAATCTGTGCAACAATGACATAATCACCGAGTATGCTGGCTAATACACCCCATATTGAAAAGTATGTACCAAAGTATCTTAGAGAAGAAGCAAAACCCCCAAAGAATATGGCGACCAGATGTCTGCGGGAGGAGGCCCCAGAGAGGAGGAGAAAGACATAAAAAAGGAAAAGAAACACCAGAGTCCATAATTAACACTGTCTCTGATACTCATCGAGGCTACTGTGGGTAGATGGAGTCGGGTCACAGATATCATCAAAAGTGAGGCAAACAAACTGCCCTCGCCAGACTCTTTGCTGGGCTGCGGCCGATCCAATATGGCAGGTACAGCGGATATGAGAATACTTGCAGGAATATTCTGGAAGTCAGCGCATCAAGTCGGCTTCTTTGGAGTCCAAAAACTCCGCTAGTAGATCAGGGTCCTCAAATGTTCTTGTCTGATTGTGAAGCGTGACTCGAAGCTTGGCCGGGTACATCAGGCCATAGCGTGCTTGTAGTTGTTGAAGCCTCGGCCGGAATTCCAGAAAGCGCTTTCGGCGGTCGACCGTGGGTTTAGCCAAGTCAGGATAGAAGGAGATCTTGTGGCTCTCAAACTCCATATGGCCCTTTGCCCGAGAGGCACTTAGAATTTGTTCCACGTGTTGATATCTCAAAAGTCGAAAAATGATAGGCCGCGGGGTCGTCCTGTTGAGCGTTATGCTTGTAGGTACACGATGAGCGCGATCGATCTCCAGATCTTTGGTAAAGGTGATTTGGAGCAGGGAAGGGAGGATTTTGCATAAAAACTCTTTCATGTCTCCAGATTCCGCTCCCTCCGGTATGCCCACGAGTCGTATGTTGTTACGGCGCGCTCTATTATTGCTATCTTCCACTTCTTTCTGCAAGGCCCGCACCTGACATTCAACTTTGTCGAGTTTGGACATCCGGGCCACATGGGAGTCCAATATGCTCTCCATTTTGTCCTGACGCGAAGAAAGCCCTTCTAGCTTGCTTTGCAGCACACCAAGATCTTCCCGCAGCGCTCGGAGTGCTTCACCGTTTGATTGCACGAGATTTTTGACCCCTCTAATCTCTGCGAGGATTTCCTGCTGCATTTCGGGGCCCTCGCGCAAGGCTAGCCCCTTCTGCGGGGACGGGGGTTCAGTTTTGGAACGTTTGCCGTGAGAAGCCGCTGGAGATCCAAATTCCAGGCGCGTGGGTTTGGTCCCCGCCATCTCACCAATGTGCCCCGGCAAGATCAGAGTAGAAGTTCCAAGTATGTCCGGTGTTAATTCAGGATTCTGAGTAGGCCTCTCGGGAGCCTCAGCGTTATGCGACCATCCCGCTGGACATCAGGCTCCGCCCCCCATTAATTTTTAACACTATATTAAAAACTATATTAAAAACTATACTAAAATTAGGAGCCGGAGTGAGTGAGAACAAGGGGAGGGGGGGGGGGGTTCATATCACTTCATCTATTTCTCCAGAGAATAGATTTACAAACTCAATAAATAAATACTAATCACTGACTTACAACTACTCATATAACATCTTCTATTTCAAATTCCAACCACACCATTACACTAACCCTGTATAGTATTGAGAAACACTATCAATAACCCAAATGAATGAAATAGGCTCCAACACGAGAAGAGTTGTATTCTGCCTAGCAACAAGTGATGCTAGTAATACAATGGACGGGATAGGCACTAATATGGGAGGAGTTCTATTCTGTCTTGCAACAATGGATTAGATAGGCACCAACACAAGAGGAGTTCTAATCAGCCTAGCAACAAGTGATGCTTGTAATACAATGAATGAAATAGGCATCAACACGAGAGGAGTCTTGTTCTGCCTAGCAACAAGTGATGCTAGGAATATGACGCTGGTTTCCCACGTTTAAGACAGCGCAGACACGGGCGTCTTTTGATGGATCAGATGAGAGAAAACTGCAATGAGTTTGGCGATTCCCCGTGTCGCTGAAAAGTAAGAAGGTACAAGAACGTTTTTGGTTGCTATCCAAATCAGTTTTATTGAAAATGACAGGGTTAGTGTAATGGTGTGTTTGGAATTTGAAATAGAAGATGTTATATGAGTAGTTGTAAGTCAGTGATTAGTATTTATTGAGTATGTAAATCTATTCTCTGGAGAAATAGATGAAGTGATATGAACCCCCCCCCCCCCTTGTTCTCACTCACTCCGGCTCCTAATTTTAGTATAGTTTTTAATATAGTGTTAAAAATTAATTGAATACGCATGAGGAAGATTGCAGCCTAGAGAAGTTGATGAAGTGATATGGCAATTTTATCCCTCCTCACTTTGGCTCTTAATTTTAACACAGGAAAGAGTGTATGATCGATTTAGTATGGATGTATTTATTTGTTTATAAGTCCTTTCCTGTTGACATAGCAAGCTCAAATGGTCATATTGTAGCAGCAAACTGCAGTCAATGAACAAGTCGAGGAGTCAATTTACAGGGTCCAAACCAGTTTATTTGTGCACAGGCCCAGTCAGTCAAAGCTTTCAAGGAACTGAGCGGAGCTCTCCATAAAGACATAACTTTTTATACCACTTTTCTAGCTTGATACATGAAAACTTTCCATTGGTTCTAGCTCAATACATTTGATACATGCAAACATTTCATTGGCTATACATTCCCTTCAATTATCCAATTAGAAATCCCTCCGGAGCCTAGCAACTGGTCCCCCTCCCTCGGGACCGTTCTAACAATGGTCCAGTTCTTGACTTAACTTCAAGGCTAACCTTGGCTCCAGGAATGCATATTCTGAAACATTTCTGTTCTTTCACATACAAGAGAATAATAGAAGACTTATAAATTCATAAAAACTTCTGATTAAGCATTTCAAAACCAGTTTTCTTATTTCACACAAATTTTTGGTTCTTTTCTAGCTATAGTATGGGTTAGAATCCAGGCCTAAGTTACAGGCCTTTCATAGCAACAGGCCATGCTAGGCCATGGCCTACCACATTCCCCCCTTTGATTATTCTCACCCTGAATGTTAAGATGGGTGAGAAACAAATCACTTATACTTGTACTTGAGTTGTTGCCATGTTATTTGGTATAGGCCGATACCGTCTCATAGCTAGGAGCTTAGCTGTTGTCTTTCTTTCTACAATATTCTCAATGATTGCAGATATATTACATAGGTAGAGGGGTAAAATACATTGTCTCACTATATCTGTACAAGTATAGTAGGTATGATAAAGCAAAGTCTGTGTAATCTTTTCTCCAGTACGAGTAGTAGTTATGCATGCAGCACAGGGTGGCAAGGCAAAAGTCAGTTCAAAGCGCCCCAAGGCTGCTGTCAAGATGAAACAGTAGAGAATCATGATGAAAGGTCTCTGAAGAATTAGTGCAAGTCTTTGAAAAACCAGTGCAACTGTTGATAATTCTTGACCACGAAGTCTTCTTCTTCTTTACTGTACGTTGACCTGTTTTGCTCTCAGTAGCATGCAACAGGTGTAGCGTTGATTGTAGATCCTCAAGCTTCCGCTGTACATGACCTTACCAATTTCATTGGTAGGTGTGTAGAGCTGTAGATTCCAACGTATTTCAATAGACACAGTCCTTTTAGTTTGCACTATCCTTGATCAAAATGGCACAAAGATTTTCAAATAATATAGTCCATAATACAGTCTCTTTCTGTTGATGATAATCTCTTCAGAATAAACAAATAGCCTCTTGGGATTCAGGAGTTCTATATTAGCACAGTCTCTTTTCAAAATTTCCTTGATTTTTTTCAATTTGCTTGTCTTTGCAAAGTTAGCTGCAATGGAACTTTTGGATCATGTTCTGATGTTTACTGGTCTGGCTCTGGAGCTGCTGCTGATTTCACTCTGCTGTGATGAATCCAGGGTTCGAGGTCTGCAACTCTAACTGCTGTTGGGGTTAACAAGATGACAACATAAGGTCCCTTCCAATGCGGTGTCAATAGTGTCTTTCTCCACTCTTTGATTCATACCGAGACTCCAGGCGTGAGAGGATGCAGCGGTTCAGTCAAGTTGATGGGTAGCTGATCTCGTATCCACATAGGAAGACTCTGCAAAACAGAACTTAAAACCAATAGTTTTTGTCTAGTAATTTCAGATCCTATCTGTTTCATATCTCCTTTTATTCCCTATACAATAGGCGAGGGTCGCTCATACAAAATCTCATAAGGAGAAAGTCCTAATGACTTAGTAGGTGCTGAGCATATCCTTAAAAGAGCTATTGGAAGTACCTGTGGCCATTTTAAATGTGTTTCCTGACAAAGTTTGGACAATTGAGATTTCAGAGTTCTATTCATACGCTCTCCCTGAACTCTGAGGTCTGTATGCTGTGTGTAACTTCCATTGTATCTGTAGAGCTTTAGCTAACTGTTGAGTTACTTGGGATATAAATGAGGGCTCATTGTCTGACCCTATGACTAATGGTATTCCAAATCTTGGAACAATTTCATGAAGTAGGACTTTAGTGACCTCTCTGGCTTTCTCAGTCCTGGTGGGAAAAGCTTCTACCCCCCCAGAGTAGGTACACACTAGAACAAGCAAGTAACGGTATCCATTTGCTTTTGGCATTTCAGTAAAGTCCACTTGAAAATTACTCATGGGAGTAACTCCCGTTGATTGAATTCTTATTGGTAGATTAGGACCTTGCTTGGCATCGTTCTTGGCACATGTTTTACATTGACGAGCTGAAGCTGTCAAAGGTCCCAACAAAGAAATATAAAAATGAGGTTTCAAAGCTTTTGTCATTGCAGTTTTTCCATAATGTGTTGCTTGATGAAATGCTTGAACAAAGGCTAAACTTAATGCTTCAGGAATCACTATTTGTCCAGGAGGTTGACTTCCTTCCTGTGGTGGAAGTTCTATCCATCCATTTCTGAGTACTCCCCCTTCTTGTTCACAATAATAGTCCAATTCTTTTGTAGTATATCAGGGATCCCATGAATTAAGAGGTACAGGAAATAGAACTGCTTGAATTGTAGTATTCTGAGTTAGAGTCTGTCCGGTAATGGCTGCTTTACGAGCAGAGGCATCTGCAAATCTGTTCCCTTGTGCAATTTCTCTTTTTCCTGCTTGATGTCCTTGACAGTGCATAACTGCAACTTTCTCAGAGGCCCATACAGCATCTAACAATGTCAATATCTCTGGGCCATATTTGATAGATTTTCCTCCTGAAGTTATCAATCCCCGTTCTCTGTACAAGGCTCCATGAGCATGCAATGTTGTGAATGCATACTCAGAATCTGTGTATACATTTATACAGAGTCCTTTTCCCAGTATTAGTGCTCTTATGAGTGCTATCAATTCTGCTTTCTGTGCTGATGTTCCTGAGGCTAGGGCTGAAGATTCAATTACAAGATCCAGGGTTACTACTGCATATCTAGCACAACGATGTCCATTGACTACAAGACTGCTTCCATCCACGAAGAAAGTTTGTTCTGGATCTTCAAAAGGCATATCTGTCAGGTCTGGTCGACTTGAGAATACAGTATCCATGACTTCTATGCAGTCATGATCAGGAGGGTCAGTTCCAATTGGTAACAGTGTAGCTGGGTTCAAGGCTTGACTGACCATCAATTGCAATCGAGGATTTTCACACAACATGTTCTGGTACTTTAGCATTCGTGAGTTGGTGAACCAGTAATTTCCTTTGTGGTCCATGAGGGTTTGAACAGAATGTGGCACTATTACACAGAGATTTTGTCCTGAGTGAGCTTGTCTGCTTCAGTTACTAGAAGTGCTGTAGCTGCGATGGCTCTCAGACAAGGTGGCTATCCTTTTGCAACAATGTCCAATTGCTTAGATAGATACGCTACAGGTCGCTGCCAAGATCCAAGTGGCTGAGTCAACACTCCCAAGGCATTTCATTGTGGCTTCTGTACATCTGGTAGTCCAAGGGCTGGTGATGTCATCAGAGCTGTCTTCAGAGTCTTGAATGCTGTTTCTTGTTCAGGTCCCCATTCTAATGGAGATTGTTCCAATCCTTTGATGGCTTGATACAATGGTTTTACTAGCGGCGCAAAATTGAGGATCCATATACAACAGTACTCTATGGCACCCAAGAAGGCTCTCACTTGCCTCCTGGTGGTTGGAGCAGGAATACTGCATACAGCTTCTTTACGTTCTGGTCTCAGGCGTCTAATTCTGCTGGACAACTGGAATCCTAGGTATTTAACTTGTTTGACATAATTATACCTTGGCTCTTGAGACTTTGTATCCAGCCTCATTAAATAGAGTGCAAGAGTTCACTGGTGGCTTGTGGACATTCACTTTCTGAGTTGGTGGCTATAAGCAAGTTGTCCACATACTGGAGAAGAACCCTTTCCCCTGGTTTCACATAGTAGCTGGGAAGATCTTGATTTAAAATAACACTGAAGAGAGTAGGTGAATTCTTGAATCCTTGAAGTAATCTAGTCCAGGTGAGTTGGCCCTCCTGTTGTGGGGTCTTGCCATTCAAAAACAAACAAAAGTTGACTGGTGGGGGCTAGGCGCACACAGAAAAAGGCATCTTTCAGGTCCAAAACGGTAAAGTGAGCAGCCTCAGCGGGGATCAGTCCCAAGAGAATATAAGGATTTGGTACTATAGGGTGTATAGTTTCAACTGCATCATTCACTCGCCTTAGGTCCTGTACTGGGTGATAATCCCCTGTCCCAGGCTTCTTTACTGGGAGAAGGGGGGTGTTCCAAGGTGACTGACATTCCTTGAGAAGTCCATACTTCAGCAGTTTCATCAGATGGTGGTGAATTCCTTCAATGGCTGGTCACATGCACTGGTTCCACTCCTAGCTTGAGGGTGACAATGACAGGGGCTATGTTCTTCACTAGGCCAGGTAGATTATCTTCTGCCCATACTTCAGGTGGGGCTATGAGGTTGGTGGGTATACAGGAACTAGCTGGCTTGATTGGAGATGCACTATAGAACCGCTACTCTTCTTCTCGGGGAACAGTAAGCACCATTAACCCAGCAGGCTTTGGGTTCACAGTCATTTGCATTTCTCCCCCATCTGCAAAAGATATTTGGGCCTGGAGCTTAACAAGCATGTCTCGGCCCAGAAGTGGGATTGGACACTCAGGCATATACAAGAGCTGGTGCGTTATTTTCTGTCCCCCTAGTCCACACATGTGGTTCTGCAGGAGAGGCTTTGTGGCCTTAGCCTCAGTAGCTCTGACAATGGTGATGCATCAAGAAAACAAAGGGGCTACTGGCTTTAGTATTCTGCTCCTGTATTCCCCATAAAGTCCATATATTGGTCCCCTATTTTCAGACTGACTCCTGGGGACCCAGGGAAACTTGGAGTCCGGTCTGGCCTAGTCTTCATTCATGCTATAGCCCTCTTTGGCTGCCACTCCCTCTATGGCTGCTTCCCTTTCTTGCTGGAACACTGTGCTCGTTTTTTTTTTTTTTAAATCAAGTACTCCCTCCTCCCCTCTTGGGGTGGAGTCAAGATACGGGCATTCACTTCTCTAACGTCCTTCTTCTCTGCAATGGGCGCACTGACTCGCACCCAATTTAGGCCTTTCACTTCCGCGGCCTCTTCCACGTCTTCTGGTCCTTTGGTTAGGAAAACCTCCTCCACATTATTCAACTAAAGTATCATTCACTTTCTCCGTTACATTTATTAACTATCATGCCCACAAATCCATCCAGTTTCTGCAATTTCTGTTTTTATATCTTTCTAAGACTGACTGACAAAAACGCAAATTCTCCTGGGCTGCTGGATTGCATGGGGTATATAGTGAGGGCTGCCTGCGCTATTTGGATTGGGTCTGCATAATACTGTTCATTAATTCAATCAAATCCTATGGTTTCTCAGCGTAGAAGGTATAATGCCAGAAACAAAGCTGGTCAGCTGGCTAGTGCAAAGCTGGACCTAGTGCAATGGGATTACATGACCCTCTCTCTTACTGGTAGTTGTACATCTGAAGGCATATGGCAATCAGGCTGAACTAGCAAATAAATCCCTACTTGTAGTGTCATCGGTACTTTAAACTGTGCCGGGGCCTTCTCCTGCTGCGGAGGTGGCTAGTGACATTTGCAGGGAGGTATCCCCCCCCCCCCTTGCTCCAGGCTCTGCCTGGGATGATGGCAGAGCTGAGGGAACTGGCCTATAAAGATAATATACGGGCAGGGTTTTTTTTTCAGACTTCCGGGCCCTCTTGTGTTTGCTACTAATCTCCTACACCGTTTCTCATAGCAACGCTCTATCCAGGAGAGCTTGTTTTCCTTTTTTTTTTTTTCAAACATTTAACCAGGAATCCTATGTAGGGGAACTGATCAGGGAATATTCTCTGTACAATCTGATAAACACGGGAAACTACAGGCCCATGAAGTAACTAACACTGAAATCTGCATGGACTCTGACCCCCCTTCCTCCCCCCATGGTGACGTAGTTAACAACAGACAGAGGGGGCGGCCAGTCAGGCTGCATTTTCCTATGGACTACGAATCAGAACTATGCAATAATGTTCCTCTGGGTGCACTTATTAGAAAAAAACATATTATTGCTGTAAACAAAGGGTAGGCAGACAACATGAGCATAGATTGATTGCAATAAGCATAATAGATGTGTGTGCTCATTCTAAACAGGAACAATTTAGATAAAGTCCTTAAAATATAAAGCTATTATTTTGCAACATGTGATAACAACAATTCCAATAGAAAGAACCGAACATAACGGCCACATATCTGTTACTTATGACTGGAATGATAATACTTGGCATGGAAGCTAACTGCCAGCCGTAATCCGCACTTAAGCTGAACAGCGTCTCTGCAAAAGAAAGTACTTTAAATTACAGTTTAGGAAGGAGATATTCAAAAGACATTCCGGATACTTTTTCAATAAAGTAGGTGGATATCTGGAATACATATACACTTTTTTCCTCATTTTATTTTTATTAACAATAAGCATGTCTTCTATGAGGTGCTTGCCGCAGTATATCAGGAACTAGAATTCAAGCACGATAAACGTCCTTATTCACTCAAGATTTAAATCACTTTCAAGTCACGATCTGGTACTGCTGGCTCGGAATGGCTCTTAACCTCTACTTTGTAGGACAAAGGGAAAACAAAAGCAGTTTTCTTAATTTTTCTATCACTGCCTATATAAACTATTACAGTGCTTACGGAAGATTTTGAACATAAACACAAAACAAAGCTAAGCCCACAACTGCATTATACCTATCTCACTTGGTCTGCACAAGTCCAGGAACTCGAACGGGGTTAATAAGAACTTAACCCTTTCCTAGGCTTAAGCCCAAAACTATCGGGATTCAAAATTCTGACTAAACATTCTTATTAAATGATATATAATACATGACCATAGCAGAAGGAACATCACTATTAAACACATTGAATAAAACAGGTACAATTTTCCTGAAATAAGCATAAATTAACTCAGCTATAGAACGCTGAAATTAAGCCTTCATAGGGTTAACAGCTACTATACATTCCATTCTCCAGACACGCCCCTTCTCATTCCCCTGGCTAGTTTCATTTCACGCTGTGCTGAGAGGCAGCTTCTTTACTGAAAAAGTGACAACTGAGTTTATTTCCTTCTGTCTTCTTTTCTGCTTAATACTATTTCTTAATCGGTAAACTGTTCTACAAATTACCCAACAGAATAATCTTACATCATACCAGAAAGGGAACGCGCAGTTTCAACAGATAACAACTCGACACAATTGCATTTCCCAAAAGCCCAATCCTGACTATCTAGGCTTACCAAAATTTTTTACCATTACCGTTAATCATGATTTTTATTACCAGAAAGAGTCAGTGGTTTCCTCTTGCGCTCTTAATAGCCCTTGCAAGAGTACTTGGACCGCTCCGGACGTGATCAGTGTCCTTTTACCATTTTTCCCATTACCATATGGTTCCAGGTTCCAGTACTGTCTGACTTAATAATACAAAAACAGTTACTCACTGGATCCGGTCCCCGATACCACACCAGCTTCTGAGTTGAACCCTGGACTCCCCAGGGTCGGAGGTGTTGGCCAGCCGGACCCAATGGCCCGCCGAGGCAGGCAGAACCCTCTCCGATACAAAGTGATCGGCGGCGCCTGAGAAGTTCCCCTGCAGTCGGACAGACATGGTTCCAACCGGACCAAACCTCAAGGCGAATTATGTGGATTTATTCACTTGAATACCATTTACCACTCGCATTTCCCGACAACGCACCAAGAAATGTAGCAGCAAACTGCAGTCAATGAACAAGTCCAGAAGTCAATTTACAGGGTCCAAACCAGTTTATTTGTGCACAGGCCCAGTCAGTCAAAGCTTTCAAGGAACTGAGCGGAGCTCTCCATAAAGACATAACTTTTTATACCACTTTTCTAGCTTGATACATGAAAACTTTCCATTGGTTCTACCTCAATACATTTGATACATGCAAACATTTCATTGGCTATACATTCCCTTCAATTATCCAATTAGAAATCCCTCCGGAGCCTAGCAACTGGTCCCCCTCCCTCGGGACCGTTCTAACAATGGTCCAGTTCTTGACTTAACTTCAAGGCTAACCTTGGCTCCAGGAATGCATATTCTGAAACATTTCTGTTCTTTCACATACAAGAGAATAATAGAAGACTTATGAATTCATAAAAACTTCTGATTAAACATTTCAAAACCAGTTTTCTTATTTCACACAAATTTTTGGTTCTTTTCTAGCTATAGTATGGGTTAGAATCCAGGCCTAAGTTACAGGCCTTTTATAGCAACAGGCCATGCTAGGCCATGGCCTACCACAATATGTTTCTGTTTTGTTTTAGTAAAGTCATCATAATAGAAATATCAACTAATTAAGGTACAGTATTAGAACACCCTTTCAAGAATCGTTTATTTTATTATTTTATTGATTATCTATGATAATTTATTTTTTATCCATGTATGTCACACTAGTTATATGGTTTTATGTGAGAAATGCCCGGTTTTATACATGGTTTATATACGGTTTTTAATTATTTATTATTTTACGGTTATATTCATATTTATGTTTAAATATGTTGAGTTGTGATGTTATTTATGTTTTTAATTATTTATACATTATGGATGCAGCACACCAGAAGCCCCTGACGAAGACTGATCGAAACACTTACCACGAGTTTTAGACTGGGCCCTTTCATACTTGGGCACTATTTTGTTGCTGCTAATGGAGCACTATTATTACCCTCTTGGGCTCCAGTGTCTGTGCATCACATTGCACACATTTAAATAGGCTCTCTCCCCTCAAAATACACCCTTTCTGCAAGGTCTTACTTGCCATTAGGGTTCCCAATGTTAAAAGACTCTAACACACACTTGAGCAACAGACATTAAGGGAACACTCGCTTCAATGCCCACTTTTGGCCCCGTTAACATCCACTCTCTGCCTACTTTTTCCTTTACACTGTAGGAGCCTTTAATGCTCATTAATGCAGTCTTTTCGCAGTGTTAAGGGTGCAAGGGTGCCAATAACAGGCGTTAACGGCTCACTTGCTCCCTTAATGCCCTTTAGTAAACATACCCCCTGGTCTATACAAATCAGTTGTTATTAACTTTGTATATACCTACTTGTAGTTTGGATTAAAGCCTCAAAGTGCTCTGATACCTGGTGCTAACAAAGACAGTCAATTGTATTTAATTCACACTTCAGATATAACTATAAAAAGTAAAAAAAAACAATAACTAGAAGCTGTTTGGTTTATTAAGCAGTTGTTAAGGATATCCAACAAACGTTTTTGTTTTTGTTTGTTTGGTCAGGTAGTGGCTTCTTTCCCATTTTTCTCCAACTCAGTCAGAATCTGAGCTGGCATATGGTAGTATGAGCCTCCATTTGCAACTCACTGGGTGTTTCTCCCTATTTTAATAGACCTTCCTTTCCATTGTTTCTTGTATGGTCATTGCAGCAATGGTCCTGAGGCTTCTTCTGGAACCTTGTACACTGAGCTCTAAATCTGTCCATCAGTTAATGCCCTTATTGATGGTCACAGCTCCTTCCCGCCAGCATCCACAGTCCCAGTTCACCCAAGGTGCAGAAAACCTGGTCTGGAAATTGAATCAAGCATCTTCCAATGGTAGCATGTGGTGATGACACTGAGCCACTAGGCTGACCCACAAGTACCATTTTCTTTAGAACACACCGTATCCGTAACAAATCTGGTATCTGGGCACTTTCATACTCCTGATGCAGACCTCAATGAAAATGAGAACAGGAAAAGTCATGACAACAGTGGAGATCAGTGTGACTAACAAATGCAAAATCTTTATTTCTAATAATGTTGAGCATCTGTGAGTTTGTCAGATACAAATAATTGTAAGTCTGAAAGATTTAACTGTGGTTAACCAGCTCATACATCTGCTGGCATACCCATGAGAAATACATCTAACATTACAAAAGGAAAGCTCTGGGAGCCAGCCACACAGAGCCAACGTGGTCCAGTCCCAACTAGACAGACTGTGAGTTTTATGTTCCTAGTAATTGTAAGCTCCTGGAACAGTGCACAGTGGTAAAAGATAACAGCTGCAGCCTTCAGTTGTTGACTCAGTGGATGAACTGTGTCACTCATTGTGGGCACATTGGCACCACTTGGTGTATATCTTAGTACCAGTATTAGATATCTAGCTCCTGCACACACAGTAACAGATGGCCTGTGTCTGTCACCATTATCCCATAAGGATTGTAAAAAGGGTATGGCCTACGCTGCGCTGCGCTTGGCAAGGGAAGCCTGGCTTCTTCCTTCCTACTCTGTCACTATTAGTCCCCTCCCTTGCATACGGTTCTGTGTCTATATAATAGTGACAGGGCAATTTTGCTCTTTCTGTTGCCAGAGGGTGGAGTGCACATTCTGAGGGTCAGACACATGGCGGAAATTGGAACGGAAGAGAGTCACCACAGGAAAAGGTATGCCATGTGATTGTGGGGACAGAAGAGAAATGGGGGAGACAGTGAGAGAGAGTACTTTTTGGGAGTGAGGGGGAGAAGGGAAGGAAGAGAGAGACAGTGCCTTGGTGAAGGGCCGTGAATGAAATTGAGCCGAGGCTCAATGAAGGATAAGAAAGATGTAATATAGGTTATATAAGTAAAATTACAAGTTAGGATAGGATAAGGGCTATGATTCCTAGTGGGAAAAAGTGTCACAAGCTTTTTAAAAGCAGCATTTAACTGTTTAAAGATAGGAAAAGAAAAATATTTTGGGATGTTACATAATAGGTAAAAGGAATAGGATTATTGGCATTACTTTTCTGTTTTTCCTGAAAAATAAAAAAGTTCTAAACGTGTCAAATTTTCGCACAGAGAAATAACTGGTGTAATGTAACTGCAGCAAGCCTCTGCTCAGACTTACATGAGCCAAGAGTAGAAGTAAATCTGTTCAGGTCTAGGAATTGGTTGAGGGCTACTCACATTCAGCAAAGATACATATGCATATGGGTGAATGTGGGCAGAGTCTATAGTGGCTCATTTTAAAACTAACGATCAAGAGTGATAAATGAGAGTATTTTTAGTTTATTTACCTAAAAAGAAACCAAATGACCTCAGCCTCAGAATGAACTGATTCCTTATTCATGCGATTTGCTTTAAGCAATAATGCAGTATGTGGGGCTAGACCAGTGGAGTCACTTTGGTAGGGGGAGCAAGAAACACAAGTCACTTTACTCATCATGTTGAAACTTTTGGACAAGAAACAAAAGGAAGACTATCTCTACCTCATTTTCCCCCAAATCCCATGGAAAATGATGTCAGCAGCTCAGCAGACAATTGAAAGCAAGGACAATCCTGCACTTTCTCTCCTACCTTCAGCGAGAGAAGGCATTGACTTCAGAAAGCTATTTTCCAGAAGTTCAAAAGATGTAAAAAATACAGAAATCATCCAAAGATCAAGACAGAGATCTGAAAGAGAGAAGACACACTGTTTTTGTCTGTGCCACAGAAAAGCGACATTTAAAGATCTCTTTGTTTTGTGGCTAGCATCAAAGTCAGAGATACGGCACATTGCATAGTCCAATTGAGAGAGCGGGAAGCAAAACAGCACAAAGAGGTTGGATAGACAGATGCAGGAAGGCAGTCATCATTTCTAAAGTGCTACCAGGATTATGCAGTGCTGTACAGAAACATTTAAGAGAGTCCTTGCTTGATAGATCTTACAATCTAGCCTGATCAAATCATAATGCGGGGAAGGGGCAGGTATGGAAATGGCAGAGAAGAGAAGTGTCACAGTTTGGTGATAGTGTTTGTTTACCAGGCCTCAGATGGTTCCAGGGTTGCGTTTGATAATTTATTAATTGATTCTCGGGAATTTCAATGTACCCTGGGATTGTGTAGAACATCCATATTTTTTAGTGGTAACCCAAGGTGCTGCTCCCAGAATGCTCCAATACCAGTCAGTTAGCATCGGGCCTTGCAGCAGAGACACCCAGAGATACTCAGCGACACTAACCATGTTAGTGCAACTGAATATCCCAGTGAATGCAATTATCGTGGTTAGCATGTCTGCTTACCGTGTTTATTGCATTAACTATCCCCCCATAGAGAACTGAAAGGACCAACGGGCATTTGGATTTGTCTGAGTTCTTTGAGAGTTCTCAGGAAATTCTCTTGGTTTCCTTTGCTATAGAGACAGACAAAATCTGTGTTGTACATCTTTATTTTAGATATGTCTGCTGGTTTTTTAGGTCAAAAGATTTGTATATTTCCTGATGTTGCATGAAAGTCTCAAATGAGATGAAGTGTACTCTCTATGTGGGGATCGTTTGTGCTGGGTTTTCCTTGCTTGTGTAAAATAATCCATCAAGATAATACATTTGTTATTTATTTATTTGACTTCTCTTATATACCGCGCTATTCATATCAGTGCGGTGTACATTAAACAAACGATATACCGTGCAGCAGGGCCGCATGGTATTTACATGACCCTGCTCATCTAAAGAACTTCCTAGGTAATGGGTCTCCTCCAGCTGTTTTGACTGATCAAGCTGCTGAGGGTGGAAAGAGGGATAGATAAGACAATGTAAACAGAATGTGTTGCGTAATTGAGCCAATCTGCTCTCCTTTGGCTTCCTACAGTATTTTTCTTAAGTTTGTGCTGCTTTTTCTTCTTGGTTTGCTTCCCTTATATTGGACTCTAACAAGTGCAATGTGCTTATAGTGAGTATTTATAATAGGTGGGAAGTACTCTAGTGGTTATATTTAGTGTTTATTTTAAGTGGCATTTTGCAAAGGACATCTAAGTTCATTTTGCACCTGTGTGTTACTCAAGTCATGTCCCTGCCTGTAAAAGTCCAGGCTCTGCTGTGACTTGCAGACACTCATCCTTCTATTTTGCATTCTGGCCACACTTGGGTGAGCAAATATGCTATTCCCCATCATGCCTCTCTGAGAGCATGGCTTTCTTGGCTCTGCTGCAGCACATTGCAGGAGGTCAGATATGTTCACCCTGCAGATGTCAGGCCTTGCTCAGAGGCATGGTGTGATGGTCTTGCCAATGGCTTGGTGGCCATGATACCAAAGTTTGAGGCCCACTACCATTCCTTATGTGACATTTTGGAATGCATTACTGTCACATTTTATATCTGACACAACCTTCATGGACCGAAAACACCTCCTTGTGACCTTGAGCAGATCGCCTGACCCACCAATGGCTCCGCTGACTGCAGGTCTGTACAGTCCCTGTTTAACATCAGACATTACCAATTGATGGGAAGATTACAGTGGTATACTAACAGGCAGTTAAATGCATACAGCTGTAACCTTTTGGGCAACTTGAGTCATATCTGATATCGTGTCTGTTACTGTACAGCTTTGGTGCCCTTACTTCTCTGCAGTACATGTGGACACATCCTACTCCTTAGATATCCACCTGCAGGTCTCAGTTCATGTCCATATGTACCCCATGTGCCTAGTATGGATAACACCTGTGCAGGTGTTATCAGCACATTTGTCTGAGGTGTTGTCTGGTGGCTGTGCGTCTAGGACAGGTGTGAGTCCAACACATCTGGTATCAGGCCTTCCAGGTGGCAATGCCACACATTTTCATGCACAGTACAGATATGTTGGGGATGGCACCTACAGCACATCGGTGCTACCAGCCCATACCACCCTCTTCTCCACCTTCAGCCCATCCTCTGTCTGCAGGGTGCAGTCCTGTCTTCTCATGCAGGCTGCTATAGCATGGCCTACACTGGTACTCTTTCCCACAATTTGGGACTACACACATACCTCCCCTGTTCCTGATCTGCACGTCACCACTCCTACTTTGTTCTCCTGTCACTGCACACATCCTGCCACTTCTGGCGCCACTGGGGAACACGTGCTCCACATCCTATGCCACACACTGACATAGTGCCATAATACATTGACACCCCCTGTGTATCCATACACCAGCCTCCAACATCCTCATCCACTATACTGGCTGCCACATAGGTTGCCCACTGGTCTGGCAGATCCATCATCTCCCACCTGTCCTTCCATCTGTCACCTTTAGATTTTTTTTCCTTGCTGCTTCTTTATCAGTGTTAGGGTTACAGCCATTTTTGGACATTAAGGTGCCTGCTTGACACCCTAATGCTCGATGTCCCGTTACCACACATTAAATAGCCCATAGCGCCCTAAACGCCGGAATGCCTCATACATGCCCAGAGCCTTTTTCACACAGAAACCTCTTTTTGCTGCCATTAATGCTTGGAAATTCATGCTCCCTTACCTCCGTTTAGTAAACATACCCCTTAATCTCAATGAGGGAAAGAAAGAGGCCTCTATGGTTAAACAGTGGTGTCAATACGTCTAGATTTGCAAAACGAGCTAGTTGTAAAATATCATCATTTATATGTGTAAGTTGCTGAGTTTCCAATGTTTTTTTAGCTCCCATGTATCTTTGTGAAATGACACCTCCCAATGCCTATTCCCATGTGTTCCTGCACTTCCTTCGTTGATATAAAATGCACCACCATGGTGAGGGGTGGAGATATGTGGATTTTACATCGGACTTACATGTGCCCACCCTCTCCTCTAAAATTGACATAAATTGCAGACATTTTCACTTGGACGTCACTGTAAGCCTTTCTAAAATGTGCCTTTGGGGGTTTATCAAGTTATATATATTTAGTAGTTATGTGGAGGCCAATTCCGTGACATGCACATCCAGCCCACAGACACATCCAAATCGAAAATGGGCCCGATTTCACCCTAATTATGCAGCCGCGGGTATAGATGCACCCTCAGTGTCAAAATCAGGGACATAGATATCTCCAGCGTGGCATGAGCAAACTACTATGGAGAAACATGTGCCCCGCTATTATAACAAGTCATTAGTATTCACAGCAAACGGTTTGGACGTCCCTGCTCTCACCGTATTCTGAAAAGATGAACGTTTCCAATCCCACCCGGCTCCGCCATATACCCATGGATGTCTCTGACGGCCACTCTTCCTTTGTTAAAATGTGCATCTCCTAAGCTGCTCCTCTCACTGACAGTTTGTGCTGATGCAAATTACACATAAATACTGATGATACATAAATGTTGATGTAAACTACGTAAACTATATATACTAGTCTGTTGCATGCCCAGAACAGTGCAAGGTTATCTCAGTGCACTTGAAGATATAATAACAGCAAGTAGAAAGAGATATGTTTGTCATGACACACCTTACATCAAAACATACATAGCAGTAGAGGAAACCCTTAGTTATTCTTTCATTGGTCATCTTTAAAAACAGTCTTTACAATGCTAAGTATGGACCCTTACCAACCTCACAAAAGAACCTCATTCAACTTTGTAATTCCCCAAAGGATGCATTGTATTGCTGAGTGGCATGTTAATGCTCTTCAGATGACTATGACTGTTTGACTATGGTATCTCTTTCCCACATATCTGGGTACTGGCATTTCACACATCAGCTCCCTACAAGTGGCTACACCTGTCCCATAGAATGTCCACTCTCTTTCCTGGCTTATGCCGGTCTGTATTCATCTGAAATCTGTGGGGTAACCCTGCCTGCTTTCCCACAATCTGCTGTGTGGCAGGGCTCCCCTGGACAGGCCTGTGTGGGCATGGAAGAGGAGATCCCTGTGCCATCATACCAAGCAGCCAGCCTCCAGATATATCACCACTCTTGCATCTCTCATAGATCCTGAACTGGGTAAGGATGTAGGCCTCATGGAACAATCTGGGGAATGTTGACACAATATCAGTTATGTCTCCCAGTGCCTGGCACAGCAGATGTATGGCTGTCCTATCACACTGCCAACAATATATAATCTTATTAGAGTACCTTATGAAACATATTCCAGAAAAGATCACAAAAGATTCTCAATAGCTAAATGTCAAAACATATCCCTCAGAATAAGAGAATTCAACAGTGCAAACAGCACTAATACATGCCAAAATCTGAAGGGAAAGCAGATCCTATGGATTTCATGTTGCTTGTCCTGGGAATTTGATGGTTTGTTTTCATTTTGTGATTTCTGGTTAATAATACTGATATCCCTCTTTTTTATTTATTATTGTGTATGAAACATAGTGATACGTGTAATAAAAAAGAAAAGATGTTAGATTAGGTAGCTAGTTAACATATTTTACAAGTCACAAATAATGACTGCTACATCTTGGAATGGAGGAGTAGCCTAGTGGTTAGAGCTGCTACCTAATACCAAAAAGATCAAGTGTTCAATTCCTATTGGTACTCCTTGTGATCTTGGGCAAGTCACTTTACCCTCCATTGCCTTGGAAGAAAAGGCATGGCAATCTACTTCTGGTGATACATTGCCAAGAAAACCCAGAGGCGGTTGGGTGGCTAGGAGTCAGCACTAAAAAAAAAGAAGTAAGGATGTGTGCACAATGGACATCAGATAGGGGCTGTAATATGATTTAGAAATTTTAATTCAAGAGACTGGACACGGGTCAAGTGGAGAGGTGGTCATATTAAGGTTCTTGATGTTTTCGAGGGATGGTAGATCCAAAAGACACCATGTTTTTATAGGCAGACTCTGAGGTGCCAACGTAGGTGGGTGGTGACTTGTGGTGGGAGATGTTCTTTGTCTTGAGAGGAGATGGTCAAGTGAGTTCCCTCTGGTTGGTTCTTTTAAGAGAGATTTTGCAATATCAAAGAGCTCTCTTGGCTTATTTATTGCACTTATTTATTTATTTATTTATTTATTATATTCTCTTATATACCGCGCTATTCTGCATCAGTGCGGTTTACATTGAACAAACTGAAATTACATTGAACAGGGCATTATAACTTGGAGATAACTATTTTACAGGGAACATATGATGAGGTTGCTGTGATATGATGAGGTTGCTGTGATATTCCTTCTTGCGCTTGAGAGTTTCCGTAGAATATAATTGAAGCTGCTCCATATAGCTTGTGTGTGTGGTTGGGTCTTTAGAGATTTGCCATTTGCACTCAAGTCGGTTGAGATCACTCTTCTATCTCTGTAATGAAGCTGAGTACCAGGGAGCTCTGTTACTGTGTTTCATTGCACTCCTCTTTGGAGGTACAAGGGAGGCCTTAGATAGGATATTGTTCCATCCATTGACCAAGCCTTCAAGGTCAACATTTGTGGAGATAATGACATCAAGTTTATGTTTATGTTTATGTTTATTAAATTTGATATAACCGCCTTTCTACTGGAATCAAGGCGGTGTACAATTTTCAAAATCAAAGGAAAATCAAGGCCAAGGCCAAAAGAAATAGGAAAAGAAATTATAATTCTTCGACAGAAAAGAAAGAGGGAGAGGAGGGGTAAGACGAGACAGTAGAACATATACTCCAGGGTAGAGACAATGGGAAGAGCGAGAGAGATCAGACGAAAGGGGAGGAAAGGTCAAACGCCAGGGAAAACAGGTGGGTCTTCAGGTTTTGCTTGAAAGTGGTGTGGTTGGTTTCTAGACGCAAGGAGGAGGGGAGAGCAAGTTGTAGGATGGCCTCTGCTAGGAAGTGTTCCATGTTGAATTATTGGAATCTATGAATTAGGGGTGTTGCGGGAGAGGACAATTCCTGGAAATTATCCCATAAAATGGGGAAGAGTATAGCCGCATGATCAGACCAGGGTACTGGAAGGATTGTATGAGAGGATCTGTTTAAGATGTCATTGGGATAAAATATGAGGTTGAGGATATTTCCTTTAATGTGTGTAGGGTGGATTAGAATTTGAGAGTACCCTAGGGCACCCATGGCTTCAAGGAAGGAGTTTGCTTGAGCTGTGGGAGCAGATGAAAGGTTAAGGACACCGAGCAGAATGAGTGGCTTATGTCTCCCTTTTAGGGAACAGACAGCTTCCAGGAGAGAGGAGAGCTTTGATGCATTGCCATGTGGTGCTCTGTATGATAAACATATTTGAGAAGGAGTTGTTGGTGGCTATCAACGTATCAATGTCAGCAGTGGAATTGGCAACAATGGGGCTGAGTTCAAGATGGTTCCGAGCAATTATTATATTATTATTATTATAGCTATTATTATTATAGCTATTATTATTATTATCGCTGGAAGGAGTGGTCTAGTGGTTAGGACAGGCCGGAGGGCCGGGGGTTCAAGTCCCACCTGGGGACAGCAATCTCAGGCCGGAGGGACTGGGATTTCTAGTCCTACAGGCATTCCTTGTGGTCTTGGGCAAGCCACTTAACCCTCCATTGCCCATGTTCCCTGTAAGTATTAGCATATGTGTGTCATATCCCCTCGTGTTAAATGTATCCCCCAATTGACCGCTTTGACCCGGTGAAAAGCGGGATATAAATACAGCTAAATAAATAAAAAAATAAAATAAATTATGCAAATGCCTCTAACTCAGTTATTTATTCAGTTGCAGGTGAGTATTGTGTGGGAGGGAGGGCAAAACTGATTAGAGCGTACAGTGTCTGTTTCAGAAAACCAAGTCTTGATTATACATAGGATGTCAAGATTATGGTCCTGGATCATATTGGCTAGTGGCTGTATTTTGTCCCTGGTACAGTGTGCATTTGTGAGTATACAGCTTAGTTTAGATGCAGTCTTCTGCTGTGTGTGAGGTGCAGTGGCTAGATAGGTGAATCTGAGAAATTCTGATTAAGGAGCAATGCCTCTTCTGTTGTAACCTTTGCAAGTGGAGATTATGTGCGCCATCTAGTGGGTGCCTGTAGGAGTGGATTATGGGGTTGGGATGATGGTGATGGTGGATGGCACTTTTAGATGACTCGGTAAGGAGAGAAGCTGTGAGTAGTAGAAGCAGGGCACATATAGTAAAAGGTCACATACCTTGGATTTATCCTTCCATGTTGTTGTGTGTGACTGTTGTTGTGTGTGACTTTGGGTCAAATGCAGCATGGAAAGTTCTGTGATGTTGTGCTGCTTAGCGAGACATAGGGTGTCTGATAGTCACCTTAGGACAGTGTTCAAGACTTTGAGAGCAGACAGTCTCACTTTTCTAATGGCCACTCAAAGGACCACACCAAAGGGCCCTTTGGCATGGCCCTTTGGTGCAGGCCCACTAGGCATGGGCGCACCTGAAACACAGTATTTTTAACACCCCCCCCCCCCCGGGCCGGCAGTGTTGATTAAGGAGGCGGGGATGGAGGCTTACCTCCCTGCTTGCCACTGAGAGCCTGCTGCTGAGGAAGTGGTGAGGATCATGGATGTCTGTCCCCCGAGGTTCCCCCGATGAGTCTGGCACAGGAGAGGGTTTTGCGCCTGAAGCGCAGTCTTTTTAAACCCCCCTGGGGCCGGCAGTGACAATCAAGGGGGTTGGGGAGGGAAGCCGCCTGGAGCTGGCTTACCTCCTTGCTTGCTGCTGAGACCCTGTTGCTGAGGAAGTGGTGGGGACCATGGATGTCTGTCCCCCGATGGTTCCCCTAATGAGTCTCTGGAGAGTTGGGGGTAAGAGGCAGGGCTGGCCCAAGAGTAACCCATCCTAGAAGATCCTTCAGCCACGCATCCCCCTCTCCCATGGGTGGCTCAAGGCCATTCCATCTCCCCCTCTATTCCCTTCTTCCTTCTGAGGTGTCCAGCATCCTTTTTTTCCCCCCACCCAAGGCGTCCAGCATGTACCCTTCCCTTCCTCCTTCTTCAGCTCCAATCAAGTCTACAGAGAAAGTCAAAGCAGTGCTATGGCAGGCCTTCTAGCACTGTGTGTACTCAAAGCCTGATGGTCCTGCCTCCTCCAATTCAAATTTCCTGTTGGAGGGGTGGGGAGCATCAAGCCATGAGCATGGCATGTAAAGGCCTGCCATAGCACTGCTTTTACTTTCAGTGCTGGTGCCACCCTCCGAGGTCTGCTGCTTTAGAGAGATGCCTAGTTCGCCTTCTGGATGGGTTGGCCTTGGGAAGGAGTTGGACAATCATTGTGCCATGGGCCACAGAATTCTAAACTGCAGATTTATGGAAAAATGCTAGTGCTTCTTTCTGGACAGATAATCTGTTTTGTGGCAGAAAGGAGGATTCGAAATTTGAAATAAGAAAATCATATTTCCTGCAAGAGGTTGATAGCACTCTTTCACATGCAATGTTCTTGTTTCTCAAGCATTAAAGATATGCTACTGATGTATGTAACAATGAGGGCATCTGCTCACCATTATTCTTATTCACATAATCTATTATTCTACAGTCATATTTCACACATTGAATTTTACTATGTAGAAAAAAAATTACCCTAATTATCTTTCTTTGGAATATAACCCACTAATTTAACAAGGAAACATGAATGCAGGAGTTTCATTTAGAAGTGTTACAAGAAAATATTCAGCACAAAACTTTGAGTAATTGTGTCCCATTTTGTAAAGACCCCCTTGGGACTACATTGAAGGCAATTCTCTTGTCCATAGCTTATCATTCAACCCAGGTTGCTCTAGCCTAGGGTGCCATAGTAAATGCCTTGGTAATTTTTGTGGTTACAAATCTCTTTCTGCTCTTTTAAATAAGATTACTTTTCAAGAGCAAAAAGGTTCTCTGTACACTGGGCTTTACTATATAACAGTAAAAGCTATAGGGCTTCGTATCATAGTGGCAGCTCATCTTGTAACAATGAAAAACCATAATTATTCTGCTTTTATTGTGTGAAAGGACAGTTTTTCTGGTTAAGAATGCATGTTTACCTAGATGTGCCATCATGTAGGACATAGCTGTGATTAAGAAATAAAACAAGCACAAAATGAGTAATTCATTTGCAGAGAAATGAGTGTGTGCACCAAACTGAATATCTTGGCTACCTTATGAACCATAATTCAGAATTCAATAAACACTGGAAGGACAAATTTCAGTAGTTCTTTAAGCAGGCAGATACTTGACTATTTGTTGGGGCTTGAAATTTGCCACAGATTTGGAACAGTTCTCAACATCTGACTATCTTTATCGACAAATCTGTGTGTCTGCTTTATGTGACTGGGTTCCCTGTGCTTGTTCTTTCCTGCTCCTGTGAGCATGGAGAGCACATAATAAGAATATCCCCTCCAGGAGTGAGAAAGCTCCAGTTTCCTCATGAGGATCTGCTGTTGCACTCATAGCTATTCCTACTAGAGTAAAAATGCCACTAGCTTCAAACCAAACTAAGCTTTCTGCCTTTTGCCATTTATTTATTTATTTGTTTAATTAACAGGTTTTTGTTTTTTATACCACCTTATCATCAAAGCGGTTTACATTCTAACTGAAACTTGGTAATGTATATTAAATAGGGATTGGAATTAGTACTGGCTGCATCAAATCCATGCCTTTTTGCCTCTGCTGCAGGCAACTATATATACTTATGCAAGATTCAGAATTTACTCTAACAATCTTGTCTTATAAGTATTGTTATTACAAGTCTGGTGGTAAGAATAAAAGAGAGGATGGTGACACCTTGAATATACAATGTGTGCCTTGGATTCAGTGCTGACTCCTGGGGATCCAACAGCTCCTGGTTTTTCTTGGCAGTGTGACCAGAAGTAGATTGCCAAGCCACAAGGAATCAAACCCTGCTTTTTTTTTGGTTACCAAGCTAATGCTCTAACAAATGAGGCCACTCCTGCACACTTATTTATCTTATTTATTTTTTCTTATATACCGCATTTCTGAAGATCAGTGTGGTTCACAGGGAACAAAGTTCAACATTAGATGGAACAAAGTTCAACATTACATGGAATATTTAAATCGTATAAATGGAACAGGTAGATAACACTATTTATAACACAGAATTGTAACTATATAAATTAGAGAGTTTCTCACTTGTCCAGACAAGATGAAACTTATGAGAAGAAATGTCTAAAAGATGCATTTGTGAGGATCTTAATGTTCTAGATGGGACATGAGAAATAAGCAGGGAAAAGAGATAATGAGGCAAACCTGAATGTAATGATTGAAGAGCAATCATGAGAATTTCGAATTTAATTTGACTCATAATTAGTAAATAGTGTTGTTGGGTAAGCAAAGGCATTATGTGATTGGAGCATTGTGCATTATAAATTAATAATTTGTAAATGTTTGACATTGCACAGAGGGAGACCAATCAGCAGAGCATTACAGTAATCAAATCAACTTTAAATAAGAGAATGAATCAGGATTTGAAGAGCTTACTCATCTAAGAAAGCCTAACAGAGAGAATTAACCTAAGAGTAACAAAAGACTTTTTCATTAGAGATGAAATATATGGACTGAATGATACCCATAGAAGTAATATTGTCTTTAAATTGAATTGGGGTACCTGAGATGCTCAAATTGAAAGGAGAGGGTTTTGATTGTGGTCTCAATAAAGTTACTGATTTCTTGACATTGAGTACTAGATGATGATCATGAATTCAGCCTGAGATACTCTCTAAGTGTTGCATCAAACAAGAAATGAAAGAACTATCTCAGTGTAATGGGCAATTAGGATTTGTATGTCATCAGTATACACGTGCATACTTAGGCCAAGGCTTTGTACAAGAGTCGCTAGTGAGGCCATAAGAATATTAAACAGCATTGAGGCTAAAATAGGACCTTGAGGAAACCCACAAGATAGAGGATTCTGCACAGACCATCTGGGCAGATAAGTATGATGCCAACCAGCCTAACATTGGTCCCCCTTGTCCTACATCACACAGCCTGAAAAGTAAAAGTTGGTGATCTATTAGGTCAAATGCTGATGGCATGTCCATTTGAAGAATCATAACATCCTTTCCACTATCCATATATGAGACAATTTCATTTTGAAAAGCAATTAAGAATATCTCAGTGCTATGCATAGCTCTGAAACCAGATTGTTTTGGGTATAGTTCTTTAGTTGATTCCAAATTGACAAGAAGTTGCTGAGAAACAAATCTCTCAATTATGTTTGCTTGAAAATAATTATTAGTAATGAATCTATAGTAACATAGTAACATAGTAAATAATGGCAGATAAAGACCAGTATGGTCCATCCAGTCTGCCCAGCAATATGGTAAGAGTAGGTGCACCTGTCACTCTTTGCAGGCCACCCCTCCCCATGTCTTTGTTTAGGGGTGGACCCCCACTCCATGTAGGACACCCCTATTTGTTGAGAAGTTATATGGTTCGGTTTATTTTGTATAATTGACAGGAAAATATATGCTAGCTGAAGATCCTTCAGCAAAGGCTTAATGATGGAATTTTTTCATTTTTTGAGGCATATAGCCTTGATAAGACTGAGAGTTTACCAGAAGCAGGTCTTGTCAGACAAATCTGATTGATTTCTTTGACTGGGTGACCAGAGAGTTGGACTGAGGGAGAGCCCTAGATGTCATGTACTTAGATTTCAGTAAAGTCTTTGACATTGTTCCGCACAAGCAACTTATAAACAAACTGATCTTTCTAGGGATGGACCCTAAAGTTACTGATTGGGTTCGAAATTGGTTGAGAGGGAGACGACAAAGGGTAAATGGAACTCACACTGAGGAGAAGGAGGTTACCAGTGATGCTCCGTAGAGATCTGTCCTTGATCTGATTCTTTTTAACATCTTTGTTAGTGATATTGCGGCAGGGCTGTTGGATAAGGTTTGCCTGTTTGTGGATGATACCAAAATCTAGAATAGAGTAGACCCCTGGAAGGAATAGATATCATGAGGAGGGATCTAACTAAGCTTGAAAACTGGTCTAGAATTTGGCAGCTGAGAATTAATGCTAAAAAATGTGGGGTCATGCATTCAGGCTGCAAAACTCCAAGGCAGTGGTACAGTGCAGGGGTGAAGAACTTCTGTCTACAAAAGAAAAGCATGATTCCTAGAATGCTCAATTTAATTATAAGTTGTCTGTGTGGAATGGTATCAAAGGTGTTACTGAAATCTAACTACACCAGATTTAGAGCTCTCCCCCTGGTCCAATTCTCTGGTCACCCAGTCCAAAAGAAATGAATTAGATTTGTCTGACAAGACCTCCTCTTAGTAAAACAATTCTGCCTAAGATCCTGCAATCTTCTGGACTCCAGATACCTCACTGTCCTCTGTTTTAGCAGCATGTCCATTAATTTACTCACCACAGAGGTCAGACTAACCGGCCTGTAGTTTTCACCTCATCCTTAATTCTGCTTTAGTTTAAAGGAACCACATGCTCCTTTCTCCAGTCCTCTAGGACTATGCCCAACTTTAAAAAAAACATTGAAAAGGTCAGACCGTGGGGTTGCTAGAACCTCTCCAAGTTCCTTCAATATCCTTGGATGTATCCCATCTGGCCCCATCGATTTGTCTATTTTTAGTTTTGCTAGGCCCTCACAAACACAGTCTTCTGAAAATTGTTCAAAATCTCCTTCACTACTGTTCTGTTTGTGGATGTTTTCCAAAGTCCTGCTCCTGGTCCTTCATCTGTGAAGACAGAACAAACATATTTGCTAAGCAAGTCTGCTTTATCCTCCCTTTACCTTTGAGTCTGACAATACCACTTTTGCACTTCCTCCTCTCACCAACATATCTGAAAAAATGTCTTGTCCCCCCCCCTCCCCCATTTTACTGCAATGGCTATGTTTTATTCTATTGGTATCTTTCCTTTCCTGACTACTTTCCTATCTTCTCTAAGGTTTTCCAAATATTGATGCTTGTCTTCTTCTTTCTGTGATTTATTTTATTTTATGAAGGCCACCCTCTTTATTCTTCACCTTTTCAGCTACTTCTTTTGAGAACCATAGTGACCTCCTTTTCCTTTTACATTTATTTACCTTACTAACAAAAAGGTTTGTTGCTCTTAAAATATCCCCTTTTAGTTTTGCCCCTTGCTTTTCTACTTTCCCTAGCTGTTCCCATCCTGCTTACACCTTCTTGAGGTATTATCCTATCTTGGCAAAGTTAGTTTCCTAAATTCTAGAACCTTCACTTTTGAATGGAATTTATCAGCCCTAGTCCTAATACTGAACCACACCATCTGGTGATCACTGGATATAAGATGATCTCCTACTATTTATTTATTTATTTTATTTAACATTTCTTATATACCGCGCTATTTCACATCAGTGCGGTTTACAATGAACAGAATATTTGGACAAATCGTCAACGTTTACATAAAACAGGATTTTTAAACTTGAGTTAACTGGGTAAAACTATATACAAACAAACTATATACATACATATAACAAATTTTACCGTTGGGATTAGACTATAACATTTTTGTATTTAACATGGTGATGAGGCATTAATGCATTGTGTTAGTATATTAATCATTAATCAGGTTGCAATTGAGTAAAGCATGTGTTATCAAGTGATACAACTGGGTGAGTGTGTGGGTATGGAGGTGTATCATGATGCTGTGTATAGTACTTGAGGAACAAGTAGTGTTTAATGGCTTTTCTAAATTGCTTGATTTCTCTGATTGCTCTTATGTTGGTAGGGAGATTGTTCCAGCACCTTGGTGCATAGCTTGAAAATGCTCTATTAATGGTTGTTTGTTTAAATTTTATGGATTCCCTTGGTATTACTAGAGTGTTTTCTGTAAACGTTCTTCTAGTCCTGTTTTTGGGGGTGTGCGTGATTAGATCAACAATAGATGAAGGTGTTGTCTTATTGAATGCTTTGAATGTAATGATAAATATCTTATATAGGATTCTACATCCTATCGGTAACCAATGGAGATCCTTTAGTATGGGCGTAATGTGATCATTCTTAGATGCTCCATACAGGACACGAGCAGCTGCATTCATGGCCAGCTGTAATGGGTTTATGGTGTTTTTTGGGAGGCCATGTAGTATTACATTGGCATAGTCGAAATGTGGAGTTACTAAGGTTTGGAAGACAGTTCTGAAGTCGTCAGCTGCCATCATGGGTTTCAGATGACGGAGGGTTTTGATTTTGAAGTATATAGATTTTACTGTACGTTTGATGTGATCTTTGAAATCCAAATGTTGATCCAATATTACACCTAAGTAGCGTATATTGGGTTTTACCGGAAGTTCTGCATCCCTGACTTTTAGTGTTGATGGTGGGGAGAAGTCTTTGTTCCGAGTGATAATTAGAACTTCGGTTTTTTTGAAATTTATCTGAAGATTCATAGTGAGGAGCCAATCTGTTATTGCATTGAAGCATTTGATTAAGATTGAAAAATCCGGGCAAGTGACTGATATAGGGGTGAATAGCAGAACGTCATCAGCATACATGAGGCAGGATATGCCGAATGAGCGAGTTATGTGACATATTGGTTGCATATAAATGTTAAAAAGTAGTGCCGATAATGATGAGCCTTGTGGCACTCCCTGTCTTTGTTGGAAGGGTTCTGATGTCTTGTTGCTAACCCGTACTTGTTGCCATCTGTCTTGGAGGTATGATTTGCACCAGTCCCATGCACGATCTTGGATTCCTTTTGCATGGAGTCTCATCAGGAGTAGTTCATGGTCAACTGAATCAAAAGCTGCAGCGATGTCAAGAAAGATCATTGCAAAGCCTTTTTTGATGTCATCAATCCCGTTGTTGAGTGTGTTCATTAATGAAGTCAGTAGGGTTTCTACACCGTGTTCTTCTCTGAAACCGTGTTGGCATGGGTCTAATGGTGAGGCTGTGTCTATATGCTGTTGGATTTGTCTTTGAGTTAACTTCTCTAAAATTTTAGCTAGGTATGGAATACTTGAAATTGGTCTGTAGGATTCGTCCTTTTTCGGATCAAGCTGGTTATTTTTTAGAAGAGGACGGATGGATGTCTTCTTTAGTTCATCTGGGAAGATTCCCGTTGTAAATGATTGTTTTGCGATATCAGCTATGAATGGACTTAATTCTGAACGCATTGATTTGATCCAGTGTGCTGGGCATGGGTCGTTTGGCGCCGTTGTGGTGTTGATAGTGGCAATAGTTTCCTCTATTGTTTTTATTGATGGGGTAAAAGATTAGTTAGAGGTGAAAGTATTTGGGGGTTCTGGAAAGCTTCTTGAGTTGTAGCAGTATTTGCTTTTATTGCTTTGGATTGGATGTAGTTGGCATATGACTGAGGATGTATACCTTCTTGTTGTGGTTGGGGTGGTTGTGTGGTCAGCGATTTTACTAATTCAAATAGGTTGAGCAGTTTGTTTAGCGATTTGTTGAGGAGCTTGGCATGGAATTCTTTTCTTTCTTTCCATGTTGAGTTTCTGTGTTTTTTTAGGTGCTCCAGGTATATTACTTGGTCTGTTGTACTGCGGGTCTGTCTCCATTTTCTCTCTAGTTTTCTCAGTTGAAGCAAAGAAGATCGTAAATTGGAGGAGAACCATGGAGCTCTGTGCTTTTTGATGGAGTGACTATTAATTGTAGGTTTCTCATCATTTTGTGGGTGCTGGGCATATTGGGAGAGAGTGTTATTCCAGTTGTTGATCAGTTCGTTTAAGTTGTTTGATGGTTTAGATAGTTTTGGTATTACATGCTGAGTGATCAATTCTCTGTCAAGTTGTTTGAAACAAGTTGTCTTTCCTGGTTCACATGTGATTAATTGATGGTTTGTTTGTGATGCTGGAATCCAAAATGTTATTAAGTTATGATCGGACCAGGGGACAGGAGTGACAGATAAATTAATTTGGTTTGATTTGTTGGTATCTGTTGATGGAACGAAGACTAGGTCCAGGAGGTTGCCTTGTTGATGTGTTGGGTCGTTCAATAACACTTTTCCCATTGGTAAGAACCAGGCCCAGTACAGCACCTTCATGTGTGGGTTCTCTTACCAGTTGCCTGAATAATTTTCCATATACAGAACCCAAGATCTCCTTATTTCTAGATGACACTGCAGCAGGGATGCACCAATCAATATTCAGCATATTGAAATCACCTATCAGTAGCACTTCTCCTTTCATACTGGAATGTCTGGGAATTACTGGTAATGCTGGGAATGTCTTCAATTAAATCTCTGTCCATTTCTTCTGTGAAGGAGATCTGTATATTACACCAATGCAAATGGATTCCCCATTTCCTTTTTCTAGTTTGTCCCACAGTGCCTCCTTCTTCCCTTTAAAGCCCTGTAGTTCTGTAGCTTTAATATGATTTTTTTATATATACTGCCACTCCTCCCCCTTCTTCCAAACCTGTCCTTCCTGAATAAAGTATATTCTGGTATAATTACATCCCAGTCTTGGTTGTCCGTGAACCATGTCTCTGTAACCTCCACTAAATCCAAGTCAGCTTTTTCCATTAATACTTCAACACCTGGGATCTTATTTCCCATACTACAGGCATGAACACACACTGCTTTCCAGAAAGTGGCCCTTTTATCATTTCTGCAGTGGCATTAAATGTTTTATTTACCTGAGGGGCTTTCTTCACTCAGCCACAAAGAATCTAATTTAAAGCCTTCTTCAGTAGGTTAGACAGTCTACTGCAGTAGGTTAGCCAGTCTGCTGCAGAAGACACTTTGACCCTTCTTTGATAGGTGGACACCATCTTTGCTCCACAGCCCTTGGAAATTCATGTCAAGGTCCAGGAAATCAAAACTCTCTTGATGACACCATCCACGCATCCAAGCATTCCTCTTCAGGATGCTAGCTTCTCTGCCTCAGCCTTTACCCTAAACAGGGAGGATTGAAGAGAATACCACCTGCACACCTATCTGCTTCACCCTCTCTCCCAGAACCATGAAGTCATGCTTGATACACTCGGAGGGATACCTAACAGTATCATTTGTGCCAATATGGATAAGAACATGAGAACTGCAATACTGGGTCAGACCAAGATCCATCAAGCCTGGTATCCTGTTTCCAACAGTGGCCAATCTAGGTCACAAATACCTAGCAGTTTCCCTAAAAGAAACAGGTTCCACAATGCTTGTATTGGGGCAAGCAGTGGATATCCTGGGTCCTCTTTAATAATGGTTTATGGACCTTTCCTCCAGGAACTTGTCCAAACCTTTTTTAAACTCAGCTACAGCTTTTACTACATCCTCTGGTAGAAAATTCCAGAGTTTGATTACACATTGAGTGAAAAAATATTTTCTCTTAGTAGTCTTAAATAGGTTACCCTGTAGCTTTGTTGCATGTCCCCTAGTCTTTCTATATTTTGATTGTGTAAACAATTGATCTACGTTTACCCGTTCTACTGCATTCATTAATTTATAGACCTCTGTCATAGCTCCCCTCAGCCATCTCTTTTCCAGGTTGAAGAGCCCTAATCTTTTTAGCCTCTCTTCATAGGGGTATCCCTCCATCCCCTTTACCATTTTGGTGGCACTTCTCTGTACCTTTTCTAATAATGCTATATCCTTTTTAAGATATGGCGACCAGAATTACACACACAATATTCAAGGTGTGGTCGCACCATGGAACGATACAGAGGCATTATAATATCCTTGGTTTTATTCTCCATTCCTTTCCTTATGATACCTAGCATTCTATTTGCTCTGCTGGTCATCGCTGCACACCGGGCAGAGGTTTTCAACATGTTATCCACGATGATACCTAAATTTTTTTCCTGAGTTGTGGTTCCTAATGTGGAACCTTGCATCGTATAACCATAGTTTGGGTTGTTCTTTCCTAGGTGCATACCTTTCACTTGCCCACATTAATTTTCATCTGCTATTTGGATGCCCAGTCTCCCAATTTATCAAGGTCCTCTTGCAATTTTTCACAATCCTCATGGGTTTTAACAACTTTGAATAATTTTGTGTCATCTGTAAATTTATCTCACTTGTTGTTCCCATTTCTAGGTCATTTACGATTATGTTAAAAAGCAGTGGACCCAGCACAGATCCCTGGTGTATTCCACTATTCACCTTTCTCCATTGGGAAAATTGGCCATTTAGCCCTACCCTCTGCTTTCTATCTTTTAAACAGTTCCTGATCCACAATAATACACTGCCTCTTATCCCATGACTTTTTAATTTGCCAAAAGTCTCTCATGAGGGATCTTGTCAAAGGCTTTCTGAAAATCCAGATACACTATATCAACTGACTCATCTTTGTCTACCTGTTTATTCACACCTTAAAAAAAACATAATAGATTAGTAAGACAAGACCTTCCTTGGCTAAAGCCATGTTGGCAGTCTCCCATTAAGCCATAACAATCTACATGTTCAGTAATTTTGTTCTTTATAATGGTTTCTACCATTTTTCCCGGCACTGACATCAGGCTCATCGGTCTGTAATTTCGCAGATCACCCCTGAAACCCTTTTTAAAAATTGGCACTGCATTTGCCATCCTCCAAACTTCAGGTATGACAGATGATTTTAATGATAGTTCATAGATTACTAATAATAGATCTGCAATCTCATATTTCCATATGACCATCATCTGATAATAGTCAGAAGGTTTGATGTCTGGGCAAACTGGGTAACATCTTGGGTTTTGGCACCTGGCAGACAGTACACTTCCCTAAACATCAAGTCTGATGGATGCCTCAGTACCCCTCAGCAGAGTCAGCAATCACTACTACCCTTCTCTTCCTTATGGTTACTGATTCTGTAATTTTGTGTTGCTTGAGTTCTGGTTCTTCTCATTCCTGGGATGTTTTCACATCCTCTACTTCTAAAACTGCATACAGGTACTTCAATTTGAGGCCTGGAGGAGTTGCATTGTCGATTCTGCAGGCTCTGGTGTCCAACTCTCTTCACTCTGTAGCATTCCATCTTCATGTCTGTCAGAGAGCTTGGATGCCTCAGGAACCATCTCATCAATGTATTTATCACTGTCAAGATGCTTCTCAGCCTCGCCACCTCTTCTCTGTGCTCCTCCACTTGTTTCATGAGGGCTTCTGCTTGCAGGCATCATGCACATGGAACTTGTCCCTCGTCTGGGTTTGTGCTGTCAGTCTGAACAGAGGCAGAAGCTGTAACAGAGGCAACAACTTTGGCAACATGATTCTTCCCAGCCATAGTTCAGTTGTTGGAGCTTTGGAATTTTATCCTTTCTCCACAGTCTCTTTGTTCTATGGGTTGCCTGCTTAAGATTTCTTAAAGTATCATTAAACCAAGTTTTATTGGGTCCGATATTCGAAAGGCACTTACACAGTTTACAGCCCAGTAAACTGTGCAAATGCCTTAAATCAGGATATTCAACGGAACTTACACAGTTAGGGCCATTGAATATCCCCTTCTAACCCTGCTACACATCCCGATGCTATGCGGTTAGCATTGGGACATGTTGGGGCATTCCAGGGCGGAGCGGAGACAGAGACTGCCACTAACCGGGTAGCGGCAATATTGCATACTGCCTGGTTGGCAACCAGTGCCTAAAAGATAAACGAGGAAAACCCTCGCCTATCTTTAAGGTACAGGAGCTTTCCGGGCAGCATGCAACATCGCGGTTACCCGGTTAGCTACCGTGGCTTCCGGTGTGTGTGGCGATCCCTGGGTATTTAATGCTGGGGTCACATATGACCCCAGCATCGAATATCCAAGTTTAAGAGTCAGCAGGCAGGGCTATGCACCATAGCAATGCATATCCTGCCCAACTGAATTTCGGGCCCATTTTGTCTAGTATTTCGTTTTGTCCTTAGAGGAGCAAAGCCATCAACCTGATTTTGTAGTGTGGAATCCCAGAAATCAATTTTTTGGTCCAAAGAAATAGAGGATGATGAATTAGCAGCAGAAAGAATGCCTTGAGCAAAATTCTCTTTCTGCAGGTCTTCCAAATTTCTGAATGGTTTTTCCAGAGGAGATCCATTGAGAAGCAGAAATAGATGTAAAGGTGACTGTAAAGTGAACCAAAATGTGATCTGACTATGAAACAGGAGTTGTATGCAAATTTCCTAGCATTGTGCGAGTGCTTTTATAAAATATTAGATGAAGTGCATGATCTGCAGAGTGTGTGGGAATCGAGGGCAATAGAACAAAACTGAGATTGGCAGCTATTGTAAGAAAGTGTGATTTGAGACCTGTGGATGCAGAGTCAATATACAAGTTAAAGTAATCTAAGAGTAGTAAGTCACCTGGGACTATACTAAAGTCTGCCAAAAGAAGACAGAGTTCATCCAAAGAGATTTGCATTACTGGAGGAGGTTGATAAACAAGTAGGCAGTGAAGTAACAAGTGAATTGAAAGCTGGATTAATAGAGCATTAATCCTTCCAGCCAATTCTAATTGAAGTTGTTTGGCAGAGACATCTTGTGACGATAAATGTGCTAACTCGCCCCCCCCCTGTTTGATGGAATGATAACAGGCAAAGATTATATCATCTTTGGGGTAATAATGAAGTATCAGATGATGTTTACCATCCTTTAACCAAGTTTCTGTGATGGTTATGGCATCCAGTTTGTAATCCATAATGAGGTCTGACATAAGATGACTTTTTTTTTTCATGGTGTGAACATTAATTAAACCAAAATTGGAAAGTCTTACCTTAGCACAGTTTTGGCTAAATCAGGTTAAGAGTAAAAGAACAAACTGTTGTGGAACTCAGGACCACTACGAGGTATAGGAAAAACTTGTATTTCCATAGCAACTGTGACCTAAAATGGTTGGAATACCCTGGACTGGGAATGCCATAGAAAACTGATTAATAAAACTTGGAAGGATAAAAATAAATGAATAAAGTACCTAAACAGTATAGGATCTTAATAAACTCGGGCATCCCTGAGGCACCTGAAGGAGTGCCCAAAAAAGCACGTCATGCTCTTTAGGTGCGCTGGCGTCAGCTGTGCCCTGTGGGATGCGGTGGTTTCATAGTAGCTGATGCATGTCACCTAAATGTCACCAGCAGGCCGGTCCAGTCAAAAGTAGGGGCAGACCTTAGCAGAGATTCAGTAAGGCAATCAAACTGGCCTGTCCAGTCAAAGTCAGGGGCAGAGCTTAGTGGAGATTCAGAAAAGCAGTTAAACTAAAAAACAAACAGAACTTCAAAATTACAGACAGCACTAAAATACAGACTAAACTGGTAAACTGAGGTGAGTTCTTTGGCTGAGTGCCACGGGATGTAGTAATTTTATGATAGCTGATGCACATCATCTAAACGTCACCAACAGGCCAGTCCAGAGAAAATTGGATGCTGCATGTATATCAGCACCACTATCTGTAAAATCAATATTGCTGAATATATGTAAACAGTACCTCCCACCACCATTGTAGGGAGAGCAGAAATATTCAGCCACTATCCATATACTAAAGAAGTTTAAGTTAGGGCAGCTTTTTGACTGTTCTACCTTAAACTGCCTTAGCATATGGATAACGGCTAAATATCATTGTTATCCATACAGTAAGGTAGAATGCCCTTGCTTAGCCTTGGCTAGTGTCAGGGCCATTAGAATGAATTTTTAGTGGCACTATAAATACCGCTGCTGACAAATGTATAAAACTCTTTGAACATCTGGTCTATATTTATCTATCTATATCTATCTATGTATATGCATATATATATGTGTAAGTATAGATATGGTATTCAATATTATGACCATCCCTTTTCACAACTGGCCAGTCTTTGAATTCTAGAATCCTATCCAGTCAGTACTAGGTACAGAGTGTTTGTTGGTCAAAGCAGGGAAATATCACAGTTTGGAGATAGTGTTTGTTTACCAGGCCCTATATGGTTCCAGGTTGTGTCGGACTGCGAATTATGGCAGAAATGTCCCTAATATTTGAGTATTTATTGTTTCTGGGGGATTTCAATATTCCCTGGAATTGTGTAGAACATCCATATTTTTTATACTGGTCTGATCTAGAGAGATCCCCAACTCAGAATGCAAGACTGGACAGAGATCTGGCAAAAGACATTGAAAAGGTAGGAATGAAGGGAGAAGTGGTGTGGATTAGAGTAATGTGTCTGCAGAATCAGTAAGAAGTAGATTGTGGATATCTCTCAAGGGGCTTTTCTAAAATAAATGATGATGGATTCCATAAGAGAAGGGGTAACACTGAACCTGGACCTCATAAATAATGTATCTCAACAGTGATCATTAAACTCTATAGTTCAATATAAAAGGTAAGGTGGAGTCCAGGTGCACCAAGCTCAAAGTTCTGTATTTCACAATGATGACTGGCAAAATGGGTAAATACCTAAAGGAGAAGATGACAGGGTGGGTGGAAATAGGAAAACTAGATTTTGGCCTTGCAATTAGACGTAGACGAGAAATTGATATGGGTGACTTAGTTGGAGAAATGGACCAGAGTGATGCACCCTTGATTCAGGGGCAGTCTTCAGGGATGGAGAGGGAGAACTTGATAGTTATTCAAATTAGCCTCAATAATCTACTGCACCAAATGGCCAAAAAATCTATACTCTACTATGAATATAAACTGTACAACTATGGTAACAAGTCTGAGAAATTGATGTCCACACTTATTAGTAGGTGGCAAGGGGGAAGATATATAACTGAACATCAGGATGAGGGTGGGAAAATGACTACCAATGAATAGCAGATTGCCTCTATCTTTTGCAGATACTATCAAAGCCTGCATGCTAGGGTAAGGGTATCCAGTTAGAAAGTAGTATGTACTAGGAGGGTGCTGGACTTCACAGTTCACAGAAGAGCAGAGGGAAGATCTACATGCTCCCACTGAAAAGGAGGAGATGGGCTGAGCAGTACAAAACATCCTAAGTTTGGTAAGTTCTTGATCCCAATGACTTTGGGAATGAGTAGTATAAATTGTTGAATGATAAGATGGTGAATTCACTTAGCTGCCTGTTTATGGAATTGATTAGAGAGGGGTGATTTCCATATGATACAAATGAAGCTTTAAATAATAAAAAGCTTTAGAAGACCAACAGTTGTTTCAACCTGTAAATTATGATCAGGAACCATTGGTTATTTATTTATTTATTTCATTTAACATTTCTTATATACTGCCTTTTCATGATATCAAGGCGGTTTACATTGAACAAACTGAAATTACATTGAACAGTGCATTATAACTTGGAGATAACTATTTTACAGGGAACATGGGAAATGGAGGGTTAAGTGGCTTGCCCATGGGTTAAGTGGCTTGGTGATGAAAGAAGAAGTCGAAGCAGCAATGAAAGCATTATCAAAGAACAAAGCACCAGGCATTGATGGCATTCCCACTGAAGTATTACAGAAATCAGATATAGCTGTTACCAGATTTGTTTACAAGACTCCGCCAGGAAATTTAGAAGACAGCATCATGGCCAACTGACTGGAAAAGATCTGTGTTCATACCAATACTGAAGAAAGGTGATCAGACTGACTGTGGAAATTATCGCACAATCGCTCTAATCCCACATGCCAGCAATATTCTATTCAAGATCATTCAGTAGAGACTACAGCCATATCTGGAACAAGAACTACCAGAAGTGCAAGCAGGGCTCAGGAAAGGCCAAGAAACAAGAGACATCACTGCAGATATAAGGTTTATCTTTGAAAAGACAAAAGAATACCAAAAGGATATCTATATAGAAACATAGAAACATGTCAGCATAAAAAGACTATATGGTCTATCTAGTCGGCCCTTCCATATCAAGTACTATAGTCACTTTTTTTTCTTTAGAGATCTTCTGCATTTGTCCCATGCTTTCTTGAATTCAGATACTGTCCTTGTCTCTACTCTCTCCACTGGGAGACTATTCCATGCATCTAACACTCTTTCTGTAAAGAAATATTTCTGCATATTACTCCTGTGTCTATCCCCTTTTACCCTCATCCTATTGCCCCTCAATGCAGAACTTACTTTCAGTTGAAAGAGGCTTCCCTCCTCTGCATTTTTGCCATGGAGGTATTTAAATGTCTCTATCGTATCTCCTCTATCCCACCTTTCCTCTAACGTATACATATTGAGATCTTTAAGTCTGTTATCATATGGTCTATAACAAAGACCACTGACCATTTTATTAACCATCCTCTGCGCTGATTCTATCCTGTTTATATCCTTTTGAAGTTGTGGTCTTCAGAACTGTATATGATTCTCCAAATGCACCAGAGACTTATAAAGAGATACTATCCCCTCCTTTTTTCTGCTGGCCATTCCTCTCTCTATGCACTCAAGCATCCTTCTGGCTTTCGCCGTCACCTTTTCTACCTGTTTAACCACTTTAAGATCATCAGAAACAATCATGCCCAGGTGCCGCTCTTCTTTCTTGGACAGAAGTACTTTGCCTCCTACACTGTACCGGTCCCTTAGTTTATTTGCAGCCCAAATGCATGACCTTGCATTTGTTAGCATTAAATCTCAGCTGCCAAATTCTTGACCATTCTTGAAGCTTAGCTAGATCCCTCCTCGTGTTATCTATTCCTTCCTGGGTGTCTATTCTATTGCAGATTTTTGTATCATCTGCAAAGAGGCAAACCTTACCCGACAGCCCTTCTGCAATGTCACTAACAAAGATGTTAAGAATCAGACCAAGGACAGATCCCTGTGGCATACCACTGGTAACATCTTTTCTCCTAGGACAAGCAGGATGAGTCAGCCACACTTGGTGACGTCATCCGACGGCGCTGAGACGGAAGTACTCTCCATAGCTCAGAAGGGCTTTTGCCCTTCCGAGCATGTGCCAACTGGCCCCACCCCCTGCCCGCCCCTAGCTAGCCAGTTTCAGTTCTTCCGCCTTGCCAGCAAGACGGATTTTTCTACTCTCCACCAAATTTAAACATTATAAAATCCTAATTCTCTTCCTACTCGTATGTATATAGTCAGTTTTTATACTTGCCATTAATGTTTCCAAAGCTTCTTTTTCAGAGTTGTTCCAGCGGAGCTTAGATTCTTTTCAGAGCTTCTTTTCCAGAGCTGTTCCAGCGGAGCTTGGATTCCTGCGGGCCATGTGCTCCCAGTCTCTACAGCGTTTCCACAGGCCATGTGCCCTTGGTCTCAGCACAGTCAGCCTAGCATCAGAGGTCTCCCCACCACTGCAATGCTGATCATCATACCATTGGAAAGAATAAGGCTGGTAAAGAAGCAGCTGGCTCCCAGCGCAGCAGCCCATGGCAGCCCAGGACATGCCAAACAGGCCTCCGTTCCTGGCTAGCATTCCACCGTGTCTTTCTCCAATGGCAGAAGACCCTAGAGTGAGGAATAATCGCAGAAGGTAGCCCTCACGGCAGCCCGGGACGTGCCTAGGGCCTCCGTCCCTGGCCAGCCTCCTGGGTCCCTCCGGTATTATTGCTGCGTGCCCGAAGGTTTGCTCGGCTCTGAGTGTGCCCTCGGGCCTCCACTCTCAGACACTGCTGCTCCTTCCGGGGATTGGATCCACGACATTGCTGCGGCCTCTGCTGCCCACCCCGGTGGCTCTGAGCGCGCCCTCACGGGCCTCCGTTCATAGCCCCGTGGCCCTGGACACTCCAAGTGATCGGCTTGCCTTCTCACAGCTCCAGCAGCTCCTACCGGCCTCGTGGTTCCCATGGTGGCGGCCATCTAGCCATTCATCACAGCTCCCGGCTCCTCCCCTTCGGCGCTATTGGTCAGCGCTGATCCAATCGTTGTCAGCAAAGAAGGAGCCTCTCATTCAGCGGACAACCCCCCCCCCTTTCGGCACCGAAGCATCGCCGAGGACCGTGCCGATGTCTGGGCAACGGCGCGGTAGACTCAGCGTTAGCAGTAGTGCTAAGTTCACCCAACGGCGATTTGCCCACGCGGCTCTCCTCAGACGCTCACGCCTTTGAACACCACAGCAACCGTGATAGAACGCTCAAAACCCGTGCACTGCCACCGGCACCAACCCGCCGAGAGAAGCAGTAGTACTAAGGACTGCACCAAAGCAGCAGCTGCAGTGGGCCCATCCATCACCACGGATGCAGGCGGCAGGAGTTTCGCCTCCGTGATGCAGCTGCACTTGCCATCAGTATATATACTAGCTGTGGCTTCACTGCCCTAAGCGAGCCAGCTCTCAGAAGCTAAGCAGCCATGGACGCAGTCAGCAGGAGCTCCGCCCTCCGTGCTGCAGCTGCCCTTGCTATCAGTGTATGCTATCTGTGACTTCACTGCCCTGAGCGAGCCAGCTCACAGAAGCTAAGTAGGGTTGACTCTGGTCGGATGGGCAACCACTTGAAATGCCAGGCGCTGCAGGTTTACCTATGGAAGAAATGCTGGGCTATCTACCTCTGCTTGCATCTTGCCAAGGCAGCCAGCATTGGCACGAGGGCGTGAACTTTCACCATACCTCCCGACTTCCTTGCACCAGCAGCACCTTGGCCTGCCATGTAGGAGATCTTCAGTGTTCAGGTGGCCGCATCGAATCAGCTGTGACCTCCACACCCATTAGCCTACAACCACGATGAGGGCCCTGGCTCCCTCAAACTGCTTAGGGCACACTTGCGCGTCAAGCAAGGGCTGGCACAGTCCATGGAACTCAGCGGCACCAGAGAGGTCCGCTAACGAGCATAGAATTGCAGCACGCATGCCGTGCCACCGCTGCCTGTCTGCTTCTCAATTCTCAGCGCCGACAGAGGAAAGCTCCCCTAGTGCGTGGAAGGGAGCCCCATTGGCCAGCATTCAGTGGCCTCTCCTTCAGCCGGGCTACTAGGGCTTAATGCGGTACTTCTGCTAACTACCTCATACACCTCATATTGTAGGCTTGTTGCTACTGGAAGGGCCCTCTCTCAAAGGGCTGGGGCGCACGCTTGCACGATGCCAACAGCGGGCTCGCCCAATGGGTGTACCGATGGCACTCCCGGCAGCCAAGGAGCGGCCGTCTTAAAACGGTGGCCTTCTTCATTCGTGCGCCTTTATCCCTCAGCACACCTCAAACTCTGGATAATCCCTTGGCATGCCTTAAACGCCGGCACCTAAGGTTTAAGTACCGTCATGCGTGCACCTTAAGGGCATATCAATGCTTGTCCCTACATCAGGTTTCTCCAGCAACAGCAGCGTCAGGCCCTCCAGCAACAGACCTTTCATAAGGTCTGGAGCTTGATTTACACTATCCCCTGGCGGCTCTGAGCAGGTCCCTCTGAAACATGACTCCGTGGGCCTTATGGCATTGTCACACTGGCTTCCGATCCAGATTATCTAATGCGCTCACCCCTAACCGGCTACCAGTGGTACCCATATCAGCAGCTAGTAAGGAGGTATCCTTACGTGACAAATAAGCTGCTCACTGCTTCCTTCAGAGCCTACATAGTAGGAAGGGAGGGGGCCCGCCCAAGGAGTAGCCTGAAGACAAAAAAAAAAAAAAAAGGGTCCACTCCCCACCTGGAGACATGGGTGAGCTGCACCCCTTGCCACTCCCTACCAAGGCAAACAGAGGTGTAGCACAATGGTTCATACATTGTCTGATGAAACAAAGGTCATGAGTTCGATTCCCCAGTGGGCTTATTGTATAAGGTCGGCTGGAGCATTACTCATAGCCTCTAAATAACGGCCTACAAAAGAGGACTGGACAGATGAGTTGCACTCCTCGCTCCTCATGAACCTAAACAAAGGTTATCTGACATTCCTGCACCAGCTGCAGTGGCAACCGGGTGGTGCATCGCGCATAGTCAGTTTCATCAAACAACATTCCCCACTCATCTAACGAGACTAAGAAGCTCGCATCGAGGGCGGGCATGGCCATTCACGATCAGCTGTCCACTGGACACTGCCTGGTATCGTATGGCCTGCTGTTCCCACAGGGACCCACAGAAGAAGACGCCCATTGCCCACCGGTTAGTACATGACTGTAAGAATCGGTAAACAGCATTGACTGTTGGGCAAAACACAGTCCATCAGCACGGTATATAGTCTGATCGCTGGAAGTAGCGGTATACAAATGTATACTAAAATAAAATGTATACTAAATAAATAAAATAAATAGTCTTCTCCCTACCACAGTTTGCATGGGCCCCTGCGCACTCCCACCTGACAAACGGGAAAAGGTCAGCACCACCCCACCATCAGGTTGGGGTCTTCCCGTCCATTCCTGGGCTCGGCAGCACTGTTCCCGCCAAAGGACAGCCTTCTCTTGTAGGAGCTGCGTGGCCTCATATCCTTCCATCTGGGCGGATGCGCCCAGGATGTGCCCTCAAAACCAAAAACATGTGGGACAATTCACCTTGGCGCAAAGGACTGGTTGCCTCACCTAATGACGAGTCCACCACTGCCCATCTCTGGAGCACTTGCCGTGATCCTACGAACCATGCCCACCACATGCAGCGTGGGTCATCCCTCTGCCCAGCGGGGAGCATTTAACCTATCGTCAGGAGATACTTAAAACTGCGTGACAGGCTCTTGGCTAGACTGAGATCTCCAGTCTGGATCTCCTCTCGATCAACTCGAGGGAGACACCCTGCCTCAGCATCCCGGTCACAGGTCAGGATCTGGCTGAGGTCTTCATCGGGGAATTACAACGCATCACGGTGCAACAATGCTGGGACCAGGTTATAACGCTTCCCCACGGTACAGAACTCCTGCGGCGCTGTACCCCAAGGGCGGCTCTGTATCCAAGGGCCTGGACGGTGAGGGAATGGATGATCCTGGCAGGCCCTTCCCTCGGAATCATGAAGGGGCGCAACCCTTAGGCATTCTCCATCAGTTAAGCTCAACGCAGTACGTCTGCATGCTGCCTATCTGGCACGTTTCTCCCCAGCGGGTTGACTGGTTGGTCCCTGTCGACGGTTGTGATCCAGACCTGCCCTGGTGGCCCTCTCCCACCTATGCATGACCTCTACCTACCGTGCACGACTGAACAGCGTGAGCCCTCAAGCTGTTGCTCCCGACAGTACGCTGCCATACCAGGTCTCGCTAGTAAGCCCAGTATTTTTCTCTGAGCAGTGCTCGAGCCTGCCCCGTCCCAGCGGACTACATCCCTAGGGACCCCTCCTGCATCTCCACCCGATGGAGGCGTTGCCTCTCCACCCAATGAAGGTGTAGCCTAGTGGCTAGCACAGCAATCTACCACCCAGGCTAGGCAAATCACCTTCTGGCTGCCCGGAGGCAGACAATCAACCTTCGGTAATTACCTTGCCAGCTGCCGGCTGCCCAGAAACAGTCAATCATCCATTGGTAGTCCCCTTGCCAGCTGTCCGTATACAGGCAAGGGCTCCGATATAGGCAAGGGCCCAAGCCATGCCAGGAGCGCGCACACATGCACGCACCCATCCCCAGAGGTCCTCACCTTGTGGAAAGAGCCATCATGGTACACACCATTCAAGAACACCATTGACAATGGGCGCACCTCTCACGCAGCTCCATGCGGAGAAGGAGGAGGTCAGGAATTTTCATGACCAGGCAGCCCCGACAATTGGCCTGCCACCTCCACCTGCCGCCAGCCGGGGAACACAATATGGTCACTGCGGGCTTAGTTGTTAACCTCAGACCCGATGCCTTGCACTGATCACCCCAAGGAGCACCGATGCACCTTGCTGGTGACACAGACCGGATAGTATGCCATACTGGGTCAAACTTTTATTCCTAGTCATGTCTCCCAAAGGCACAAACCCAGGTGTGGAGGGCAGTCACCTGCCCTCCATTGCCTCTATATGGTGATAAATTGCCAAACCGATGCTGGTGCTGCCTAGCAGTGATTACCAGTCCCTGTCATCTCCTATCAGGCTTCACCAATGGGTTGCAACATCCTCTGGTAACAAACTCTAGAGTTGTCTACAGAAAAAAAAAAAGAAAGAAATAGATAAATGAATAGCTGAACTAAGAAATAATAGCGATTAATGACAAGGAGAGCAGCCTACCTCATTAATGATGTCCTAATGTCCTTTTGCACTGCTCTCGTGGCCAGCGATCCGTTGCCACTGCTTCATCATGGCGGCGAATCCCGCATCACTGCTGCTCACGTGCCTGCCACTGCTTCTTCGTTGTGGTGACCCGGCTCCCACACCACCGCTGTTTGCTGTTTTCCACGCAGAGCAGGCCTGCTTTCCTTTCTTCGCACAGAAAAGCCTTGTAACTGCACGTTGCTCCTGCATTACCGTTACTCCTGTACCGTCACTGCTCAATGGGCCTGTACCACAGAGATACCTTGTCTACACAGTTGTGCATCATGGTGGCAGGCCGTCGCATGGTGCCTGGTAACTGCACCTTCTCACATCGCTGCGGCGGCACACGCAGGCACAGTACCGCCTACATGTTCTTGTCGCAACATGCAGCAGGCTATAACAAGAGTGCATGCCAGACTTGGGAAAGATTCTCGGCCTTTCCCCATCCACCTCACCACTGGCCAGCTTGGGAGGCACCAAGTGTGGCTGACTCATCCTGCTTTTCCTAGGAGAAAACGGAGTTACTTACCTGTAACTGGAGTTCTCCGGGGACAGCAGGATAAGTCAGCCACACATACCCTCCCACCTCCCCTGGATGGGTCAGCCTCCATCCTGGTGCCCACCTCCTAGCGGCGAAAGGCTCAGCTAGTGATGTACTGGCTAGCTAGGGGCGGGCAGGGGGTGGGGCCAGTTGGCACATGCTCGGAAGGGCAAAAGCCCTTCTGAACTATGGAGAGTACTTCCGTCTCGGCGCCGTCGGATGATGTCACCAAGTGTGGCTGACTTATCCTGCTGTTCCCGGAGAACTCCAGTTACAGGTAAGTAACTCCGTTTTTCCTCAGAGTGAGCTCCATTTACCTGTACCCTTTGTTGCCTCCAACTCAACCAATTTTTATCCCGGTCAGTCACTTTAGGGGTCCATCCCGAGGAAGCTCAATTTATTTATAAATCACTATTCATCCACCTTCTTCTTCCTTGGCCCCAGGCTCTGGAACTCGCTCCCCCCCCCCGCCCTCCACTTTGAGTTATCATTTACCAAATTCAAAAACGGATTAAAATCTCACCTCTTCTGTGCAGCCTACGACCTTCCACCCACTCCCTCCATCCCCACGGCCCATTCTTAAGCCCGTTCATTGTGTTTTGTCTGCCCCGGTCTGTCTGTCTGTCTGTTTGTCGGTCTGTCTATCTGGGGGGGGGGGGGGTTCATCCTACTTTTTTGCATTCTCTTTACCTTTGATTCTGTCTCTTTCCTTCATACCAATGGAGTTCTGTTTCTTCTATCCCTCTTTTTCCTGCAGCAACTTTGATCTAGTCCCTGTTTTTGCCTATTGTGAACCACCCTGGTACCCATGGTGTGGGCGGTATATAAAGAAACAAATAAAGATAAAGATAGTGTGGAATGGGTGTCAAAGGCTTTACACCAGGTCCAGAGCTCTCCCTTAGTACAACTCTCTGGTCACCCAATCAAAGAAATCAATCAGATTTTTCTGACAAGACCTACCTCTGATAAACCCATGCTGCCTAGGATCCTGCAATCCATTGGACTCCAGAAACCTCACTATGTGTTTTATAGACTACAGCAAGGCCTTTGGGTAATTCATGAGAAAATCCGGTCCACATTAAGAAGAAAGGGTATATCAGTACACCTGATAGTTCTCATGCACGATCTTTACATTGATCAAGAAGCAACAGTTTGAATGGAAGGAAAAACAGAGTGGTTTAAAATTAGCAAACATGTACAGCAAGGCTGTATACTTTCTCCCTACCTGTTTAATTTATATGCAGAAGAAATCATCAGAGAAACAGGACTTATGAAGAAAATTAAGGTGTGAAGATTGGTGAAAGACTCATTAACAACCTTTCCAATGCTGATGATACCACATTACTGGCTGAAAGAAGACAATGTGAAACATTTGCTTCTCAAGATCAAGGAACATATTCTTAAAAGGGGCCTGCACTTTAACATGAAGAGGAAGACAAAGACCTGACAACTGGCAAAATCAATAAGTTCATCATTCATGAAGAAGAAATAGAAATCGTGTTCAACTTTTACCTGCTTGGATCAATAATCAATGAAAAACGACAAAGCCTACCTACCTGACAATGCATTGCTCTTGGCAGAATGGCTATGAAGGACCTAGACAAGATTCTCAAGAGCAGAGATATATCTCTCCATACAAAGATTTGACTTGTCCAAGCCGTGTTATTTTCAATAATGCCATATGGATGTGAAAGTTGGACAGTGAAAAAGGTAGACAGGAAGAAAATTGACACCTTCAAATTATGGTGCCAGCGAATAATACTGTGTATGCCATGGAATGCCCAAAGAACAAATCAGTCAGTACTAGAGGAGATCAAACCTAAGCTTTCTTTAGAAGCTCAGATGACAAAACTTAGACTTTCATACTTTGGACACATCATGTGAAGAGAGAGATAATTAGAGGAAGACATCATGCTTGGCAAGGATAAAGGTCAATGTAAAAGAAGAAGGTTAGCAATGAGATGTATCCATATAATAACAGCAGCAATGGATGTCACTCGTTAACAATTAGCTGCTTGACTGAAGATCGAAAGCAGTTTAAAGACACCATGAGTCGACACCCACTTGATGGTACTTAACAGCAACAACAACAACAAAGCTTTAATTATGGTCCTAAAGAAGCCTGGCAGGGAACCCCAAGCCACCTTCTCATATAGGCCTATCTCCCCACTGAACTGTGATAATAGGTTAATTGTCAAGATATTGGCAGATAGGCTATTGTGTGTTCTTCCCAATTTAATCCAGGGGAGCCAAATGGGGTTTGTCCATAGGCAGCATTTGGTCATGAATTTGAGTAAATGTTGACATCTATGAAATATTGTAAGCTTAAGTATATACCTTAATTGCTGTTCATTTTCAACACTGAGAAAGCATTTGATTTAGTCAATTAGGACTTTCTGTTTGCAGTATGGGAGAGGATGGGATTGGAAGATTTTTTCTTTAAGTAGTTAGGTTGCTGTATGTGAAGCCTAAGGTAGCTGTTGTGGTTAATGAATGTGTGTCATCGGAGTTTGAGCTTCACTGTGGCACATTCCAGGAGTGTCCTTTTTCCAGTCTTCTGTTCATTTTATTTTTAGACCCTTCTATAGAAGGTTATGGAGAATGATGAGGTTAAAGGTATAACAATGGGGTGGCCAGATGCTTAAAATAGATGCCTTCATAGATGGTATCCTCATACATTTGGTGTATTTCCAAGCTTCACTGTTGAGTCTGATGAGGGAATTTTTGGCATTTGAGAAATGCTTGGGTATGACCTCTCTAGCAAGGGTTTAGTGATAGGCGTATTTATTTATTAGGCTTTTTATACAACTTTATTATTTCAGTTTACATTGCAACTTAAACTTGGCAATGTACATTAAACAGGGACATTGACAACTTGGTTTTTTCTGAAGCAATGGAGGATTAAGTGGCTTGTCCAAGGGGGCATAGTGGGCACCACACCACACACTCCAGAAACCTACCTACCTGGCTATTGCACCATAGGTTGTCAGGCAGCCCCTGTGAAAGTGACGTTTTAGCTTATGGATGGAAAGAAAGGTAGGAGCTGATGGATATGTCAGATCCATGGGCATCCTACGTGTCAGTCAGTAAGCGGGATGAGCATGTGGGAGGCAGCTGTACTGTATCAGTTAGGGGTGCCAATGCTGTAATATCAGTGTGTGACATAGGCTTGTGAAGAAGTGTCCCCTGTGGAGCCAGAATCGCCCAGTATGGGCAGCAAAAGGATGACCGAACAGGAGTGGTGACGTGCAAATCATTCACAGGAGAGGTGTGAAAGATACATCCAAATGATGAAAATGTTCCTGTGTGGGCTATAGTGTAGCAGCTGACAGGAGAATACATGACTATATAATGGGCATATTTATTTATTTTATTTAGTAAGGTTTATATACTGCCTTTCACTATGGTCAAGGCAGTTTACATAGGACAAAGATAAAATTTTACATTGAACAATTGAACTTATGTACAGATAACTAGTAACTATATACATTCTTCTGAGGTCAAGCTATGTACAGTACAGAAAAATCAACTTTGTTTTTTTGAGTTGATTTTATTGCTGTTGATGGGTTTCATGGGGGTGGGGGTAAAGTGTTCGGCAAATAGAAGAGTTTTCAGGCATTTTTTGAATGTAGGTAGGTCTGTGATGGTACGAATTGTGTCTGAAGGAGCATTCCAGGCCAAATGTGTGTACAGTTCAAAGGCTCCAGCACATGCTTGTTGGTTGATTTTGTTCTTGCGTGGGGGATGATTAAGGTATTTGCAGTAGCTTGTTTCCTTGCACGATTATGTTGTGGTGTTTGAAGCAATGTGCTGAGATGAGATGGGGGAATACTGTTGATTGCCTTATGTATTATTAGAAGTGTTTTGTACTTTATTCGACTAGCAAGTGGAAGCTAGTGCAGTTGTTTCAAGGTGGGTGTTATGTGATCAAATTTTGATGATCCCGTTGAGTGCGTGCCATGGTGTGCAGTGCTGTATGGAGAGGGATCATGGTTGAATGAGGTAGGCCTTGGTAAATGGAGTTACAGTAGTCCATGCACAACATGATTAGGGCTTGGAATGCTGAGCTGAAATCTGGTGGGTCGAAGAGGGGGCATAGTCATTGGTGGATTCTTATTTTGTGATATACAGCTTTCCCGGTGCATTGTATTTGAGGCCTTGGTCCAGTACGATTCCAAGGTACTTGATTTTGGGTTGTATTTTTAATTTGTTATTGTTTATGGTGATGGAGTCTGGAGGGATGAAGCTGGTGTTTTTTGTAATGAAAAGAGCTTTGGGTCTTTATGTTGTTGATGGTGAGATTGTTTTCTTCTCACCATTGGGAGACATCCTTGAGGCATTTATTTATTTATATTCTCTTATATACCGTGCTATTCTGCATCAGTGCGGTTTACATTGAACAAACTGAAATTACATTGAACAGGGCATTATAACTTGGAGATAACTATTTTACAGGGAACATGGGCTCTGGAGGGTTAAGTGGCTTGCCCAAGACCACAAGGAGCACCTGTGGGACTAGAAACCCCAGTCCTTCCGGCCCAAGGTTGCTGTCCTCTAGTGGGATTTGAACCCCCGACCTTCTGGCCTGAAGTACCTTGCCCCAACCACTAGGCCACTCCTCCACCCATTGTGTAAGCTTTGTGTTGGTAGGTTGTTTCTGGTTGAATGGTCCATAGAGCATGATGTCATCCGTGTAGATGTGGAAGTTGATGTTATGGGTTCTGATGATTTAGCAGCGTGTTTGTAGATAGATGTTGAAGAGCAATGGATCTTTGTGGCACACCTTGCAACTGCCGATATAGAATATATATGTTTTGTCCAATTTTTATTTGTTGCTGCCTGTTGGTGAGGTAGAACTCAAACCATGTTGATGAATGGGCTGAAGGATGGATGGCGGTAGATGAGAGTGCGGTATAGCCTTGCTGCCCCGATGTACTTGATGTGACCGCACAAAAGCAGTTGAAGTGTGTATGAAAAAAGTGTAGCTGTGACATGGGGAAGTCCAAATACCAGCTATGTGGGTATCACAGCTATGTCAACTTTTCTATCCACCATACAATCCTCATGACAAATGCGCATATCACAACTAGACAAGTGTCTCGCATATTGCCCATATTCAGCAAGTAGGGATGTGTGATGATCCCTGCAGGTGGCCATCACAGGAGTGGGGTGTGCCCCATGTACTGCATATATGTGATGGAGCCAAAGATGTTCAGTCACAGTAATGATGAAATATTCCAATCATGTACAACTCATGTGTCATATATCTGCAGGGTGAATATGTCTGACCTTTTGCAATGGGCTACAGCAGAGCCAATAAAGTCATGCTATCAGATAGGCATGATTGCAATGTGCATGTTTGCAGACCCAATGTGCTATTGTAACACATAAAACAAATATAAGAATGTGTGTGTCCTTCAGTCGATGCAGACCACAGATTGTTTCTGGCAGTATATTGAAGTGAGTTTCCCACTGCCATAATGAGAACAAATGGAAGTCAAACCCATGTCTGTCATTTACTGAGCCTGTACTCTAACCATTAGGCTACACCTCCACACTTTTCTCCATAGCACTGCCTAAAATCAAAGAGAATACAGGTCCCTTCCTGCAATGGGCAAAATCCAGGACATAAAACACTGTGGCTGGCACAGTCTGAGACAGTGCTACAACACACCTAGGGTCTGCCAACAGTGGCGCACATGCAGTATGCACTGCACTACACACTTAGTACTCTAGCTGCATAACAGAAGCACAGCTGCAGAATACATCGTTTGTCCAAAGGCCAAGCCACATGTGAGGTCAAGATACATGCCTCTCCACTGTACCTCCAATGCTAAACCACAGTGGCACACAGAGATCTGCTGTGCCGTAATGTGGCACTAACCCCTGAGGCAGCACATTTGCAAGGTGTGCAGTCCCTTCTCACCTGCTGTACACTGCAAGACAGGTACACCTGCACATACACCTAACTCAAATCACATTCATGACCCCTATGGTCTATTGCTGACCATCCTGTCCTCCTCAGGGGGCCATGCACACATCTCCCATCATCATAGAAGACAAGCAGATACTGAGCAATGCTCCAGTGATCAAAGTCACCGCTATGGCTGCAATTAGGGCACTGGGTGCCAGTATTGGTTATCCACCCAATTACTCATGATGCACCGCACAATCTGAGCACATATATGCAACTGATGGGGCAGTTTCTCCAAATGCATCAATTTTGCACATACCATGACAGTCATGAACCTCTTTTCTAAGTCAGGGCATGGGGAATATGATCTCAGTCCCTCAAATTTACTGCTAGGCTCGGCATAGTACTTGCATAAGATGTGCTTAGAAAATCTTCTTTATCAAGCCTGTGGCACCCAACATGATGGGAAATATTTCTATATCTTTCTGCCACATTTTCTTGGTCTCCTACAGCATTTCCTGGTATTTAGGATCTTCTACATCTCCACGTAGTTCACAGAGTAGTCACTTGGAACTGACACCTCTATTATCAATACCGTTCTGGTGTTTTTCTCCTTAACCACTATATCCAGCTTCCTCACATCCTACTTTTTATCGGTTGGGAGTATCCCAGGTGATCATAACCTCCTCATTCTCTGATCCCAGTGCTTTTCGGGCACAATGATGTTGTAGTGCTTACAGAGTTTCCAATGGATGAGGCGCGCTACTTTATTATGCCTTTCTGTATAGAAATTTTCTGCCATTAGAATTTCACAGCCAGCTATGAGGTGAATCACCATTTCTAGGTCTTTCTTACAGAATCAACATATGTCTGTGTTGCCAGATTTTTCAATGCTTGCTGTAAACCATCTCATCCATAAGCCACTGTCTTGGGCTGCAACTATCAACCTCTCATCCTTCAGTTTCATTTCACCCCTCCTTAACCATTCATATGTCCATTCTTTATCGACAAAGGGTAATTGGAGTAACACTCTGTATTTCCCACTGTGTGCATCTGCCACTTGTTTTTCCTTGTTTGTTGATCTAATTCCTTGAAGAGATTTTTCTCTTGTTTTGCAAATTCTGTGACTGCCTTCTGATGGAGTTGGTGCAGAGGACTGCTACTAAAATGGTCAGTAGTATTTGTTATAAACCATATGGGGACAGACTTAAAGATCTCATTATGTATACATTAGAGGAAAGGTGGGATAAAAGAGATATGATAAGAGATATTTAAATACCTCTGTGACATAAATGCATAGGAGGAGAGCCTCTTTTAATTGAAAGTAAGCTCTGTGACAAGGGAATAAAGGATGTAATATGTGTAAATATTCTTTATGGAAAGAGTGGTAGATGCACGGAATAGTCTCCCAGTGGAGGTAGCAGAGATGAGGACAGTGTCTGAATTCAAGAAAGCATCGTACAAACACAGAAGATCTCTAAAGAAATATGAGGACTATAGTAGTTGATATGGAAGGGCAGACTAGATACACCATATGGTCTTTTTCTACCATCATGTTTCTCTGTTTCTAAAAACTGCTTCCAGTAACTGTGAAGTGCGGTTTTAAAAGGGACGTTCAGAGCGTAACGTTCAAAAATCTAGAGCAGTGGCAGCAGTGAAGGGAGGCACATATAAGTATCTTCCAAAATTGCTCTATCTCTACCCTGAAAGATAAAATTCCTAATAAATGGTTCAAACAACAGTTCCATACAGATAACAAGGCTGGGTGCATGCAGAGGTGTAGGCCATTTACAAATATGGACATCCCCAAATTGAATGGCCTCAGAAATGGGTACTTGGATGTGCTGGCTGGGGTATTTCAGAAGGGGACAACTATGTTGTGAGACATCCTAGGTGGCCATTTCAGATAATCAGACATGCAGTGGCAGGCCAGTAAGATGTATGGGGCATGTATTTACATGCAGGCTTCTTTGGCCGGGAAATATTAACTGTGGCGATGAAAGCACATTTTGTTCTTCCTCCTGCAATTGTTGCAGCCATGAAGTGAACACTTTTAGGCACCTTATTTGTAGTTAGAAGCAGGCATAAGCATGGACACCTCAAAAACCAGGCTGCGCCTCCCCCATACCCCCTTGCTATATCAACATGCTTTTCCAGGGACGTCTATATACCCAGCTTTCTAAAATGGGTCTGGGGACATCCAACTCATGAACAGAACTTCTAAAAAAAAACCTTAGTGTCTTTCTTTAATAAATAACTCCTTGAAGGAGTCAGGTAAAAATTCCCTCCCAGACTAAAAAAGTCAAATAAAAAAAATCTTTATGAGCTCACATAAAAACTAATAAAAAGAGATGCATCCCTCTGGTCCTACTCCTGACCCAGTTTTCTAGTTCAGGATCTGATCCTCTGGTCACAGGGTCTGGTCACTGGTTCTGGATCTGGGTCCTCTGACTTCAATCATGAGATACCTACTTCCCATCTGTTACCAACTCAATAAGAGAGTCTACCTCCCTAACAGCTGGGGCTTTGATTTTATCTGTCAGTAATAGAAGAATTCTAAAAAATGTTTTACTTCTAACTAAAATAATCATGCATAACTACACTGCAGGCAAGACAGAGGGGGGAATGGCAATCTTGCCAGGCAAGGGCAGAGAGGGGGTCAGGAGGAACCAAGGGAGGCCAGCTGAGGTAGGCAGGAAGGGCATAGCAAGGAATAGGGCTGGGATGGGGGCAATTATAAGGATGGGGCTAGGTGATCATGTGGGCTAAGCAGCAATAATTGTCAGTCCCTATCTATTCCCTCCCCAGACAATCACTCCATATTCACACTTTATAATAGGAACTCCAGAGATCTGATTCAGACTTTCAGGTTATAAATTGAAGACTGAAAAGGAAATATTTTTCTTCTCAGGTTAAAGGTTTCTTCTGACTCACTAGTAGAAGGCAGAGGTCACAACAAGTGAACACAGATGCCTAGTTTCAGCCAGAAATTTCAAGCAGACACTTGAAGGCACATTGTACGATGGGACAACCAAGTGCAATCTGGGACGTCAAAGCCAGAACAAAAAAAGCAGACATGTGCAAGTTCAGGCACGATTTCAGAAACATGGACGTGCCCGATATAGACCTCTATAGAGATGTCTACATAGATGTCCCCAGAATAGCACCTTGCAGCATGGATGTCTAATAGCATGATGATTAGAGTAGGGGTTGGGAGCATGGTGACTAGGGCTCATATCCCAGCCACCATGATCTTAGACTAGTTACTTAACTCTACACTATGGGATATGTTTACTAAGGTGCAGTAATGTAGCATTGGTAACGTTAACGCGCAGTAACATTACTTGATGTAGCGTTAATGTTACCGGCAGTGGTAACTATCCCAGAGGGCGAAGAGAAGGGGTCAATGGGCGGGGAGTGGGTGGGGAGAGGCTCCTGCTACACTAACGCTGAAACATTAATGCCGGGACAATACCGCCAGTGAAAACCTGTTGGTAAATGCACATTTGCAGAAGAAAGAGACCATTTCAATGTCAGCAATATAGAGCACAGACAGGGAGCCCAAAAACAGTGATAGTAGGGCCCATTTGCAGCAACAGCATAGTGCTCAAGTATGAAAGGACACTATGGTAATGGTGCAAATGGGGAAAAGGGGGCTGAAGGCGGGACATGCAGTGGGGGTAACTGGGGTACAGGGTGGACTAGGCTGCCGCCTAGGAGGCACATAGAAGCACAGAAACTGGAAATCAGCAAGACTGTGTCTGATCAAGGTCAAACATGCCCAGTACTCTGTGGTCCATCCAGGGGACACGTATCCATCAGGTACCTCAAACGTCACACAGGAACTACAATGCCTGTAATGGGGCAAGCAGTGCACATCTGGAGACCAAGGGTCTACGGACCTTCCCCAAGATAAGTTCCAAACTGTCCGTAAACCCAGCTAAATGAACACCCATTACTACAGCCCCTGGTATATGTATGCAACGTGGGTCCAGTGTACACTGGGGCAGGGTGTGACCACACATTGGGTGAAATATGTATACACCCAGTAGTCCATATTGGATACACTGAACCCACGTTGCATGCCCCAGCCTGACCACAGTCTGCCGGCAGAACACAATCAGTCAACCAGGTCCACCCTAGCCAATTGTTGCCAAATCACAAACCTCACACCCCACAGCCATCCCCATGTGGAAGTGACAGAACAGTGGCAGGCGGTGATGGGGGGGATGTGTGGATGTCCATGTATGCCACTGCACCCCAGACTCTGAATCTAGAAAACCACCTACCTGCACAGTGATGGCCTTGGACTGCACAAACCAGCACCGACAGTATATGGGCATGTCAGCATGGCAGGGGGGGCATTGGTAGCTGAGGGGGCTGGGACCTGCCCCAGTGTGCCGTGTGCAGTGCAACAAACAAGGTTTGTCTGATAAACAGCAAATGTAGCCCCAGGGACTACTTTGCTTCTGTGGCAACAGTCTGGTGCAGTACACATAGCCAGTGTGTCCTAGAGCACAGAGTCACAGGTTCAGGTCCCAGCTGTGGATCCTGCAATGCATGTCCCAACATTTTACCCGACATTGCAGATACAACATCAACATGTGCAATCCCGAAAGCAGCAGCCAACAGGTATACAAACATCCACACACACAGGCCCCACTATCCAAAGCACCATGGAGAATCAGGCTGTTTGCACTGGCTCAGAGCAGCAGGTATCAGCAGAGTCCACAACTAGCTCTTGCACCTCTTAGCAATACCTGCACTGTGATTGGGACCAGTGTGTCGGTCAGGTTTGCCAACCACCCCCATCTTTGCACAATGCTGCAATAGAAGTGGGTGAGTGCATGTCCATCCATTGTGGTGTGGCATCCTACTCTGCACTGGGTCCACAAAACGTACACTGTTGCCAGTGCCAGCCTGCAAATCTGCATACTGAGGAGCAAGGTATTGTGGGTATGGCCCAGAGAGGGCGGATCAGGCAGGATGCGTCTGCAGTGGGGGTAGGGCAATGGCTGGGACATTGTAGTGCCCAGCCACCACCTGCATGGACAAGGTGGCCACAGCACATCTTGCTGAGAGGACACTCTCACTCTGACTGAATAGTGACCATGGCACGGCTATGTTCCCACATAGTGCTACATAGTATTTGTCTCAAGTGATATATGTGTGCCCTCTTTTCTGGAGGCCCAACCACTGAGGTACCTGCCGGGTGTCTGTACCATACAACCCAAGTCTGGGTGAGCATAGTTCTTCTGTGAACATGCAATATAGACTGGCTAGTGGACTGTCTGCAGTTAGTTTGTGCATGGTTGGAACACCTGGTGGGGTGCAGCAGGTACAGTCTGACTGTGCCTGCTGCTGGTGAATGTCAGACCATGGTTGGAGGTAGCAGAGGCTCCTAGTGCTACTGTTTGTCTGCCAGTGGCCTAGCAACAAGTCCAGATCTTGTCTAATCCCCTTGATGAGATCCACAACCTAAGTCACCTTAGGTTTAAGGTACCCCAAGGACTGTAAGATGTATCAGGTTGACAGGCATGAACTATAAGGCAGAAAAATGTTGTAACCCTAAAACAGGAGAGAGCAAAAAGGAAAGGCAATGAACAGGTAGTAAGGTGCCTCATCCTGTCTACTGTAGTGTGCACATGACGTCAAGATGCAGTACTGTGGTGCTACGCGCATTGCAGTGCCGCAGACATGCAGTGCTCACAATAACGCGCATGATGTTTGTTTGGGACGTGCGTTATTACGAGTCATAACTTGCCCACATAACCTAAGGCGCCTAAAGATAACTCATAAGGCATGTAAAAACATTTATCACGTCAGAAAAGAACATTAAGCATGTTATTGTGTGCCTGCGCGTCTGCGGCAGTACAATGCGCCAGCAGCTGGAAAACAGGTGTACGCCACAATGTGCATACGCCGCAATACTGCATCATAACATAACATGTATAATACAGCAGACAAGATGGCTGCCCTGTCCAGGAAGCCGCCTTTCACGGCCTCTGAGCTGGAGATGTTCAGGTGCCTCATCTGTTTAAAGCAGAGGCGCCTGTTCCCAGGCTCCTCCAGGAGGCAGGACCTCAACAAGCTCAGGAGGGCCTGGGGGCGGGTGACAAGGAGGTACAATGCGTCCGCCGACCACCCATGTGAGGTAAGTGCATGGGGGCAGGTCACACAAACTAAGGAGTGCAACCTAGTTGCCAGCAATCAACACACATATCATATAACCACACCATGGGAAAAGGACAGGTCAGTGGTCACCCCTGGGACCAATGTAGGTGCGCCTGCTGCTGTGTGAAGGTCTGCCCTACCCCCAGGAGGCCATTGGATTATTGATAGGGCACTGTCGTCAATCCCGGTGCTACTGTATGTGCGCCTGCAGATCTGTGCAGGTCTGCCCTACTCCCAGGAGGCCTCAGGCCTATTAACAGGGTTCTGTAGCTAATTCTGGTGCTATTGTAGGTGCACCCGCACATGTGTGCAGGTCTGTCCTACTCCCAGGAGACCTCAGGCCCACAAACAGGTGTTTGTGGTTAATCCTGTTGTAAATGTAGGTGTGCCTGCTTATGTGTGCTGGTCGTCCCCACTCACAGGTGGCCTCAGGGCTATAGACAGGGTTCTGTGGCTAATCCTGGTGCTATTGTAGGTGTACCTGCAAATCTGTGCAGGTCTTCCCTACCCCCAGGAGTCCCCAGGCCTATTAACAGGGTTCTGTGGCTAATCCTGGTGCTATTCTAGATGCACCTGCACATGTGTGCAGGTCTGCCCTACTCCCAGGAGGCCTCAGGCCCACTGACAGGTGTTTGCTGTTAATCCTGTTGTTAATGTAGGTGCGCTTGCTTATGTGTGCTGGTCGTCCCCACTCACAGGTGGCCTCTGGGCTATAGACAGGGCTCTGTGGCTGATCCTGGTGCTATTGTAGGTGCACCTGCAGATCTGTGCATGTCTGCCCTACTCCCAGGAGGCCCCATGCCTATTGGCAGGGGTCTGTGGTCAATCCTGGTGCTACTGTAGGTGCGGCTGCATACCTGTGCAGGTCAGCCCTACTCCCAGGAGGCCCCAGGCCTATTGACAGGGGTCTGTAGTCAATCCTGGTGCTACTGTAGGTGCGGCTGCACATGTGTGCAGGTGTGGTACATGCAATATCCCCAGCATAGATGCCTGGACAAGCCATTGCACTTTACAGTGTTGGTACTGCACGCATCCCACCACCCGGGCATGCACTGTTCACTCCCTGTTGGTACTGCCAAACCATTTGGGATACGTTCCACTGCTCTGTGGCATGCCGCAGGGAGCCATACCTGTACCTCCCCCCTGCCAGATATCTGTGCCACCCAGTGCCCCCCTGCACACATGTGGATGACAGAGCAGACAGACAATACTGGACAGACAGCGTACAGCAGGTGCCACATCCTTCTGCACACAGCTGTGCATGGACTGCGACAGATGATTGTCAGGCATGTTTGTCCCCTAACAGCCGCTATCTATTGCTGTACCCCCAGGTGGAGGACTTGAGGAAAAAGGCTCATGAGCTGCAGCAGTGGAGGCCCGACCTGCTGCTGTGGCTGCAGCACAAGATGACGGGGCCTGTGGATGGTGAGTGATGCAGCCTGTGTGACACACAACAGCATGTAAAACGGCAGCAGCTGGTTGTGGGGCCACCAGCTATGTGCCCATCATATGGCCAACACATGGCTGATGTGGTACCTTCCTTTGTCCCTCACAGTGTCTGCTGATGCCAATGCAGGCATGCTGTCTGGTGTGGGTCACCCACAGGATGAGGCCCAGGGGGGGGTGGTGGAGGCTGCAGTGGAGCAGGTGGTGGACCTTGGTGGAGAGGCAGAGGAAAAGGAGGCAGGAGAGGAGGCAGAAGTGACAGAGGAGGACATGGACATTCTGGAGGTGGAGGTGGAGGAGGAGGAGGGGGAGGAAGATAAGGATATATTCCCGGAGGAGGAGGATGAGGACCTTTCCCCGGAGGAGGAAGACGAGGGCTTTTTCTCCGGAGGAGGAGGATGTGGGCTTTAATCAGGAGGAGAAGGAGGACGCTGTGCTGGTGCAGGAGGAGGATGAGGAGGAAGAGGAGGCCTCTGAGCGGGTGGAGGAGGTGGGGATGGTGGGGGTGTGGGAGGGGATGGGTGCGGGGGAGGGGCAGGCAGAGGAGTGGGTGAGGGAGTGGAAGGGCGTGTGGGGGATGGGGGGTGGGGGAGGTGGGAGGGGTGGTGGAGGGTGAGGGGAATGGGGGCAGGGACAGGGGATGGGGCCATGAGGCAGGATGCACCCCTGGAGGTGCATGATGTGCCAGAACCTGCTGTTGCGCACATGGGCCTGGCAGGTCCACACACCTCCATGGGTGCATCCTGCCTAACTGGGCAGGTTGTGGCCAGTCCTGAGTGGCACAGGACTGTACAGGGCACTGGGGCCCCTGCCACCTGCACCATGGCCCAGGGGATGCACCCCGGCTGGATGAAGGAGGGGCATTCAGCACGGTGTACACAGCATGCAGTAGGGATAGGCAGGCGCAGTGTTGTGTGCAACCCTCATGGGTACAGGGATGTAACCATGTGTTGGCACGACCCACATACATGGGCACATGCCTGATGACACTGACATGCCAGCAGTGTGCACATGGCACATGTGCCAATCTAACATATAGATGTGCTGAACAGTGACAGGGCTGACACATCACCCACCCCCTGTAACAAGGGATGGGGACAGGGATTGGCATGCCACAGGGTGTAGGCACCACAGCAAGGGATATGTGACCAAGATGACCACATGGGGGACAGACTGACCATGGGAGCAGAGACAGCAACACTGGACACGTGGCTACAGGTGTCAACATAATATGTCTTTATTGACATTGACATACTGTGTTGCCACCCCCCACCTCTAATGCCTGCGTGGACGCCCACGTCTATGCCGAGCCGGCCCCCTCCCATCCCTCCGTGCTGGTGCTGCTGCTGTCGCTGGCTGCTGCCCCCATCCAGCAAGGGCCTCAAGTGCCTCTGCTATCCTTGTAATCCCTGCCATCATGTTTTCAGTTAACCATGCACTTTGCAGTGTGGCATCCCGCAGCTGGCCCACCTCATGCCGTAGACCCTGCATCTCCTGCCGGAGACCCTGCATCTCCTGATGCTGTCCATGTATCTCCTGTCACATGTCCCCAAGCTCCTGCCGTATGCCTGTGGGCGAAAAAAGGTGACACCTGGTTCACACACGCCACTATGACACATGCAACCGGTGTCCTGGCAGACTACAAAGGAGGACTGCTACATATGATGTGGAACCTGCAAATGTAGTTAGCACAGCTGGGGGGTTATCTGAGGTATGGGAAAATAGGACATCTATGGATCATAGCTGTGTCATCTGTGCACACAGTGTATTTGTTAGGTCTGTCAGGGCCCAGGTGAAGTAAAGAGTGCCGGCCCAAATGTGAACCACCGAGGACAAGGACCTGTTTATGTGGGTCAGACCCGCTGCTGTGGTGTGGGGGACCTGTCATCTGCCAGGATGGGTTATGTCACCCTATGGCCATGCTGTGGTGTGCTGCCCCACTCCCAGGTAGCAGCTGGACCTAACATGGGCCCCCCATTGCACGATCCTCAGCGCCTACCCCTGCGTGTTGGCCCATGTCCTGCTCAGCATCTGTGCACATTAGCCACACCTGCCCCTATGCAGCAGACATGTTGGTTCCCCTGTGGGTGTGAACCCACCTCCCAGACATGACCATGGGGGTACTCGTATGTGGGGACATGCACTGTTAGTGTGTGGGTGTGTTCCCTCGCTGTCATGTCTGGGAGGTGGGGTATCATGCCACCACATGAAACCATCTGGTCAGTCACCCACCTTCAGCATCAGCATGGGCCATGGCAGAGTGGCCACGCATCTCCTGCAGGACTTCACCCATGGCAGTGTATACACTTCTCGGCTGTGGTCCTGCCGATGGTCTACCTGCTGCCAAAACGGGCTCCTCTCCCATGGTCTGGGGACTTTCAGCAACCACTGGGCTGCTGCTGCTGCTCTCTGATGGGGGGTGGACCATCGCTGCCCCCTCCTCCTCCTGCGCCGCATCTCCTCCTGGGGCCTCCACATCAGCGCTGTCTGCCACATCCACACCTGACACCTCAGCCAGGGCCCCTGCCCCTGTCTCTGTGGCATCGAGTCTCCTTGGCCTCCATGGCCTGTGTGTCACCTGAGGAGGAACATGGTACATGGTTTATATGTGGTGGTCCTGCACATCTATGTATAGCTCTATGTTATGCCGTTAGATACCGCGATGTATATACCGCCTTAAACCAATGTCACTGCAGTTGCAATGCGATCCACACATCACAGTCCAATGGGATGGACCAGACATGGAGTGTAGTACCACGTGTCGGTGCATGTGAGGATGCATCGCATTGTCAGATATGTTTGTGAGGACAGGATGCTGAGTGATGGGCCTACTGTGGGCAGGGATAGGTGTGCCATGAGAGGGGGTCCTTGGGATTGGGCACACAGATACATGCTGCCAGGGAGTTGGGAGGGTCCCGGCATTGTGACTGGAGCTGATCATAGTGTGGGTAAGTGGCGTGTGTGCAACGGAGGATGTATGACTACATGGGTAGGTGTTGGTCCAGGTGTGTCAGTCAGCCTGCCAGGTGTGAGGACTGCCTCCTTGGCCACTGCTGTGGGGAGTGGATGGACAGTTGTCCATCAGTGTGGGGATGAGGGGGGCATGGTAGTGGGGGGTGGTGGATAGGGGGGCAATGGGGCGAGAGGTACATGGATATGTGACCCTTTCCTGTACAGCCGATGCCAACTGACTGTTGGGGGCCCTGGTAGTGGGTCAGATAGGTCCTCCAATGCTTGCTGTACCTGTCCCTCTGCTATGGCTGTACTGGGGGCCATCACAACAGGTATGTGTGCGGTGTGACACGGGTGTTTGTTCGGCAGTACTCTGCGCACTGTCATGTGTTTGCAGATACATGTGTAGAGGTGTATGCGCCATGCATCATGTATTAGTGGTCCCAGCATGTCCATGTGTTCAGGGCTGGAATGTCCATCTGTCAGGAATGTTCTCTGCACATGGACACACGTTTCAGGTGGCCATACGCAGACAACATCCTTATTTGCATATCCGCAGGCCGTGAGGCCTCAGAGAAGGCCAGGGATACCCCAGCTCCCTCGACCAGCTGTAGCAGTGGTGGGCATCTTCTACCTTCCCTGAGGCAGCTGTGGGGGGGGGAGCAGGGCCCTCTCCAGCTCCCTGTTAGCTAGCTGTGGCCCTCCTCTGCTGGGGTGTGGGAGGGGGATGCTTTAACTGATGGTGGATTGTGGGGAGGTTCCGGGGACTGGATATGTGCCACTGAGGTGGCTGGATGGGAGCCGACACTGGGTGGGGCTGGAACTGGAGGCTAGCTGCTGTTGGGGGTGGGTTCATCTGGGATGGGTATGGGGAGATGACATGGTGTGGGGGGAGGGCCTCTCTGTGCGAGGGAGTGTAGCTCTACATTTGGCCAGTTCTTGTTTGTGTTGGAGGGGATTGTGTATGGCGGGGTACACTGTGATTAGCTGACTGGAAAATGACATATGCTGGCGGAAAGGGCATGGGGTGAAAGGCTTGTATGTTATGGCAAATGTTGTGTGAGGATGGATGGAAATAAGAGGAGAGAGGACTGGGCAATCACAAAGCAGACGATGGAGTGTCCACAGATGACACGGGAACACCAGAGGAATCTGCCCGGTGCAATTGCAACAGAGAATACAAATGGAAAGGTGGGGAGCTATTCCTATCCATTGACCTTCATAGTTGGAATATGTCAGCTCTGAGATATGTGCATCATGAACATCTGTGCTGTGTAGTACATTTCCTACAGTGGTGGTGTACATTCCATGTTGGCCTCTTGGTATTACCAGTTCTATGTTTGTCTTCCTATGTCTACATTGTGCTCCTTAAACTTTGTTTGGTGATGGTCTTTGTTCAGCATGTGTAAATGAGATGATGTATTATGTTTCTGTGGATAGTATGTCACATTGCCACTTGTTCTCTTTCCCTAGTAGGTCATGTATGTTTAGTCTGCAATGTATAGGTCTGATATTTGCGCTGCTGCCTTGTGATAGGTCTGGTGTAGTGCATTGTGAATACTGGTAGTACTGTCAGGTTATGGCGGGTTTGCTATGGGTTCTAGATGGGCAGTGTTTGCAGTTCCCCCTAATGTGGATGCAAGCTGGCGTTTGATTATGGTACTGTAGATATCTGGTACTCATATGTTGTCCATGCGCTCATTAGGGGGCATGTTTCATATCAGTTGGTATATGCTAACATTACATGAGAACATACATAAGAACATTAGATATGCCATACTGGGTCTGACCACGGTCCATCAGGCCCAGTATCATGTTTCAAACAGTGGCCAGTCTAGGTCCTACATACCTTGCAGTTTCCCCAGATGACACAGGTTCTACAATGCTTCTATTGGGTCAAACATCGAGATCCTGGGTCCCTTTATAATAATGGTTTGGGGACCTTTCCCCCAGGAACCTGCCAAAACATTTTCAGGACTGTTGCTGCATCTGTGGCCTCATGTGGATATGTTGCCCCACACCGGGTCTCAGGACATGGCCCCGCACCCCCCTGAGGCTGCCCCTGCATGTGCTGGGTTGTTAGCTCTACCTGGGATACATATCTCAGACGTACCTGCCAGTGGTTGTGCTGTGTCCAGTGCTGGGGAAAGTCCATGCAGGTATATTGGCCCCAGTCTTTTGGTCAGCTGCTGCTCCAGGGATGTCAGGCCAGGCCCGATGGGTCCACCCCCACCAGTGCCCATAGCATGCCGTCTCTCCACAGTCATGTGGGCAAGAACTCCACGCTTTATATCATTGAACCATTTGCAGAGGCTGTCCAGGTCCCTGTGTGGCCCGCTCCAGCCTCGGCCACTGCCTCCCGGACCTCCTCCCACACCATGGTCCGTGTGTTCATTGGTGTTCTGCTGCTGAGCCTGCCATAAAGAACCTCGTAATTCTCCAGCACACTGGCCAGCAGGTTATTGTTTTCCTGCTGGCTGAATCTCATGGCCCTTTTTCTTGTATCTGCGGGCACCGGCTTCTGCCTTCTCTTCCCATCTGGTGGCCTCTCAGGCTCATCCTGTGTGGGCCGCAATGCCCCCGATGGCCCTGCCACCTCCACCTCTGGCTCACGCATCCCTTCCGCCTCTGGGGACTTCTGGCTAGATGTTACCCCACCTTCCCCTCCAGTTGTCTCCTTGCCCTGCATTTTCCTACTCTTATTATCCTCTCTCTGCCTGTCACACATCGCTCCGTCCTCCTGCTCCTGTCTCGCCTACTATACACCCTCAGCCTTCTGCGCATGTGCGATGTGCTTTATGCATGCACAGGGCGTGTTCTTGCATGTGTTGTGCATGCACAAAGTGCAGTCTTGCTATGCAGCGCATGTGCAAGGCGTGTATGGCCACATTTCTGCATGTGCAGGGCACAGTCTTGCATGCGGTGTGCATGCACAAGGTGCGTTCTTGTGCACATTGCACATGCACAGGGCGCGTGGCTGTGCACGTGGTTCACATGCGCACCACATGTGCAAGACCACATGGTGCGCATGTACAACACATGCAATAATGCGCCCTGTGCATGCGCAACCCACACGGAACTACACCGTACACATGCACACCACATATTCCGCATGTCTAAGCAGCATGGTTAATGATTCTCACCCACACGTCTCTGCGCGCTATGCGCTACATGTGCTATGCTTACATAGGGCATGTTACGCACAAAGGGTGCGGAACGGTTTGATACGCAGCTGCTGGTATGTGCCGCTTCATGTACAGGTGTGTTGGGTTTGTTCTGATCATTTGCCTCTCCCCATACCATATTTAGCGTGTGTCTTTGCTCATTCTGATGTCCATGATGGCTCACATTGTCTTTGCTGCGTGTGCGATCCAGGCATTGGATGGTGAGGTGGAGCTGTGGTTTCCTGAAGAAGGAGATGGTGTCCATGGGGGTGTGGCACAGGGCATGGGTGCAGTCCCGCTGCAACACAGACCTGCAGCTGTGGAGGCTCCGCAGGCTGGGGTTGTGCCAGCATGGTGCAATAGGAAGGGAAGGGGCGGTATATAAGAAACTGTTAAATAAAAATAAAAATAAATAGGCATGCCGAGGTGCGCCCTCGCCAGCCTCACCTCTACAGGCCCAGGACCGTCTGAGCACAGGGGCTATTAGGGAGCTCTTTGAGGATCTAAGACCTGACCTCGAGCCCCTGACTGGCTGGTCCCATGCCATACCGGGTTTGGTCAAGCTCCTGGGTGTCCTACATTTCTGTACCTCTGGCTGTTTCCAGTCTTTGGTGGCTGCAGTGGGTGGGATGAGCCAGCCCACCTTCTCACGCTGTCTCCACCAGGTACTGCAGGCCATGGTCAGCCGGGTGAGGAATTACATTGCTATTCCTAACAGTAGGCAACAGTGGGGAGCCCTGAACCTGGCCTTTGAGCAAATTGCAGGGATATCACACATAATGGGAGCTATTGATTGCACACATGTTGTCCTGGTCCTGCCCAGAGACAGGGAGGCAGTATTCTGCAACCGCAAACACTATCATTCCCTGAATGTGCAGGTTGTATGTGATGCAAATATGCACATTCTGAATGTGGTTCCTGGGTTTCCAGGGTCCACCCATGATTCCTATATCCTGCATGACTCGGCATTATTCGACCAATTTGAGCGCAGACAGTATGAGGACTGCATCCTGCTGGGTGGGTATTTCTTATCTCTAGTGTGCACATGGTGTTCCTGTGTCCTTTATCTTTATCTTTCTTCCCAATATTTGATTTACTGCCCTTGATAGAGTGTCAGGGTGGTGTACGATATAAATTTCTGGCTACTAGAAGAAAAAAGGGGAGGAAAAAATGCCAATGGTTTATAGGAATGTGGTAGTAAAGGCCGAAGGAAGAATAGAGGGGATACAGAGACAAGCATGAAACACAATTGACAACAAACAAAAGGGGGGGAAGGGGAAGGGAGAAGGGGTAGGCACAAGGGCTACATGGGAGGCTGAACCTATTGACCTATAGTGGAGATGATGGGAGAAGACTCTGACTGGGGGGAAGAGGAATGCTCGGATGGGGGTGCTCACCAACTCTCACGGGTGGGCCAGGGTCACCTGTGGTTTGGTGTGAGACCTTTCTGACTGCATATCTCCTGTGACACACATGACATGCCCTGATGTAGATCTGACTCATTCTCTTGGAACATCCAGGACACTGGCTGTCAGGCAGTAGCATATCACTGGCCAGCCAGTGTGTGATTTACTTGGTCCCATTGGCAATTATGACCTCTACATCCCTTGCTTTGTGTTGTGGTGGTGGAGCGCTGACCTTGTATGGAGCTGTGGTCGCTATTGCACCATGTCACTGTCTCCAGGAACATGTTCACATACCTTTGTGGGCTTCTACATAGACATGCCTACCATATGTGTGTCATGGCTCTTCTGGGTATTTCTGCAAACATACGGTTTCCATTGGTGTTTGTTACTGCTGCTCTGGTGCCCGGGCCTTTTAGACAGGGAACGTATGGACACATATGGTGTGTTCATAATATGGTGGTGTGCAACACCTTTTGGTTGACAACTATGGCTCTCAGCCTCAGACTAACCGTATACGTACATGTACATGTGTCTGCCTTTGTGGTGTGTCTCTAGTTGTCTGTGTGTGCAATCTCTGTGTGTGTGATAACTTGTTGGGGGGGAGTTAGATTTGCTTCCTGATATTTTCCTTTAGTACTGTGTGTTGGGAGGCCATTGACCATTGAACATTTTGACCAATTTACGTTGTTATATTTGTGTTGACACATTACAACACACATGTATGTGTCATGTGTATCACCAATGTTTTCTTGTTTCTGCCATCTTGACTGGACTCCTCTGGTATATGTTACAGTAACACCTTCTGTGTGTGAACAGTATCATGGCCGTCACATGTTTGCACACGTGTGCATCTCTGCCCTTGTCCAGGGTGCATTGGCATGCATCTGCCTGATGCATTCATGACTGCCGCTGGTGCCTTTTGGGTACAGGTGGTTGGTCATGTGTTTGTTGTGGACACAGATGATGTGCGTTGCCCTCATTACCCTTCCCCAGTGTTATGTGTCTCAAACCTCCAGACACTGGCGCATAGCTGTTGTGTGTCATCATATGTTCGTGTCATTCTTATATCTGTTGTTGGTTTGCACCTACATGTATGTGTGCATGTGTGTGAACATGAGTTCCTGAATGTCCTTTCCACATTTCTTTCTGCAGGTGATGCTGGATATGGGTGTCATGCCTGGTTGCTGACCCTGTGCATCTTCCACGGACACGTGCAGAGATGAGGTACAATGAGGCCCATGCCTCCAGCCGTTCAGTCATCGAGCACTCCTTTGGCGTTTTGAAGAGTCGCTTCAGGTGTCTGGATAGGATCAGTGTGGCCTTACAATACCGACTGTGGCACAGATCACTCTGGCTTGTTGCATCCTGCACAACATTGCTCTCAGGCACAATATCCCAGTCAAAATTAAACCTGATCTGGAAGATGATCCTATGTGCCTTCCTGTACGTGCCTGTGGTGACACACGTGTAGGGACGGCAATCAGCAACATCTGATTAATGAGCTCTTGTCATGTAAGTCCTGCATATATGGGGAAATGCATATGGGTATACATGTACATGCTGCCATATGTGTTCCAACACTACCTCATGACATATGTATGTTTCACTTGTGTTTGTGACTCCACAGAATATGTTGTTGGACCTGCCTGGTGCTGTGGTGCAGTGAAAAACGTGTGTACATCATTCAACTTGCAGGAGACTTGGGTAGGTAGTGCAGCATAGCACATGTATGAGGTTATCTGTCCACTGAACATTGCCGTTGCAGTCTGGATCACTCGCAGCACAATAACCCCAGACCACCTTTGTGATCATTGCCCAGTGTGGGTGTTTTATCATACACAGGATGTGTGAGATGTCTCCAACATTGTGCTGCTGCATTTCTGCCCACAGATAGTTTCACTGATATCCACATAGGTATTACATTCTAACACAGCTACATTCTTCACTCCCATGTGCCTGGCCAGTTGCATGTCAGCTCATTTTGACCATTGTGGCTTCTTTTGTATGGGGTTTTCTATTACTTGGCCACATGCATGGTCAGGCTGGTGCCAGTACATTCCCACCTTGGAGGTGTATCAGGGACATAGCTGGCATTGGTGTACATTGGCACTGGTGCTGACAGTGGCGGCAGGGTGGATTATAGATGTGCCTGCCTCCTTGTCTGCACATCATCGACGGCAGAGCAATTCATGTCATGGGGGGGGGGTGTGATAGCCCAATGGTTTGCACACTGGCTTGGAAACCAGGTGACCAGGGTTCAATTCTCACTGACACTCCATGTGGCCTTGGTCAGGTCACTTCACCCTCCATTGCTCAGACAGGATCCAGGTTATCAATGTCCCTCTTTAATGTACATTACCAGGTTTAAGTTACAATGTACATTGTTACATTTTGTTGTGTATGCTTTTTCAGGTTTGTGTGTCCTGTATTGACAGGCAGGTATATTTTTTTGGACATTTCATAACTGAAGTGTGTTGGGTCCTCATCATGCACCACCTACTCTCTACATGCACGCATATGTGACTACGGCATTTGGGGCGTGCAGCTGCATGGGGGGAGGGGTAGCCTATTGAGCAGTACACACCATGCAGCTCCTAGACATGATCTGTCCTGCTCATCATCTGTGGATGGGCCAGTGGCGTTTTGTGTGACATGTTGGACACAGATTTGTCTCTGCTGCTGTATCACCCCACTGACCAACGTATTTAGTGGTATACTGCTGATATACATGGCCCACCTGAGCTCACATCCTTGAACGGTGGGAGCTGTCTGTGTGCCAGTCTTCTGCCACCTCACGGGGAGCTACGGGTTTCTGTACATACATTCCCTTTGGTGGAACATATTTGCATCATCGTTGTTTGGGATAGTGGTTACAGACATGTGTTGAGTCACTATGGGTTTGATTCCCATATGTTCCTTTTCTTGCGTTCTGCTAACCTTACCATATAATGGCTGCAGCTTCATCACTTCTCCACACACCCTTCGTTCTCTTCACTGTGCACTACAGTGTACCCTCCATGCAACCTAGCCGTCACATATTAGCTGTTACATATGGTCCCTTTCTTTGGGCTGTCTGTGTAGGCAGTTGGCTCAGTGGTTTGATATTGCTGTTGGTGAGCTGTGTTTCGACTTTTCAGTGTACCAGTTCAATTCTCACATGCTCCTTTTTGGATCTCTTCCCCATTTTGCCCTTGTACATACACCATCCACATGGCTGGCCCTTCAGACTGGCCCCTGACACTTTTTCAGTTTAATTTGTTGACTCTTCTGCATGCTGTTTTCACTACATACCATTTCATGGTGAGTGTGCATGTGTTTATCTGTGGCTCATATCCCAAATACAGACTGTGATATCAGCTGTAGCCTGCTATTCTGCATGTGCATTGCACCATGGCTACTGGTGGGGTTACCCTATCCTGACACACTGCAGACATTGCATGCGGTGCCCTGCAGTGTTTTTGTATCCAGCCATTGCTGTGAAACTCAACATGGGGGTGTAGCCTACTGGTTTGTGCAATGCCTTTCTGAGCAGGGATCATGGGTTCACTACCTCCTTGTTTTTCTGTTGTTTCTGGCTATACCTTTCATATATTTTCATGCCTGTGACAGTCACATCAATGCAGATCTGTGCTGCCAGCATGTCACACCCTCACCACAGTTGCCAACCATCCTTCAGTCCATCTATCTGCGCCTGTCTTAATCTGGGTGCCTTATAAGGCGCCTTATCCTAGGGCGCCCTATAAGGTGCATGAACCTAAGGTGCCTTATGAGGTGCCTTAGGTTTGGGCACCTTATAGGGCGCCCTAGGATAAGGCACCTTATAGGGCGCCCTAGGATACGGCACCTTAGGTTAGGGCGCTTTGTCAGCCTTCACATGCCCTGTTTGTCCCCTTGCCGTGTGCTGTCCCTTTAACGTGTGTTAGACTGCCAGGTGCCCTTTAATGCATGGTAACTGGCCAGAGTGCCCTGTATCGCATGATAATGGCTCAGGTTACCTTAACGCCACACCGCCCACTTCCTTATATGGCGTTGGTAGCATTACCGCTGCACTTAACGCCGGTAACATTAGCGCCTTAGCTAGCATGCCCCTATATGTATGTTTTAAAGCCAAAACAAGCATTTTCCTGATGCCTATTTATGCTTATAGCAGATCTAAACATGGAGGTACCTCCCTGTCGTTGCTGAAATCAAATGGGGACATGTAAGTCCATTGTACCTCCCCAGACATGCCTCCACTGCACCCCCTTGCCTTCTTGGATGTCCCTGCACTGGAGATGTCTGTAAACATCAGTTCTTGTGATTTTGCTGTCCACGTGCACATCTTCAGATGTCCTAAATCATGACTAAGCCTTTTAAAATGACCCTCTTGATTTGTAAAATTCCTCAAAGAAACAATATTCTGTTTCTTTTAGAGGATTATTTTATTCTGATTAAGTAATAAAATTTCCTCAAGGAGTGCCAGTCAGTCAGTTACTCCTGTACTGTTTTTCAGTAGCAGCACTTTTAAACCCAGAAAAAAGTAAATCCTTTCTTCTGCCAGCCACAGCCAATTTTCTTTCCACACAAACAAAATAAATTGTCAGTCTTAAAACTGAAAGTTTCTGTCAAGCTATCTTTTAGCTGTTAATAGCTATCAAAATTCAGAAAAAACAATCTGAAGTTCCCTTTTTCTTTTTTCTGTTTACGCAAACAAATTTCATAAACTAAATTTCCTCTTAGACAGTTACTCCTCAGAGCAGGTCTGTTTACCAAGGGCTCCATTTCTTTTTTAATAAAAATCCAAACAATCTCCCTTTTCTCTTCTCACCTATCACGCTGATCTTCCGTAACGCTGTCACTCTTAAATAAGACCAATTAAATCTTCAGTCTTTTCACAGCTCACCCCACATACAAACACCCAGCCTCTTACAGCAGAAAACTCCAACTGAAATAGCAGAAAAGAACCTCCCCACACAGATTAGGTCTGATACAAAATTAGTGTTCCTCCACCTAAGGAATTAGTCCCAGAGACTCAGAACCAGAATCTCAGAGGTGCGTTGGCTGCCTTTTGCCTCCACAGCAATCCTGTCATCTCTCACCAATATTTTTGGTACTGCTAATTTTCTGGTAAATACTCCTTTAAATGCATTATTAAACTGCATCATTACAATGGTCCTGAAGCCCATGCTTCCCGCATTTGAGGAGAACCTCATTGCAGTGTTAAACTTGCTCTCCCTCTACTCTAGGGACTTCGTTCAACCAGAGCCAGGCCGGTGTAAGGATATGAGGCGCCCTTGGTGAACCTCATTCCATATGCCCCCTTTGCTCTCTCTTCCATTCTCATTGTTGCTGCAGCTGCTTCTGCCCCCATGCAAAAGGAAGTCAGTATTGTGCATGAGAAGGGTAGTAGCACAAACAACCCTGCAGTGCCAGAGGTTTTGGTAAGCACTGCTGGGATGTTTGACGTAATTCCTGCTGCTGCAGGACCAGAGAGAGGCAGCAGTGGCAACAATGAGCCACCCTCTTACCACTGTCACTCAAGACGACCACCTAGTTAGCCTAATGGTAGCGCAAGCCCTGGCCAGAGCAACTACATATGCCTGCCAGAGCTAATTATTTCTGGATTTGAGAAATTTATAAACATTTGATTTTGTAATAAATTCAGATTCTTCAGACTCTTCTGAGCATGACCATATCATTTTTATATGATAACAAGATTTCTGAGCTGAATTAGAGCCTCTAGAAATTTTACCGTGGCAACCTTCATCTAGTCCGCAGGCCCTTTTATTAAATGAGCAACTCCTGTTAGCTCATTCAGCTAGCTCCAGAGGCACCCTGAACCTGCTGGATTCCAGTCACTGCCCAAGGCACTCTAAGTCCACTGTCTGCCCCAGAGTCAACATCAGGCATCCCCCCTCCCCCCCCCCCCCCCGAATGGCTTTGCACAGCCCCTGTCATCTAGACCAATAAACCAGCTAGTCTCCCTTGACCCTCGATTCTGTGGACCAACATCCCCTGCCCAGTCTGACACCACTGGGATGTCCTATGGCCCAACTGGCACTCTCAAATAAATTCTGTGGCCTGGACCACACATCACGGCCTTACTCCCATTCCTATAAAAATGGCTCCGCAGCTCCTGTGGCCTGAAACAGCAACAACAGATGCCAGCTGCTCTGTGCAGGCCCTCCCCCTTCCAAACATTGGGAACCAATGGAGCAGGGTCCAATGATAGCCACAAACTGTGTCTCACTCCCAAAGCCTCTGCCTGTGGTTCTCACTGCTCCTGGACATACTTTAAATATATAAAAAATTCTGCAGCTAAAGCCCATTCTAGCTATACCTACTCTCTGTGGCCCACCTGCCCCAGCCTCTCGATCCCCAGGACTTCCCAGATAAAAGTATATTTTTTATTTACTGCATTTAACCTTTGGTTACAATAGGACAACCTTGAAAACCAGAATTCTATTATGCGTGTATGGAACCTACAGGGGCACAGAGTGGATAATTGATAGCCAATTTCACTTGAGCTGATAGCCTTGAAAAGACTGTTTGAAAAGCTAGGCTGTTAGTCCTGATTTGAATTTTCCATCTGAGAGCTCCATTCTAAGCTACATAGGCAAAGCATTTCATAAATTAGGCACCTGACAGGAAAAGCAGAATTGTCTTGATGTTTTGAATCTTAATACCCTGGCTGATGGTATAGTTAATGGCCTACCTGGTAGTTAATCTTAGGGGTATGTTTACTAAACGATGGTAAGGGAACAGTCTTTTCCATGCAATAAGGGGTTACCATGCAGTAAGTGTGCTGGGCATGTTAGAGGCGGTTTGGCATTAAGGGCTGGTAGTGGACACTTACCGTGTGGTAATAGGACATAAGGGGTTGTAGTGGACACTTACCGTGCAGTAACGGGACATGCTGCGGGAAGGTGTCTGGCATGCACCTTAACACAGGAAAGCAACTGAAACGCTGAAAGGGGGGGGGGGGTATGGAAGCCATTGGAGAAAGTATAGAGTTGACTCACCTGATGCCTGGCAATGTGGCAGTATGTGTGATGAGCATGTTTGACCATACAGCGGGTCTAAGCTATTGACTAGGCGAGATAGGCGGCTGTCTAGTGATGATGATCAGTATAGGTGTTGGCTGTGTCATGGGTGGGTGGTAGCAGCAGCAGCAGAGTCAGCAGAGGGGATGCAGTAGCAGGGGGCGCTGTGACAGACGTGCAGTCCTAGATGCTCCTGAAAGCATACACTGTGCCATAAGCTACATTATAGTGTCTGTGAAGTGTGGACATATATACAGATGTATTGTCAGTGTGTGGCATGCCATAGGCCAGGACAGTGTCTGGGTGGAGGCAGCATGTTCCTGATGTGGGCAGCAAAGGGAAGATTGTCCATGAGTGCTCATGTGGAACAGTCACAAGAGAGATGTGCGTGATATGGCTAACTGCTGCAAATGAACCCTGATGGCCATGGTGGGGCAGCTTACTGGCAGTAAGATAGAAACATAGAAACATAGAATTATGACGACAGAAAAAGACCACATGGCCTATCTAGTCTGTCCTTCCATAACAACTACAACCGTCCACTTTTTGCCTTTAGAGATCCTCTGTGTTGGTCCCATGCTTTCTTGAATTCAGTTACTGTCCTCATCTCTACCACCTCCACTGGGAGACTATTCCACGGATCCACTACTCTTTCCGTAAAGAAATATTTCCGCATATCACTCCTGAATCTATCTCCCTTCACCCTCATCCCATGTCCCCTCATAGCAGAACTTGCTTTCAATTGAAAGAGGCTCTCTCCCTGAACATTTATGCCACGGAGGTATTTAAACATCTCAATCATATCACCTCTATCCCGCCTTTCCTCTAAGGTGTACATATTAAGATCCTTAAGTCTGTCCTCATATGCTTTATAATGAAGCCCATTAATCATTTTGGTAGCAACCCTCTGCACCGACTCCATCCTGTTCACATCCTTTTGAAGGTGCGGTCTCCAGAATTGCACACCATACTCCAAATGAGGTCGCACCAAAGACTTATACAGAGGCATTATCACCTCCTTTTTTCTGCTAGCCATTCCTCTCTGTATGCACCCAAGCATCCTTCTAGCTTTTGCTGTCGCCTTTTCCACCTGTTTAGCTACTTTAAGATCATCAGACACAACCACGCCTAGGTCCCGCTCTTCTTTAGTGGACAAAAGTACTTCACCTCCTATACTGTATTGCTCCCTTGGATTGCTGCAGCCCAAATGCATGACCTTACATTTTTTAACATTAAATCCCAGCTGCCAAATTCTAGACCATTCTTCAAGCTTAGCTAGATCCCTCCTCATGTTATCTACCCCTTCCTGGGTGTCTACTCTATTGCAGATTTTGGTATCATCCGCAAAGAGGCAAACCTTACCCAACAGCCCTTCCGCTATATCACTAACAAAGATGTTAAAAAGAATCAGACCAAGGACAGATCCCTGGGGCACACCACTGGTAACATCCTTCTCCTCAGAGTGAGCTCCATTTACTTGTACTCTTTGTCGCCTCCCACCCAACCAATTTCTAACCCAAGCAGTAACTTTAGGGTCCATCCCTAGGGTGCTCAGTTTGTTTATAAGTCGCCTGTGAGGAACAGTGTCAAAGGCTTTACTGAAATCTAAATACACCACATCTAGAGCTCTCCCTCGGTCCAACTCCCTGGTCACCCAGTCAAAGAAATCAATCAGATTTGTCTGACAAGACCTGCCTCTGGTGAATCCATGCTGCCTCGGATCCTGTAATCCGCTGGACTCCAGAAACCTCACTATTTTCTCTTTCAACAACGTTTCCATTAATTTACTCACCACTGAAGTTAAACTAACCGGCCTGTAGTTTTCAACCACATCCTTACTTCCGCTTTTGTGTAAAGGCACCACATGAGCCTCTCTCCAGTCCTTTGGCACCACTCCCGACTCCAACGAGGCATTGAAAAGGTCAGTCAGTGGAGTTGCTAGAACGTCCCCAAGTTCCCTCAGTATTCTAGGGTGTATCCCATCCGGTCCCATCGCTTTGTCTACTTTAAGTTGAGCTAGTTTCTCATGAACACAGTCTTCTGAAAATTGTTCAAGATGTCCCTCGCTTCTGTTCTTATTTGTGGGTGTTTTCTGAGGTCCTGCTCCTGGTTCTTCATCTGTGAACACAGAACAAAAATATTTGTTAAGCAATTCCGCTTTATCCTTATCAGCTTCTACATATTCCCCCCTGTACCCTTGAGTCTGACAATACCACTTTTGCCCTTCCTCTTCTCACTAATATATCTGAAAAATGTCTTATCTCCCCATTTTATTGCATTGGCTATTTCCTCCTCCTTTTGAATCTTTGCCTTCTTGACTACTTTGCTAGCTTCTCTAAGTTTTTCCAAATACAGATGCCTGTCTTCCTTTCTCTGTGATCTCTTGTATTTCATGAAGGCCTCCCTCTTTTTCTTCACTTTTTCAGCTACTTCCTTCGAAAACCATAGCGGTCTCCTGTTCCTTTTGCCTTTATTTACCATTTTAACAAAAAGGTTGGTTGCCTTTAAAATACCCCCTTTCAGTTTTGCCCACTGTTGTTCTACATCCCCCAGCTGTTCCCATCCCACTAATGACTCCCTGAGGTATTGGCCCATCTTCGCAAAGTTAGTCTTCCTAAAGTCTAAGATCTTTACCTTGGAATGGATTCTAAAAGCCCTAGTCCTAATACTGAACCACACCATCTGGTGATCACTGGATGCAAAATGATCTCCCACTACAACATCAGAAACACTTTCACCATTGGTAAGCACCAAGTCCAGTATGGCCCCTTCACGTGTGGGGTCTGTTACCAATTGCCTGAATAGTTCTCCCTGTAGAGAATCCAGGATCTCCTTACTCCTAGATGATACTGCAGCAGGAAAGTGCCAATCAACATCTGGCATATTGAAATCTCCTAGCAGTAGCACTTCCCCTTTCCTAGCAATGCTGCGTATGTCTTCAATTAACTCTCTGTCCACCTCTTCCTCTTGTGAGGGAGGTCTGTATATCACACCAATGCAAATAGATTTCTCTTTCCCTCTTTCTAGTTTAACCCACAATGCCTCCTCTCTCCCTTTTAAGCTCTGTAATTCCAAAGCTTTAATAGTAGTTTTTACATATAGTGCTACTCCTCCTCCCCTTCTTCCTACCCTGTACCCAAGATGCCCCACCATGAAGCTCCTTGACAATCAAATGGTTGGTGCAGGGCTGTGCTATGGATTTTCCAAGCAGAGAGTTTGCAATGTGTGTGATGGGTGGATGTATAGGATCATACAGGCCAAAAGCATTTGATGTGTGTGAACCAAAAGTAGCAGTGCCATTGGCCATGAAACACCATTTGTGCATATGGGACTGGTGCTTCAACCTGTGCAACTGCAAGACAATGCATCCAACAGAGTGGCATGATAGAAAGGGACAAGTTGAACCCATTTGTCCCACATGGGGCAAGTAATGATGGCAGAACAGTGCAAGGGATGGCTATGCAATGAGTGTTAGGTGCCTCAATGTATGAGATATATCCTCTTTACATAAAGCTGGGAGGTCACAATGATGGCAAAACAGAAAACACATCCATACCAGTTGACCCAGACATCTTCTGCATATACATCACCTGCAGCAATGCGCCGAGGCAGAACCACTAAAGCCATGGTCACAGATGTCCATGATGGGGAATGCCATGTTGGACTACCCAACGTGCGGCCATAACGAATAGAAATGTGGAAGAATGATTGTCTGCAGGTCACAGCAGAGCCAGGACTGTGTGAGGTGGCCAAGTTCACCCAGGCACAAAATGAATATGTGGGAATCAAACTCTGGACCTTTAACCATAAAGACAGTGCACTAACCAGTAGGCTATATCTCCACACAACTCTATGCAATGTGTAGAGCCTGCAGATCTCTGATCAAACTTTTTGCTGCCTCTGCGGGTATAGGTTGGGCACTCCACTACCCATGAGGCATTGCACATGCAAAACAGCGGTCTGCAGCTGAAGAACCAATGCATATCAGCTCTGTAAGATGCACTAGCTGTGTGTGCTACATGCATATAACAGCAGCAAGCTGTGCTGAAGAGCAGTTTCAGCTGTCACCCTGCATCTGTTCTACTGAACCTGCATCGTTAGAGATAGTCTCTGTTGGCTGTACTGCAGGTCTACATCACTGCTAGTGTGTTGTGTGCTGCTTGTTTCTTGTATGCTGTAGGTGGCAGTGGTAATGACAGCAACAGCTTGGTCCTGTATTCTGCCCATGTTGGACACTAATTTTTGCTAACAATGTAGGTTAGTGGCAATGTCAATATACTGCTGCCATAGACAGCTATTGGAGTGGGGCATGTAGGCTGCCCTAGGGCTACAGCTACTGACCTACAACCATTAAGAACTAACAATTAACTACTGCTCAATGTCACCCTCACGGTGGCCAGCCCAACGCCTAGGGTGCTGAGACTTGGTCTGCCTGTGGTGTTCCTGCCTCAGAGAGCGTGGGCTTGCTTTAACTCTGCAAGGCCTTCTGGGAAAGTACTTCCCTTTACTCCTTGAGCACAGATGAGTTGCAGTCGAGTGGTTTCAGGCAATGACAAGAATTTATTTTCCCCTTCCCAGCGGATTAAATGCAAGTGAATAACTCAGAACAAAACATGCCATACAATTGGCTTGAGGAAATTATACATGAACTCAGGTAAGTTAGCCTTGTCAGCTTCAGGCTTTAAACGTGCAGTGCTTGATACAAAACAAATCACAACAGCTTCAATTAGCAAAGAAAATGTTCCATTTTCTTCTGCTGCTTTTACCGTCTCTCTCAGACACTGTTCAGCATAGGGAATTCACATGGTCAGCCAAAGATAATGTACAGTCCATCCGATCATCCACTATTTCATTATGGTCAGAGTCTATCTGCATTTCCTCAGCATCAGGAATAGCAGGGTGTGTCCGTAAGCTGCTATTCTGATCTTTGAAACAAACGGTTTCTCTGACCTCACGTGGTTTCTCTCTGTAACACTCTCCTGAGCAGGGTTGTAAACTACCATATTTGCTGTAGTTTTTGTCTAGGGAGTTTGCTACTTTCTGGCAACTATAGGGAACAGCTTTATAGCAAGGTTCAAACCTATATGAATTATTAAGCCTACCTTTTGGCTTTGAAAGGGAAGGAACTCTCCACTCTGCAGAGTTAGACTGGTTCTCAAACACAGCTGGTGTTTGCTTGCCTCTCAGCCTATTAACTTTCCCCTCAGATGTACCGGTATTCTCCTGCCAGCATGTCTCTCTCTTAGGAGCGTGTGAGCTTTGCCAAGCCTGCCTCTCAGGAAGATTCTTCTCTCTCCTGCCTTTACCAGTCAACCCCTGTCCTGGGTTGCTTCCTTCTGGCCTCAGGAATATGGCTCCCTTGGTTCTCACTCCTCCTTGACTCCTTCTAGTCAGCGTGCTCCTTTGCTGACTTCCTTTTTCGTCCTGGTTCCCTTTCTCATTCTGGCTCTGCTTCTGGCTCTCATTCCAGTTCCCCCTCTGGCTCTGCCTGGTCCAAGATAATGACCAGTTTTTATCATTGTAACTCTCAGGGCTTAGCTGTGCCCTGCCCTGAAACAGGTGAAACTCATTACCTCCTGAGCTAGGGAATACATCACTGCAGGGGCGTGTCTCTCCAGCTCGTGACTCTCTTTGTTTACTTCTTCTTTGCAAACACTGAGCCATGTGCTCAGACTGCCTGTCAGTTTATGAAAGCAAATCCTCGTCTTGCCCTACCTCCATAGGCTCAGAAGGGTCTTCTTCATGACATCAAGCAGTAAGACTGCCCTACACTGGACTGTGCTAGTCAAGCACAAACCAATTGTGGTTGGTCTGCTGGTCAGTAGACACAGCATATGCACAAGCACCATGCCTTGGGATATTTAGCACTGACACCCAGCCATTTGCTCAGCGATTGGCATTCCCAGACAGGGAATGCATTCACTTCATTGGAGCCAGACAGTATGACATTTCTATGTGGATACATAGCCATGCCATGGTTACTTTTTGGTCATAGTGAGAGTGCCATCTCAGCATGATATACAGTGGCCACCCAGGCAATGCACGTGGCAGACGGGCACAATGGTGTCTCAGCCAGTGACCCTACCATTATGGCAGACACACTGAGGCCAATCTGCACTGTTTCAGGTGATACCCACAATTTTCTGCCTCGCCTTATTTTTTTTTTTTTAATTCTTTATTTACGTTTTATAACAACAAAAGAAAGGAAGACATACAGCTAAAAGACAAATACATAACATGTAGTACATACACCAAAGTAAACCCCTACCACCCCCCTCCCCCCTGCTTCTTCTCTAGAAAACTAAGCATTCCCGAAGCGGGCGTGTACTTACATTATTGTAATACAAACCTAACGGTGATCTAAAACATGATGAGCGTACATTATACAGGCATGTTAGAGCAATGAGCAGATTGTACATAATCATTAAGCATCTGCCATTTAGACAAGCAGGAGTGAGTTTGGACATGGGGAATAGCTCTCCGAGGTATCTGCTCATATTTACTATATAAGCAGACAAGGTTCCACCATTCATTGACAGTAAGTCGGGAGCTATCCTTCCAATTCCTCGTGATTAAGCATATGGCTATACCTAGCATGAAATCAAGGAGAAAGCGACCCTTCTTAGGAAGAGAGGGGACCTCCGCCACAGAGCGGAGTCCCACGACCTTCCAAGAAAGAGGTGCATGAAAGTGTAAGATAGATTGAATACGACCCCAGACCCGCCCCCAATAGACCTGCAGGTGAGGACATTCAAAAATAACATGAGCGAGGGATCCCACAGCAGTATGGCAAGACCAGCACAGGTCCCTAGCATTTGGGTTCCATTTGGCTATTTTTTCTGGGGTATAAAAGCATCTGTGTGCAAAGAAGAAAAGAGTTTGGGTAACAGAGGCAGACCGGGAAACCCGCACTACTTTACTCCAAAAAACGCTCCATTGCACAGGGGTTATAGTAGTTTGCAGTTCGCGCTCCCAGGCTTGTTGGGCTCTAAAAGTGTCCGTATCTGTACCCTGACAAAGTAGTTTATAAAAATTAGAGGCTACCCCATGTGTACTACTAATGGAGTGAACTATCTCTAATAGCCCATCCTCAGTAGGGGCAGAGGGCGGCATGATTCGAGCACTTTTGAGGCAGTGTTGAAGCTGCATCAATTGAAAGTAGTGTTTCGCTGGTAACGCAAATTCCTTTTGTAAATCCGAAAAGGTTTTCCACTGAGCTGCAGAGAAAAGCTGTTGGGGTGTCCAGATCCCCCTGGAGTACCAGGGTTTCCAGGCTATGGTTCTATTTAGGACTTGAATTCTGGGGTTATTCCATAGCGGGAGTCCGTCCAGAGGACATACATTCGGGCCCAGCGCTAGAATGAGAGTGTTAAAGGCCGCAAGAGTATCGACAATCATTGGTGGATGGCGGGTGTCTACTTGATAAGACATACCGGGGAGATGGGTCAACGGAATTGGGCTACTGAGCTCCTCTTCTATGTCCAGCCAAACTGGTCGGCGGTCTGTTGAGGTATCTAGCCATCGGGCACCTTGCTTAAGTAAAAAGGCTTGATGATATCTAAGAAAATCAGGAAATCTAGTACCCCCTCGTTCCTTTGCAGACTGCAGTTTATGTTTAGCTATCCTTGGTGGCTTGCCCTGCCAGAGATAACGGACGAGAAGGCCCTCAATATCTTTATAAGTACGTAGCGGAAGTAAGCATGGCAGCATATCTAAAATGTAGTTCACTTTGGGGACTATCATCATCTTCACAGTGTCTAAGCGGCCCCACCATGTGAGAGATAAGGGAGACCAACGATTTGTGAGTTCACGAACTTTGGAGACTACCTCTTTGGCATTAAAACTGATAGTGTCTTCTAAAGGAGAACAGTAATGGACCCCGAGATACTTCACCATGCCGGATTGCCAAAGGAAGGGAAAGGCCTGCATGTCAGCCTCGTGTACCCAGCGGTTCAGTGGGAATGCTACAGATTTGGTCCAGTTGATTTTATAGCCCGATAATTGTGAATATCCGTCAATCAGATCCAGGACAGCTGGAACCGAATCGAGGGAAACGAAGAGCATAAGGTCATCTGCATATGCAGAAAGTTTAATCTCCCTATGACTAAAGGGGACACCTCGAATACGTGCAGACTGTCTGATTAGGAGGGCTAGGGGTTCAAGAGCGAGATCAAAAAGCATTGGTGATAGGGGGCAACCTTGACGCGTGCCTCTTTGGAGGTTAAATGGCTGAGATTTGATGGCGTTTACACAAATACTGGCGACGGGTTGAGTGTACATGACTTGGAGATATCGGAGGAAGCCCTCTCCAAAGCCATACCATCGGAGAACTGCAAATAAGAAGGGCCATTCTAGACGATCAAAGGCTTTTTCGGCATCCAGGGAAAGACCCACCCATGGATGGTCAAGATTGGCAGCACTAGTTAACACATGGCACAAGGTCCGAGCATTGTCAGCAGTTGATCTGCCGGGTATAAAACCACATTGGTCGGGGTGAATTAAGGTAGCCATCATGCCAGATAGCCGGGTGGCCAAGATCGTTGCGAAGATCTTATAGTCGGCATTAAGTAGGGAGATTGGACGGTAGTTGGCGGTCAGTAGTGGGTCTCTGCCTTCTTTCTCAAATACAACCACATTAGCTGCCGAAAAGGATCCCAAAGAGGATGTATCTAACGCAAGGGCAGTAAAATAGAGTTTTAAGTAGGGAACTAAATCTGCACTGAACGTTTTGTAGAATTCGGTCGGGAGACCATCGGGCCCAGCGGCACGGCCCGAGGCTGTTCGTTTTAGGGCAGATTGGATCTCTGAAGTAGAGAAGGGTGCATCCATCACATCTCTATCATCTTCAGAGAGGGTCGGCCGTTGAATGCCAGAGAGCAATCGCTCAAATGTCTCTGAAGAGAACTCACATTCAGATTGATATAGGCGGGTATAGAAATCCCGAAAGAGCTCTACAATCTCGGAGTCTGTGGTCACTATACCCCCTCCCTGTGGAACTCGAAGGGCCGCAACGCGTTTGGCTTCTTTTTGACCTTTCAAGGCATTGGCTAAGAGTCGACCGGCTCGGTTATTTTCACGATAATATGTCCCTCGCTGAAGCTCAATACTCTTAGAGGCTGCAGTTGAGAGGATTGAATTATATTGAAAACGGAGACGTTGTAATCGAATTAATACACATGGGTCAGTACGGGAAGTTAGAACTCGCTCGCCTGCTTTTATTTGCTGGTCTAGTATGAGCAGCTGCTGTTTACGTTGTTTCCGCAAGCGGATTTGATAGCTAGTGATCGTTGCCCGAATGGCCGCTTTGAAGCCCTCCCACCAAGCCCAATTCGCAGTATCTTGAGGTAGATTAAAATGGAAGTAATCCTGTATGGCTACTCGAATTTCTGCCTGGAATTCTGGCTGAGCTAACAGGGCTCTATCAAAGAACCAGGCTCCCGAGTTGCCCTGGGGTGCAGTAGTGTGTAATTGAAAGGAAACGGCCGCATGATCTGAAATATGTTGGGAGTGAATCTTTGCAGTGTCCACCTGAGGAACTAACAGTTTTGAGATTAGAAAGAAGTCTATACGAGACTGAGATTTATGAGGGGAGGAGAAGAAGGTGAAGTCAAGCTCATTGGGGTGTAGTAATCTCCATAGATCAACTAAAGCAAGATCCTTGATCAGAGAGGTAAGCGTGGCGTGACTCTTGGGGGGACCACTCGTCCTAGGCGGCTGTTTGTCAATCAGGGGATCAAGGACTAGATTGAAATCCCCCCCAATGATCAATGAAGTATTAGCAGAAGCCTGCGCAACCTGAGCAATGGTAGCAAAAAAGGCAGGGTCATCAACATTAGGAGCGTAAAGGCATATACATGTAACTTCTAGACTACCTATCTTAAGGTGAACTCTAGACCATCTACCTCCTGTATCTGAGCTGGTCGCAATAACAGTAGCATGCAGAGATTTCCTAACCAGTATGGCAACCCCACATTTCTTAGAAACGGCTGGGGAATAAGCGGCCACCATGTAAGGTTTAATATTGAGTTTAAGAGTTTCCTTTGAATTTAAATGCGTTTCTTGGAGAAAAATCAGATCCGCTGCTTCCTGATTGAGGTAGCTTAGGATTTTCTTCCGTTTTATCGGATTATTGATGCCTTTTACGTTCAATGAAAAAATCTTACATGGTGCCATCAATCGGTAGTAAACATATTAAGTAAGGGCACCTGATAACATGGAACATAAGCAGAATCTGTACAACAATGTCATAATCACCGAGTATTCTGGCTAATACACCCCATATTGAAAAGTATGTACCAACGTATCTTAGAGAAGAAGCAAAACCCCCAAAGAATATGGCGACCATGTGTCTGCGGGAGGAGGCCCTGGAGAGGAAATAAAAGACAGGTAAAAGAAAAGAAACACCAGAGTCCATAATAACACTGTCTCTGATACTCATCGAGGCTACTGTGGGTAGATGGAGTCGGGTCACAGGTACCATCAAGAGTAAGGCAACAGACTGCCCACGCCAGACTCTTCGCTAGGCTGCGGCAGATCCAATATAACAGGTACAACGGATATAAGGAGACTTGCAAGAATATTCTGGAAGTCAGCGCATCAAGTCGGCTTCTTTGGAATCCAAAAACTCCGCTAGTAGATCAGGGTCCTCGAATGTTCGTGTCTGATTGTGAAGCGTGACTCGGAGCTTGGCCGGGTACATCAGGCCGTAGCGTGCTTGTAGTTGTTGAAGCCTCGGCCGGAATTCCAAAAGGCGCTTTCGACGGTCGACTGTGGGTTTAGACAAGTCAGGATAGAAGGAGATCTTGTGGCTCTCAAACTCCATAGGGCCCTTTGCCCGAGAGGCACTTAGAATTTGCTCCACGTGTTGATATCTCAATAGTCGAAAAATGATAGGCCGCGGGGTCTTCCTGTTGAGCGTTATGTTTGTGGGTACACGATGAGCGCGATCAATCTCCAGATCTTTGGTAAAGGTGATTTGGAGCAAGGAAGGGAGGATTTTGCATAAAAACTTTTTCATGTCTCCCGATTCCGCTCCCTCCGGTATGCCCACGAGTCGTATGTTGTTGCGACGCGCTCTATTATTGCCATCTTCCACCTCTTTCTGCAATGCCCGCACCTGTCGTTCAACTTTGTTGAGTTTGGACAACCGGGCCGCATGGGAGTCCAATATGCCCTCCATTTTGTCCTGACGCGAAGAAAGCCCTTCTAGTTTGCTTTGCAGCACACCAAAGTCGTCCCGCAGCGCTCGAAGTGCTTCACCGTTTGCCTGCACAAGGTTTTTGACCCCTCTGATCTCTACGAGGATTTCCTGCTGCATTTCGGGGCCCTCGCACGAGGCCGGCCCCTTCTGCGGAGACGGAGGTTCAGTTTTGGAACGTTTGCCGTGAGAAGCCGCTGGAGACCCAAATTCCAGGCGCGTAGGTTTGGTCCCCGCCATCTCACCACTGTGCCCCGGCAAGGTCAGAGTAGAAGTTCCAAAATATGAGGTGTTAATTCAGGATTCTGAGTAGGCCTCTCGGGAGCCTCAGCGTTATGCGACCATCCCGCTGGACATCAGGCTCCGCCCCCCTGCCTCGCCTTATTTATATTTTCCAAATAGGCTGGGAAAAACTCAGACAATATGAGCCAAAGTGCAGTGCAGAAAGCCACAGGACAAAGGGGAGCCATACACACACACACACACACATGCATATACTCTCATTGGCGCACTGTGCAAAAGTGGAGATGGTTAGCATTCCTGCTTGACACTCCTGTTTCAATGTCAGCTCAAAGATTGATTACCTCTGTTCTGTTTGCAGGTGCTATTACTGTGCCTTGGCCTCACCACACATTGTTACCATGTGCTATTAGCCTCCAACCAGCTGTGGATAGTGGAGTCTGTCAGTGCTGTTGGTGGATGTTTCCACCCTTGATGCCTGCCTCCTTGAGGGTTGCACATGCTGGAGCTGTACTTACACTGTCGACTAAACCTTGTCCACAGGAAGATGCAATACAGAAACCTGAACCTGTGATCCTATACACATATACACACTAACCATGTGTGTTGCACCACAGTGCTGCCTTGTGGGGATAATAGCTCCTGTTGCTGACATGCTTCCCTTCAGCTGGCCTTTGGCACATGCTGCAATATGCATGGTGCACACAACCAGGACAAGGTTTCTGTCTGCTGCAGGCTGGTGCCACTTCCCATACCACCACCAAAACCCCACCATGCAGACATGCCCATGCACTGTCAGTTCTTTATCTTTATCTTTATTTGCTAAACTTGATATACCACCCTTGCCAAAGCGTCAGGGCGGTGCACACTACAATAAACTATAGGCTACGAAAGACAGAAAAGAAAAAGGAACGCCATTAAAAGACAGGAAAGTGAGACAAAGTGAGAGGCAGGTTTGAGACACAGCATTGGAAAGACAGGGACTTATGGCAATGGAGAGCTGTTGGGTGAATTAAACAGGGGACAACTAAACCGGCCTTGAGGGGGGGAGGCAGGGTGAGGAGAGGTCCGAGCCATCAGCAAGAGCAGGAAGGTCGTAGGCCTGGCGAAAAAGGTGGGTTTTAAGGAGTGATTTGAACTGAGGGAAGGAGGATTCAGTACGAAGGGAGTGCGGGAGAGAATTCCAGAGGGCGAGACTAAGGAAAAAGAAAGTAGAATGATGGGTGAGCTCAAGGTGGGCCTGAGAGGAGGAAGGAAGAAAGAGCCTATTACCATGAGCGGAACAGAGGAGACGGGGGGCTGGTTGAAGGCGAATAATGTCGGCTAGATATTGTGGGACACTGGTGTGCAGTACTTTGTGGGTGATGGTAAGAGGTTTATAGATAAAATGGATGGAGATGGGAAGCCAATGAAGAGAAAGAAGGGAGGGAGTGACATGAGCGCTAGCAGGGGAGTGAGTGATAAGGCGAGCGGCAGTGTTCTGAACTAGTTGGAGACGGCGGAGCTGATACCGGGGAAGACCTGCAAGAATGGCATTACAGTAGTCTAAGCAAGTGACCACGAGAGAGAGAACGAGAGTAATGATAGCAGGAGTAGAAAGAAATGGGCGGATAGATCTAATTCTGCGGAGGTGGAGAAAAGAGGTGCGCACCACAGAGGAGATATGGTGGTGAAAAGAAAGCGAGGAATCAAGAGTGACATCAAGATATCGAAGGGTAGAAACAAGAGGGATGAGATGGGCAGACATAGTAGGGGACAGAGTGGGGGAGGGGGCACCAAAGGAGAACCAGATGGCAGAGGACTTGTGCGGGTTAACATGGAGAAAGTTGCGACTAAACCAGGAGGCAACAAGAGAGAGGCAGTCGTTAAGCGGGGAGAGGTCGGGAGCAGAAGGGGAGGTGTGATAAACTAAGAGGATATCATCGGCATAGATATAAGAGGAGATTCCAGATTGCTGGATGAGTAGAGCTAGAGGAGAAAGGAAGACATTGAAAAGTAAAGGAGCGAGGATGGAACCTTGCGGAACCCCACATTGCATTGGGAAAGAAGGTGAGGCGTGGGGGCCCATGTGAACAGCAAACGTGCGAGAGAGGAAAGAGCGAAGTTGTGGTGGTCGCGGTCCCAGCATGCTAAACATGTGGGTTTGGCAGGCGCCTTGGGTACAAGGGCCAGATGGGGGGTCAGGGGCACACATGGATGGCCACACAGCCCCCCCCCTACCAGTTGCCCATGCAGGGACCCTATCACCACCTACCACCAATACTCTTGGAAATACTGCTGTGGTATTTCCCTGGGCACCTGCATTTTCCAGCTACCTGGAGGGCTGAAGTTGCAGGTGCTATTGGCCTTTTCCTCCACAGCTGGGTTCCATGGCACTGGGGGGGGGGGGGGAGGTGCTGGCATTTCTGCCAAGGGTGCCATGTCCCTTGGACTGCCCCATACCAGCAGTATTTATTTTTTATTTTATTTATTTACATTCTCTTATATACTGTGCTATTCTGCATCAGTGCGGTTTACATTGAACAAACTGAAATTACATTGAACAGGGCATTATAACTTGGAGATAACTATTTTATAGGGAACATGGGCTGTGGAGGGTTAAGTGGCTTGCCCAAGACCACAAGGAGCACCTGTGGGACTAGAAACCCCAGTCCTTCCGGCCCAAGGTTGCTGTCCTCTAGTGGGATTTGAACCCCTGACCTTCTGGCCTGAAGTACCTTGCCCCAACCACTAGGCCACTAAGCCACTCCTCCACTCCTATGTATGTCTATGTTCCACCACTGTCACTGTGTGATCATGATGTACATCACAGATGGTGCTGCAGATGGAAGTATTCTCCTATGTGAGGAGCTTACAAAGCTTAGGTCTCCTCAACCTGTTGGTGAGATAGCTAGGAGGGGACATGATAGGGGTCTATACAGTACTAAATGGCGTGGAATGGTTCACGGTTATTAATGCCATCACAATATGAAGGGACTAAGGGACAGGCATTGCTGCTACAATGAAATGCATTTCAGACACATTGGGGCATATAGTTTGTCATTCAATGCCTTGGCAAACACTGACACACAGTGGCAGTGTATGTCATGAAAGCTCTTTGTATAGCTGGGCTTCGGGGGGTTTGGTCACAGTCCTGGAGGAAAGGTCATTATAAGTTTATTCGGGGGGACACTGAGGATTGGCTGCTTGGCCAAATCCAGGCCTCTTTGACTATAGGTGTCCTTTTGGGACCCACCTAGGTACCTGTGCCCCTGATTGGCCACTATTGGACAGAGGATAGTGGGCTTGAAAGACCTTGGTCTGACACAGTATGGAATATATCCTGAATTTATGTTCTTATGCCCCTCTGTGCCACCCAGGCAGCTGCCTAGTCCGCCATGTCCACCAGCACCCCCACTGCATGACCACCATGCCACCCCTTGTGCCCCATTTGCACCATAAGCATGGTACCTTTTCCTACCTGAGCACCATGCTGTTACTGCTAATGGAGCACTACTATCACTTCCTTGGATTCCCTTGTCAGTGCATCACATTGCAGATGCTTAAATAGTCTCTCTCCCCTCTACAATCACCTTTTATGCAAGGTTTTAATCGGCGATTGAGTTCCCAGCATTAAAGGGTTTTTCAGGCCATTGCTCACTCGGCGGTATGGAAGCACACTATGTAACTGCCCACTTCTCACCCCAGTCACGCCCACTCTCCCCCCTGCATCCTTAACATTGCCGGTGCCTTTATCGCACCTTAAAGCAGCATTTTTTTGCATTAAGGGAGCAAGTGTGCCAATAGCCTGCGTTAACAGCACACATGCTCCCTTACCGCCATTTAGTAAACATTCCCCTTAAAGAACAAACTGTGTTATAAGGAATAAACAAGGCATCCAAATAAAATGGAGTATTGGAAATACGCATCTGATGAGTCACTGCAATTGATTTAAATTTAATTCTACTCATAACTGGTAGCCAATACTGTGCTATGAAAAATAATGTACAAATGAAAGAATACCACAAATCCCCCCCTTTCTTCACACAACTTTTTTGTCGGGCATAAACCGTAAGAGGGAGAGGAAACAACTCTCACCCTCAAACACAGTACATGTCCCTTTTTTTTCATTTTCATGTTCTCATATTATTTGCAATACAGGCATTCTTCAAACCAAATTAAAACCACACTTTTCTCATCAATTGCACGACGTGCACGTTTCGGGGCTAAAACCCCTGTCTCAAGTGCTGGCAACGAAATCGAAGTGTGTCCCTATCTCTCCATAACCGTCAAAAAACCCCAAATGGCTATTAGAGGTGGAGGCTCACTTAGGATAGGCTGACCTCAAGCACGTCTATCAACAGAGAACACCAATCAACGGAAGGGAATACCCACTCATCTCGGGATTCCCTGCCGTGAAAGGATTTTTATCCGGAACTTTGTGTCAAGATCCCAACCAATCAATATCCCGATTCAGACCAGCTGGAAATACAGTCCATAGGGTAAATATCCAACATTGCTCCAGGCGACGCAATCGTGCTGGGCGGTCACCGCCCCTAGGATGCAACGGGGCATGGTCAATCACAGTCCATTTTAAATGTTCAAAAGTATGTTGTCGGTCAAGGCAATGGTGTACCATTGGGGCAGTCTGTAACTTCTGACAAAGCCGTGAGGCATGTTCTGCCAATCTTGTTTTTACCGCTCTTGTAGTACTCCCCACATAATGCAATGGACAAGGACATTCCAATAAATATACCACAAAAGTAGAATGACATGTGGTCTGCCAACGTCTAGAGAAAACCCGATCTGATACTAAATCCGGCCACGTAGGGCCAGGGATGGTAGAATCACAATAGCTACATCTAGTGCATGGTGAATGAAACTCAGATCTAGCCTCCGGATAAACAGGCCGGTCACCAGAGACTTCCGATTTTACCAAAATATCACGCAGGTTCCTCCCCCATGAATAGGCAATTCGTAGGGGCTTATTAAAACAAGAGTGCAAAGACAGTACAGACCAATGTTTCTTCAGCAAATTGGCCACCGTAGAAGAATGACTCATATATGGTAAAATCCCCATTACTGTATCCTCTGGCCTTTGTTGAGACTGGAATGGAGCAACGTTGGATATTTACCCTACGGACTGTATTTCCAGCTGGTCTGAATCGGGATATTGATTGGTTGGGATCTTGACACAAAGTTCCGGATAAAAAACCTTTTACGGCAGGGAACCCCGAGATGAGTGGGTATTTCCTTCCGTTGATTGGTGTTCTCCGTTGATAGGCATGCTTGAGGTCAGCCTATCCTAAGTGAGCCTCCACCTCTAATAGCCATTTGGGGTTTTTTGACGGTTATGGAGAGATTGGGACACACTTCGATTTCATTGCCAGCACTTGAGACAGGGGTTTTAGCCCCGAAATGTACACGTCGTGCAATTGATGAGATAAGTGTGGTTTTAATTTGGTTTGAAGAATGCCTGTATTGCAAATAATATGAGAAGATGAAAATGAAAAAAAAGGGACATGTACTGTGTTTGAGGGTGAGAGTTTTTTCCTCTCCCTCTTACGGTTTTTGCCCGACAAAAAAGTTGTGTGAAGAGAGGGGGGATTTGTGGTATTCTTTCATTTGTTTGTTATAAGTTTTGAATACCGCATCTGGGACTTTTTGATTTGAATGAAAAATAATGTGACATGATATATTTATTTATTTATTTGGCTATTCTTCTATACCACTCTTCCACAGGTCAAAGTGATTTACAATTAACAACAACTGGGTTTTTACATCAAATAGGGTACAGAATAACTTGGACCATTAAACATATGGATGAAGCTACATGGGTTATATACACGTTGGATAATAATGCAGCTCAACTATATATAATTTAAAGGAGAGTGTACATGTGACCATATGAACACTTAGGTAGAATAAAGAATGCGATGAAGGGAAAGTTCAACTGTAAATATTTGCTGATAGTTAGTTCAAGTTGTGTATATTTTGATCTTGTATTTAAGTCTTGTCTCCATAAAATTCGATGAACAAGGATGTTTTTAGTTAATAAGTCTGTGTTGTTCTGCATCTTATCTGGGAGGGCATTCCATAATCCAGGAGCATATAAAGAGAAGGATCTTGAGCATGCATATTGATTACTCTTTGCTTTTTCTGTTGGGACTGTTAGTATGTTCTGTGTAGTCTTTTTCATCTCTCATTTGTTCCGTGGGTATTGAAGTAGATGTTTTAAGCAATTGGCAGATAAATCATGGGTGATTTTGAATGTAGTCATAATTGCCTTGTAATGAATTCTACTGTTTATGGGAAGCCAATGCAGTTGCTGTAAAATTGGAGTAATGTGCTCAGATCTTGCTTTTCAGATCTTGCGCTATTTGTAATGCCTGTAGTGAATGTTTGGGTATTCCATGTAGAATGATGTTAGCATAGTCAAAGTGTGGAAAAATTATTGCTTGAAGAACTGTTCTGAAGTCATAGGGATCTAGTAATGGGCGGAGGTTGATGCTCTTGCATTTTATAACTTCTTGACAGTAGTGTTCCGTAGCAGTTGAACATGCTGAATCAATGGCACTCCTACCAACAAGGAATTGCAATAGTCAATTCTATTTATGAGTAATGAATGCAGAAAACTTTTAATTGTTTTAGATAGCATGGGCTATAAATTTTAAAAATAAGTAAATATATTAAAAATGAAGTAATTTAAGAGATAAATGCCAACAAATGTTAAACCCACGTGAGTGATTTTAAAACATTGGCAGTAGACAAAAGATTCAGGGACCTGCTCCTAAAAGTGTACTTCTGGGGAAAGAGATTAATGCTTTCATTAGGATATCAAGATTTTTATTTGTCAATGCAGTAAACTTCAGGGAGACCTTAATGCAGTTCCCAGCTCAGGAAAAAAGGTTGTCTCCAGCAAGTGCAATGGGACATTTATAGTTAAATTTGTTTATTAAATTACAAAAATAGCAATGTCCAGGGCCAATTGTTTCTGTTACACAGCAGCCCCACTTGTATAATACACTGGTCAGACCCCCAAGTACATTATTGCAGGTAACAAAAAAGCAGATCCTCTAGTCTCTGTTTCATCATGACTTCTCCCAGTCTCACTTTCTTTCTTTCTCTCTCTCTCATCAAGACCCCTCTGCCCCCCCCCCCCGAGTCTCCCTCTCTCATTCTGTCTCTCATCATGATCCCCCTGCTTTCCCAGTCTCTATGTCTCTCTCTCATCATAAATTTCTGCCCAGTTTCTTTCTCTTCAAAACAGTCCCCACCCCCACTTTCCCCAGTCTCTTTCTCTCTCTCTCTCTCTCTCATCATAACCTCCCCTTGTTCCCCCAGTTTCTCTCTGTCATTATCATCATGATCTGTTAGCTACTTCCTAATCCCATAGTCTCTCATGACCCTCCTTGCCTCTCCCACTTCAGTTTCTCTCACTGAATCTTGGTCTCAGCAGCAGCAGGTTGCAGCCATTGTACTGTTCCTGGAAACCTCCTAGTAGGTAGCAGTTACACTGTTGTTAAGTAATGTTGAGTCAGTGTCAACTCATGGCAACCCTCTGGATAGTTGTCTTAAACTGTGTTTGGTCTTCAGTCAGGCAGCTCATTGTTGACAGCGTGGCACCCATAGCTGCTGTTATTGTATCAATCCATCTCATTGCTGGCCTTCTTCTTTTGCATTGACCTTCTACCTTGCTGAGCATGATGTCTTTCTCTATTGATCTCTCTCTAAGCATGATGTGTACAAAGTACAAAAGTCAAAGTCTTGTCATCTGAGCTTCTATAGAAAGCTTAAGTTTGATTCCCCACCAAAATGATCACAATGCCGCATGATCATGGTGCTGCATTTTTCAGTCTTTTCGACAACAAATTATAGCTGCTTAGTGCTCTGCTCAGGTTCAGCATTCTTCAGTGTCAGTGACTCGGCAACAAGCCATGGGGTGGGGAGGGCGACGGAGCAAGGGAGCAGGGAGGAGAAGAAAGCAAGGCCGACTGATCAGATGATGATACTACTCACGTGGCCAGGCACCCCAGCAGTAGCACTCTGTCTAGTCTGACTTGCCGCTGCAAAGACAAAATAATACATTGTGACTATTCTTTAGGCTCGGATTCAATAACGACTCAATGAGGAGCAGGTGAGCAGCAGAGCACAGCACTGTCTATCAATCACACACTACACACCATGGCAGCAGGGCCAGTGCTAGGATTTCTAGCGGCCTCCTGCTGCCCATCTATCGGCGCCCCCTCCCTCATCATTAATGGGGACTACACCCCACACCCCTTTTTCCCCAAACTCATTTTTGACCTCTTTTCACATAGTGCTGTATTTCTCCGTCAAATCCAGTGTTGTGAGAAACTGCAGTGAAGGGGCAAATGCATAGCCAGAATAAACATAACTACTTGGCAGTTAATAGTTAGCATCATATGAACAAGCTGTGATAGTCCAAGAGCATGCTAAATTTTAGATATGGATCAAAAGAAAAACACTCAGTGGTACGGAGAGCTTGGAAATATTTTACTCATTGATAAAATATGCAGGAGAAAGATTTTGTACAGAATATAGGAATTAACAACACCCATAGAACTCAATATATATATTTAAAAAAGAAATCTGATTTTGGTTATCTCACTAACAACATAAACATTATCCAGTACCAGGTTTATTGTGAACTAATACAAAACCCTACAAACATCACTGAGGATTTACAGAGCAAATGTACCATACCATATGAGTACCGACTTCCAAAAAACTCACCCAAGGCGCCCACCCAGAAAAAAGCAGCTCTGGAAATATTGTAGTAGGCCCTAGAACATCCATACACCTATTTGAAAAGCTGATCAAGTCAGATAACTACAGTGCACAATCCCTATGTGCAAACTCGGTCACAGAACACAAACTCTCATAAGCAGGGCCAAGTTTTTGTGCCCTGTTACCTGTAAACTCATACGTGTTAACTGTACTGAGCATTTTGTTCCATGTAAACCGCGCTGATGATGAATAGTGTGGTATATAAGAGACTGTAAATAAATAAATAAATAAATAATACCGATGGTGAAATGCACCCTGTGCGACTTGCACATTGGGCGCGCGGCCCCCCCCCCCCGCACCCCCATCTAGCCACTTTATGGGGGTGGGAGAGAAGAGGCGTGTACCCGATGTGCAAGCCGCCTGCCGCCCGGCATGCTAAGCAGGTTTGGTCCCTCCCGGAGAGACCAGTCCTGCTTAGTGTGCTGGCGGGAAGACTTCAGGGGTGCATTTCAACTCTGCTGTTGCCTGCCGCTGCTGCGGCAGGCAATGGCAGAGAGCCGAAATGCGCCCCTGAAGTCTTTGCGCCCTGTGTGGCCACACCGCTTGCACAGGGCTCGATATGGTCCTGCTCACAAGTACAGAATAAGTGACCACAACCTAAAATATAAAAATATGTAAACAAAATTTAAACTGAAACCCCAAGAAGCCAGACTGCATGCAGTGCAACACCAGAGAAATAGAAAGAGATGAATTTCCCTGTACTTTGTAAAATATGGTGCTAAGTCCGATCACTAAATTAAAAATACAATTGTTTTTTCTACCTTTGTTGTCTGATTATTTTATTCTCTGATCATGCTGGTCCCAATCTCAGGTTTCTGTTTTCCTCTATCTTCTCAACTCTTTTTCTACAGTCTCTGGTCCATCCGCCATTTCTTGTCTCTTTTGTTTTCTTCACTTTTTTCCATCTTGGATATTGATCTTTTCCTTTCAGCTCTCTTCCATTTATTTTTCTCTCTCACTATCCACTCAGATTTCATTACTACTTCTTACTATCCAGTCCTCAATCTTCCTCTTTTTTACTCCATCTACCTACCGCTTTTCAATCCTCAGTTCAATCCTCCCATTCCCCATCTCTTCTTTCCTGATCAATTATTCCTTAGTCTTTTACTCTCTTGTCTCCCCCATCTAGTGTGTGTGTTTCTCTCTCTCCTCTCTCTACTTTCTCTCTCTCCCTCTCTCTCTCTGTCGCTCTTTCTCTCCAATATCTCCACTCTCTCTCTCTATCCTTCTGTGTCCCCTTCCCCTTTCCTTATCACCCTTTGCCCAGCATTCCCCCATCTCCGTAACATCCCCTCCCTATTACTCCTATGCTCAGCATCTCTCCATTTCTTTATCACCCTACTTACCCCTATGTCAATCTTCTCCCCCTCTCTCCCTATTACCCCAGTACCTTGCATATCCCATTTCCCTTTGTTTCATCCCACATGTCCAGTATTTTTCTATAGTCTCTCTATACACTCCCCCCATGCCCAGCATCCACACTGCATCTCAAAAATCTCCACACCTTGCTTCTCTCTGTGATCCCTTCACATTTCCAGCATCTCCCCTTGATCTCCCTAGCTGCCATGTCTAACATATTCTTTCTGCCTCCCTATTCCAACCTGTATCCAGCATCTCCCCTCTGTCTCCCTGTGCCCCCCCCCCCCCATGCTCAGCATCTCCCATGTTTTCCTGTGACACCCCCTCCCGCCAGCATCTGCCCTGCTTTCCCTTTATATCCCCAAGTCCAAAATTTTCTCTCCATCTTTATTTCCCCCTCCACCTCTCTATGCTCCTCCGTGTCCAATATCTCTGTCTCCCTAGCCTTCCATTTCCATGCCCAGTATCTTTCTTACATTCTCCCATGGTCTCCCAGCTGTGCATTTTTCACTTCTCCTTGCAGACTCCTTCTACCCACAGGAGCAGCAGGGCCACACAGAAGATCCCGCCCATGGGACTTGCTGCTCCCACAGGCAGAAGAGTTGCACAAGGCCACAGTCGCAGTCCTGAATAGAAGATCCTGCCTGCGGGACTTGCTGCACCTACAGGCAGGATCTTCTATTCAGGGCCGCAACTGCTCCAGCAGGTGGAAGAATTATGCAAATCTGTAATTGCAGTCCCAAATAGAAGCTGCTGCCTGGGGAATTTGCTGCTCCCATGGGAAGAATAATTGTGCAATTCCCACCAGCAGGATCCTCCATTCGGGCAGCCTTACACAACTCTTCTGTCCATGGGAGCAGCAAGTCCCATGTGCAGGTTCTTCTGTTGGTGGGCCAAGAGAGAGAAAGGGAAGGAGGAAGGGAGATGGGATGGCTGGCACCAGTACCCTCTGCTGCCGGCGCCCCCCCTGCTGTGCTTACCTCACTTACTGGATAGCGCCGGCTCTACACAGTGGCTACTACAGTGCACACAGCTCATCGTTACCACTAGGCTCTATCCATGCAGAACTGCAGCTGCACCTGTGCAGACCTAATTGTGTACTGTTGTGTGAGTGTGTGGTAAGTCCTGCAGGACACTGTACAGCAAGTCTAAAACTCATGCTACTGGTCGAAAACTGAGCAGTTGGCCACCCTAATCAGCAGGTTTGAATACAGAAAGGTGCAATAAGGCAATACAACTCATCCACTGAAGGCCATATAAATGCTATGTCATCACTGGACCAGAAAACACTGGGCTAGAATCCTGACAGAAATGCAGAAAGTGAAGAATTAGATGTTTCCTCTTAAACTCACCATAAAATGTATTCAGACTCTAGTGTCACCCCACTAGCAGCAACACAGGTTCCCTCGACTGCCAGGCAGATTGTACAATTTAAAACCCTGTTAATAAAAACATATTAAGTACATACTGTTTTAGAGTCAAAAGCAAAGGCACACTAAACACAGCCAGAGCACAGGAACCATGAAATATTACATCAGAAGGTCAAGGGTGACAACAACAAGGAAGTAGGAAAACAGTGAGATAGAGCAATGAGTCACTACATGGCACCAGTATAAATTGACATCAGTAACATGTCCCTTTTTTCCTTTGAGTTTATGCACAATTTTCTACTGTAAATGTCCTCACGGAGTGTAGATAGAACTTTTCTGTACATGCAACTTCTGATCCATGTCTGACATCGGTGGGCTGTTACCTAACATGGCAAGAGTACTTGGAAACAAAGTTTGGAAGCCTGCAGGCCATCATACAACCTGCTCTGCTGGTCCTCATGCTCTGCCCCTACTTGGCTGTACATGCTTGCATATCATCACTGCTCTCTGGGCATCCATAGGCCAGTGTGGCTAGACAGCACCCTGGCTGTCCTCATTGCTGTATTACAAAAGTATATAGTCGTTTTTTAGAGTGTAAAAATCCACAATACTCAAATCACTCACTCTATAGAAACAATAAACTGTTATGCTTCTCAAAAGACTTCAATGTTTGTCACACAATGTTCTTAAACAACATTGTGTGACAAACACAAAATAACACAAAATACTACGAGGAAGGTCTCAGTAACCATGGGCTTATGACAGACATGATATAAAATCGCTATCATAATACACAGGCCCCATAACATCAATGACCTTCCCCGTAGAACCAGAATGACCACCAAAGTAAAATTACTTAACTTTGGAAAAATTCCCTTAATCGGTGGCCACCCTGCTCCCCGACACTTCAGTCCAGAGCTCACAAGCGTTTCGCGATCACCATCGCTTCATCAGGGGAAACACCAACTAATCACCAAAACAAATAACAAACATCAACTCAACAATACATTAAAAATCATCTGACATGAGCATAAAACACACAAGATCCATCTCCAACCCATTACTCACTCATAACCCAAATTGGCAAAACTAACACAAAGCAGCCATCCTTCCAGCTTCTCTTCAACACAGCCAATCAAAAAACGCCGCACATGCTCACAAACCACAAACCACCTCACTTCTAAATATGTCCCTATTCATGACATACAGGTTTCCTCCATAGACAGACCTCTCCCCTAAATTAAATACACCCCCCCCCCCCCAGTCAATCTTCAAGTTTAAACCATCTGGTGCTACCGTACGCACCCTGAAAATCCACCTTTGTTCACACACCAACAACGACTGTTCTCTGGATCTGCCCTCTCTACCAGCCATCACCTGATCTAAACAAAAACACCACAAATCAGAAAATCGATGGCCGGACTCACTACAATGCTGCACTAAAGGTGCATCCCGTATCTGGCACTTAAGTCTATTTTTGTGTTCAATCTTTCATTTACGAAATGGTCTGCTGGTACTCCCAATATACAATAACTTACAAGGGCACATGATCCCATAAACCACATATGAGGAATCACAAGAGGTCCGTTTCCTCAGCTTATAATGTGAGCCGTGATAATCAAATTGCGTCACTACACTGGAAATTTCACAAATTGAGCAATGCCCACAAGTGCTGTGGCCCTGCGCCCCATCAGAAACCTGTGTGTTCGGCATCGGACGTAACACCGATGGGCTCAGCCACTCCCGTAAATTCCATTGACGCTGCCAAACACACCTCATTGTTTTACCTTCCAAACCCGGAATAGTATGTAGGACCCACAAATGCTTCTTGATTATCCGCTGTATACTGAAGCTAAATGGAGAGTACTTTGAAACCAAATTGACCTGTTCCAAACCCTCAGCTTACTCATCTTTACTCCTAGGGGTTAATAAAAGAGCCCGATATGCCTCGTTGACTACTCCCACAGGATAACCCCTAGCTACAAAGCCACGTGCCAAGAACTTTGATTGTTGCCTGAAATCAGCATCACTTGAGAAATTCCTACGATAAATTGGGGAAAATGGTAAACTATTCCTTAACCATGCAAGATGAGCACTGCCATAATGTAAAAATGTGTTCCTATCTGTAGACTTCCTATGTACTGATGTTATCCACCCTTTCACACTCTTCTGCACCAATACATCAAGGAACACAATTTCAATGCTACTGCATACACTCGTGAACTGAATGTTCTTCTCACAACTATTAAGTCATTGCATAACATCTTGGAAACCAGCCACCATACCCTACCACAACACAAACACATCATCTATAAACCTACACCACAATTTCAAATGTACAGTAAAAGGGGACCTATAGATCCATTTGTCTTCATACCTTCCCATGAAAAAATTTGCTACCGAGGGAGCACAAGTGGCCCCCATCGCCACTCCCGATACTTGATGATATACTACTTCCTCAAAAACAAAATAATTCTCATAGATAGCCAATCGTGCTATTTGGGTTACAAAAGCAATCATGCCAAGCGACAAATCCCCCCGACGCTGTAAACACTCTTCCACCACCTCCACCGCTGCTGCTTGCGGTATTGACGTATATAATGAAGCAACATCTAAAGTAACTAGTAATACTTTCGGGGAGCCAGCTAACTCAACATGTCTTTCAAGAATATTTAAAAAATGCATGGTATCCCTAATATACACTGGAATATCTAGCAGCAATGATCTCAAAAAGGAATCCACATAAACAGAAAGAGGTTCAAGCACAGTGCCCCTAGTTCAAACAATTGGTCGACCTGGTGGATGTAATAAATTTTTATGAACTTTAGGCAACAAAATTCAGCTATTGATGGACTCTGAACATTCAAAAAGGAATATTCCTTTTTCGAGATCATTTTAACTGATAATGCTTCAGCCGTAATGTCCTTAATGATGTTCTGCAGTCTTCTCGTTGGATCTTGGGACAATTGTTCATACACCGAATTATCAGTGAGTTGACACTGAGCTTCTCATAAATAATCACTGCGGGCCCATATAACAATTGCACCGCCCTTATCAGTGCTTCTAATCACTAAATCTGGTCGTGAAATTAGATCATCAAGTGCTCTTTTCTCAGCTCTCGAAAGGGCAAAAAATGCTGGCTGGCGCGTCCGTTCAAGATGTTGAACTTCTTGTAAAACTAACCGTTTAAAAATCTGGCTACTGAGATCTTCCTCATAGTATTTTGTGTTATTTTGTTTAAGAACATTGTGTGACAAACACTGAAGTCTTTTGAAAAGTATAACAGTTTATTGTTTCTATAGAATGAGCTCATTTCTGTATTATGCATTAGATGGACGTGAGACTGCCTCATCCGGCCTGTGTATCCATTTAACCACATATCCCTATCCTATTTGGCTCCTGCCCTGGATGTCCCCAGGCCTATTTCCCCATTTTGACGTGCATCCCATGCCCAGTACATCCCTTCCAACACTACTACGATGATTAGCCACTTATTAGTCACCACCCGTCTAAACTATTGCAACCTCCTCCTTGCTGGTCTCCCTCTAAATCATCTCTCTCCCCTTTAATCTGTTCAAAACTCAGCTGCACGACTAATCTTCTGCCAGCCTCGATATGCTCATATAACCCCTTTTCTCAAGTTGCTTCATTGGCTCTCTATCCATTTCCATAGCCAGTTCAAACTTCTCCTACTGACCTATAAGTGCATCCATTCATTCTGCTGCTACTTACTACCTTTCCTCTCTTATCTCTCCCTACAACCCTCCTCAGGAACTCTCCTCTTTTGGCAGATCGCTTCTGTGCCCTTCTCTTCTACTGTCAATTCCAGACTTCAATCCTTTCACCTTGCTGCTCCTTATGCCTGGAACAAACTACCTAAGTCTATATGGCAGGCTTCATCTCTGGCCCTTTTCAAATCCAAGCTGAAAATGTACCTTTTCAAGGCCTTTTTTGGATCCTGATCCGCTTAGTTTCCTTTGTGTTTCCTTTCCATTCCCCTAGATGTACAGTATTTTTGTCTTCAGCTGTTGTACTGTCTGTCTTGACTAGATTGTTATCTCCGATGAGCAGAAACTATCTCTTACATGTGCCTGTACAGTGCTGCATATATCTTGTAGGACTATACAAATGATAGTAGTAGCAAAATTCCTCTCCATATCTCTTCATTTGGTAATTATTTCAATACTGCAGTCTTTTCATAGGCTGGTTTTCTTCCTTAGACTAGTATAGCCTTATTTTGCCAGATTGACTCATTGTGTGATCCATATGGACAAAAGTGGAGGATGGTAAACACACTTATTCACCAACAGCATAAATTACTATGGAGTTTAATTTCAAGGGGAAATTTTACTAAAGCAGTGCTCAAATTTTTCTGCCATCAGCTCATTAATATAATCTGTGTGTGAACTAGAGTTTATTTTAGTAATGTAGTTAGAAACTAAGCATTGTGTATATATAATGAATCTAATTGCTTAGAAAAAATGCATTATTGAGACATACTAAGAAAGGTAAGAATTTAGTGGTGTTTATCTAAGAATCTAGCAATATCTTAAGTAGAAAAAAATGGCTTATGGAAATGTAGTTTGCTTAGAAATTATTCTGCTTTGTTTATTCAGTGCTGAAACAGAAAAGATATTTGCGTCCTGTTTCATTTCAAGAGCTATGGATTCTATCTTTCTGAATAATGAACTGCACACCTACACCACAGAGGTTAAATGCACAGGACAAGTTTGACGCTAAATTGTCTTGGTCTTTTTAGTTCATTATTGTGCCTTAAAGTAATTTCATTTGTCACTTTTTATTTAGGTTTCTAGATTTTGGTATTTTCCAGATAGTGCATCTTTATTTTAAAAGATTTCTGAATCTCAGTTTCAGGGAACAACTAAGTGAAAAAAATTTCAGCAATGCAAGATATTAATCCATTGTTTACTCTTCCGTTTGAAAAAAATTACAATAGTTTATACAGTGGTATGTATGTATATCACTAAGAGGTTCTTTTACTAAAGTGCTTATGCACCAAATGTGCTTTTAGCATGCAAAAACAAGGCGCGTTAAGTGCAAAGCCACCATATCATTTGTCGGGTACATGGACAGCATTTTTCTGATAGGTAACGCATGCCACTGCTCAGTAGCGCAGGTTGCTAATACCATGGGTACAGTTAACATGCCCATTTCTAACTCTAATTTATGGGGCACAGCTAGCATGGGAAATGGCGTGCGTTGCCATGGCTGCCAGCTAACAGTGCAGGCCATAATGCATGGTTAGCGACTGCCAATACTCATGCTGACTGCATAATGCACTTTAGTAAAAAGGCCTCTATATGTGCATCTTGTATTACTATATTAAGAAGACGACTATTATAAAGACAGCAGAACATGTTGATTTTTATTTTGGCACCAGACACAAAATGGGTCTTGAACTATTTATTTAGCAATCATTTCATTAATATGATTTTTCTTGTAAGGCAGGTCTTTTGTTGCCATTCAGTACATGGTGCATAAGAATATCTTAGCAGACAACCTTTCTTCCTGTTCCCGATTCTTGGATTTCTGAGCTATAACAAAAACATCGGGCAGCATTTTTGAAAGGTATTTACATGGTTTACAGCTCAGTAAACCGTGTAAATGCCGTAAACAGAGATTTTCAAAGGCAGTTACCCGGTTAGTGCCTTTGAAAACCCCCTCCAAAGTCCCCTATGTGCCCCAGTGCTATCTGGTTTGTAGCGGGGCATGTTGAGGGCGATTCAGGGTGGAGAGCCCAGCGCTAACCAGGCAGCAGTAATTTTCCATGCTGCCTATCTTTTTGGTGCAGGGCGCTAACCAGGCAGCATGGAAAATCACTGCTGCCCGGCAAGGCTCGGCGGCTTCCTGGCTGTGCAGTGAACCCCAGATATTCACTTCCATCGTCGTGGAAGTGAATATCTGGCGTTAAGAGGTTGGCGGACAGGGCTACGTGGCTATGATGCTTAGCCCTGCCCAATTCAAGATTGGACCCATCATTTTGTTAGTTCCATGATTCAAAGATGGTAGCGGCATTCTGCATGCAGAAGACCCTTTTTGCTGGTTGCTTTGAACATAGCGGGCCCAATATTCAAAGGCATTTACATGTTTTGCAGATCTGCAAATCATGAAACTGCCACGAAATGGGACATGCAGCAACACTAATACGGTTAGTACTGTTGAATATCCACGGGTACCGCTGCTACATGACCCAATGCTAACCAGTTAGCACTGGGGACTTCTGGGAGCATTCTATGGGTGGTACCCACTGATAACCAGTCAGTGGCGATATTCAGCTAAATATCGCTGCTACCCAGTTAGTGTCCTACTTTGGCAGCTGACCTGTATATTCAATGTCAATGGCTCGATATGGCCCCGGCATTGAATATCCGGGTTTAGGGTTCAGCGGCTGGACCGTACCAAGCTAGAAATGTGCCTTATGTGACTAATGAATCTGCTGCCCCCCTCCACCCAGCTATTTCAGTAACTCACTTTTTTTTAGCTTCCTCGAAGCCCGGTAATGATATCAATGCCCCCATCTGTCCTTGCGCACTGTGCGGCCGCACCACTCGCACAGCCCTTGGCATGGCCCTGTTCAGCTGTGACGGCTAGCCGCTGTAATCGCACTAGCCATCACCGCAGAATACTGAGCCCAGCGTTCCTGGAATTCAGTCACATGATATAAAAAAATGTGCTATTGTTTAATTTTATGTTTCTGAACTTCTAAACCATGTCTTTTGCTATTTCTCGTACAGAAACAAGCTGCTCAGCTCCTCAGTGGAGGACTTTCATAGATGTCTAAGTCTAACTTGTACAAGTAAAGAAATGTTGGGCCCCATATTCAAAGGCATTTATATTTTGTAAACTGCCACTATAGCCCTGATGATACGCAACTAGTATCAGGGCGTTCTGGGGGCAGTACCTTCACTAACTGCAGTGGTCATATTGAGCCGCTGCCCACTTAGCAACCCAAAGGTAAAGACAGGCACGGCAAAAGTTGGTCTACCTTTACCCGCTGCCTGGTTAGCTTCCAGGCTGTGTGGCTGACACAGATATTCAATGCCGGTGGCCGGATATGGCCCCGACATTGAATATCTAGGTTTTGTGATCAGCGAGGATGGCTAGGTAATGTAATCATGCTAGCCACCTCCGCTGAATATTGGGCCCATTGTTTGTATAAATATACTTTGGCTATAGTGTGCTTGTTTTCAGGATGTGTGAAAGGAGTGGTATACCAAGGGTGGGGTAGTGGGTGCATCATGCCACAGAGCGGTGTGCAATGGGGGGGTCAGCAACTGCAAGGGGGCTGGGAAAGCCACTGGGTGAAAGTTATTCATGTGCTAAAGCTGATTTTATTGCAGTCAATAAGAACTGAACTTGCATTGCCCTCAGATTTGCTGGAATTTGGGCAGAGACTGATTTTTTTTTAAATGACTCGTTGAGGACCACATTCAGCAGAAAAACTGAACTGAGTTTTCTGAAATATGAAAATCTCTCTTCTTTTTCTAGCTTAATAATATATTTTAATAGCTTGTCGTGCTATGAGGGCTTGTGTGCATCAGTGATGCTGAGAGCTAAACTATCGGTATTTTAACTACTGGCAGGGTCTCCCAAGATGGACAGGTCTCAGCTGAGGTGCCAGACCAAGACAAACCACCCATCTGGGCAGCAGCAGAATGGGATAGTGTTGACGGCAGAGGATCACATTTCTGTGATAACGGCAACAACACCAAACTTAAACTGCACGGAAGAAAGGCCCGGCAATCTACTTCTGTATCTTGCCATGAAAACCCAATGGATAGTTACAACAAAACAAATTGTGCTATAGTGTTGGAAGATGAGACCCCCAGGTCGGAAGGTACTCAACTAGCTACTGGGGAAGAGCTGAAGACTTTTCAGAGTAAAGCCAGCATTTTTGATGTGGTTGGATCAAAGCCCTCGGGACGTCTGACTGCTGATGTAGCTGCGCATGAAATGAGAGTCAGAAGCTGTAAAGATGTCTTACACATTGGAACATGGAACGTACGAAGCATGAACCAAGGGAAGTTGGAGGTGGTCAAGAATGAAAAGGAATGTGTACAACTTGATCTGTTTGGTGTCAGCTAACTGAAATGGACTGGCATCGGGCACTTTGCATCAGAAGATCACATGGTCTACTATGCTGGAAATGAAAGACAAAGAAGAAATGGTGTTGCATTTATAATAAAGAAGAAACTTGTAAGAACTGTAATGAAATACAATGCAGTCAGCAAACGCTTAATCTCTATTCGTCTACGAGGAATGCCTATCAACACAACTATAATTCAAGTATATGCCCCAACAACAGCTGTAGAAGAGAATGAAATTGAAGAGTTCTATGAACAAGTACAAGCTGAAATTGACAGAACATGCAAACAAGATATCCTGATAGTCATGGGTGACTGGAATGCAAAAGTTGGCAACAAAGAAGAAGACAAAGTAGTTGGAAAATATGGACTTGGAACAGAAATGAAGACTGATAGAATTCTGCAAGACCAACAATCTATTCATCTCAAACACCTTCTTCCAGCAACACAAGCGGCGACTGTACACATGGACTTCACCCAATGCCCTAAGATCCCGGTGTTCTACTTGGTCCCCAAGATCCATAAGAATGTTCATAGCCCCCCGGGGAGACCTATAGTTTCCTGCCGTGATTCTCTATTGGAGCCTCTTTCTAAGTTTTGCGACGTGTTTTTACAACCAGTGGCATCAAAAGTCCCCTCATATTTACGGGACACCGGGGATTTCCTCACGCAGCTATCATCTTGCACTGATTATCTGACATACACGTATTTAGTGTCACTAGATGTACAAGCATTGTACACAAATATTGACCAACAAGCTGTGTTACATTGTTTAGCTGACTATCCGCTAGATCTCCCGGCGAGGATACCCAGGTCTTTCCTGCTGGCTATGCTGGATCTGGTTCTGAATAAGAATTATTTTTTACATGATGGAATTTATCGACAGACGTTTGGGATTGCAATGGGGGCCACGGTGGCCCCCTCGATAGCAACCATTTATATGGCGGAGTTTGAGAGGCAATACATTTATCCTTCTCCTCTGTTTCCCTCATGTTCTGTTTTGGCGTCGCTTTTTGGACGACATTTTCTTTTTGTGGTCCGGTTCTCAGTTGGAATTGGAGGCTTTTTTAGAATCTCTGAATGGGTTCTCTCCAACTATACAGTTTACTGCCATGTATGATCGGCATGCCATTCAGTTTTTGGACCTCACAGTTTTTTTGACACCAGAGGGGATCACAACTACGTTATTTCGCAAGCCGGTTCAACGGAACACCTTGCTAAAGTTTTCCAGTTTCCATCCCTTACCTTTAAAGAGGGGCCTCCCATTCGGCCAATTTTTGCGGCTTCGTAGAAATTGCTCATCCCTGGCAGATTTTCACAAACATGCTGATGACCTAAAGTCCCGTTTGCTAACTCGGGGGTACCCTCTCTCCCTAATAAGAAAAGCTTACAAGCGGGCCAGGTTTTTGCATCGGGATTGGCTGTTTCTTCCCCGTGCTCCACCTGACCACTTGGGGGAAGAGGTTTTTACCGGTATCTTTCCATACCTTATGGGAGTTCCGAAAGTTATCACACTCTTACGCCGGTACTGGCCGGTGTTGTCGGTTCATCCCTTTTTCTCTGGCAAGCACTTACGGGTGGCCTTTTCAAGGGCACCGAACCTCAGGGATAAGATTGTTAAGTCTTCTTGGCCTTCGGATCGCCCCCCTGTTTTTCATCTCAACCCTGGACATTACCCATGTGGTTCATGTGATTTCTGTGCTATGACAATTAGTGGACCAACGTGGCAGAATACATCTACGTCCATCACGTATAAGGCTCGGTGGCACACTACCTGCACTTCATCCTATGTGATCTATCTGATCGTCTGCCCATGTGGACTTTGTTACATAGGCCGGACTACTCGTCCTGTCAAGATCCGTCTTGGGGAGCACGCTTCCCGGTTGCGATCAAAAACGGTTTCAGCGCCTATTGTGCCTCACTGCCTTCAGGAGAACCATCTTTTTAGTCGCTACGCTGGAGAGTACTGGACCACATTCCTATTGATCCTCGGGGAGGTGACAGAATTGGAAGATTACAATACACGGAACAACGTTGGATATTCCAATTGGATACGGTTTCCCCACATGGATTAAATGCCTCTGTGGAGTGGCACACTATATTGTGATTTTACTCTACTTCAGTCATGATTTTATATTGGGATTTCCCTGCAGTGGGTTTTCCCTCTCTCTTTAAATGCTCTTTTTTTCTCAGGTTTGTGACGTATAGGGGGTTCATTGGCAGCTTTCCTTCCGTGTATGTGGTGACGTCACGCGCCGTTTTCGATAAAAGGAGTTTGACCGTTGGACATTTCTCAAAAGCTGACTTACTGGGATTCTATACATTTCACCTGATGCAGGGCCACGGTTGATGTGGATGGCCCGAAACGTGGCACGTTGTGTCTTTGAATTCCGAGCTGGCTGAGTAAAGAGAATGAGATAAGTTTTTGAGCATTTGAGCATTTAAAATTATTAAAAAGGACCGACCACGGCGAGGGGTGGGTACAATTCCTGCTCCCTTTTGCTTGGTTATTCCGACAAAAAAGTATGTGTTGATGTATACGTTTTGCATTTTGATTTACCTTTATGGTCTCTCATGAGCCGGGGAACTTCTATTTTGGTCTTGTATTTTGCCCTAGGCTAAGGGGTTTTTTCTTGCAAGGAAATAGAAGCAGAAACTATTAGAGGAAGAACAAGATCGGCTTTCCTAAAGCTACGAGAGTTAAAGAAAAAGTTCCAGCCTCAAACTGGAATGTTACAAGGTGTTCAAGGTTCTATGTTGAATGATGCTGAGAAGATCAAGAAAAGATGGAAGGAATATACAGAGTTTTTATATGATAAAGATCAAGTGGACCAACAGCCGTTTCAACCTGTACCTTATCATCGGGAACCATTGGTGATGAAGGAAGAAGTTGAAGCAGCATTGAAAGCCTTATCAAAGAACAAAGCACCAGACATTGATAGCATTCTCATAGAAGTATTACAGCAATCTGATGCAGCTGTTACTGTACTTACAAGGCTCTGCCAAGAAATATAGAAGACAACCTCATGGCCAACTGACTGGAAAAGATCAGTGTTTATACCAATACTAAAGAAAGGTGATCCAACTGACTGTGGAAATAATCGCACAATCACTCTGATCCCACATGCCAGCAAGAGTCTACTGAAGATTATTCAAAAGAGACTACAACCATACCTGGAACAAGAACTACCTGAAGTGCAAGCAGGGTTCAGGAAAGGGCGAGGAACGAGAGACATCATTGCGGATGTGAGATGGATCCTTGAAAAGACTAAAGAATACCAAAAGGATATCTACTTGTGTTTTATCGACTATAGCAAAGCTTTTGACTGTGTAAGCCATGAGAAACTCTGGGCCACATTAAGAAGCATGGGTATACCAGAACACCTGATCGTACTCTTGCACAATCTGTACATTGATCAAGAAGCAACAGTTCGAACGGAACAAGGAGAAACAGAATAGTTTAAAATAAGCAAAGGTGTAAGACAAGGCTGCATACTTTCCCCCTACCTGTTTAATTTATATGCAGAACAAATCATCAGAGAAGCAGAATTGTATGAAGACAACAGAGGTGTGAAGATTGGTGGAAGACATGGATCTGAAATCCGTGTGCACATCCCAAAGCACCCTCAGCTCAGTTGGCCAAACTAAGGTGCCCTGTAAAGTGCCCTAGTTATGTCCTTACATTAGCCCGGTAAACAGAGCAGAAAGTGTGTGTGGATGACCTGGTGTAACTGTTTAGCCAGCCATTGCTATGTGAAAAGGCATAGCACACTGGTTAATACAATGCCTTTCTAGCCAGTGGTGTTGGGTTCAAGACCCCAGTGAGCTAGCACCAAAACAAATGCCTAATATGCAAATTGTGGTAAGAAATGTCAGACACATCTCTGCAATGTGTGTCTGAAGCATAGATCTTTATATATATTGACGGTGCCACCGTTCGCCGTGTACTGGCATGTAGCTAGCGTTCTGTAATGATGCACGGCAGGGCATGTTGAGGCATGGCAGCGCATATGCGGCGTGCGTGCATCAGCAAGGCATTGGAGAAAATGGTGACGTGATCAAAGAAGCCTGCCTTCACCCGTCGGGAGCTGCAACACCTTGCTGGACTGATCTGCACTAGGCTGCATAAATTATTTCCCGGCTCCTCCAAACGCCAGGACCTCGGCCGCGTTAGGAGGGCATTGGACTGCGTCACGAGGCAGTACAATCATCTTGCTGACTACCCACATGAGGTAAGTGTTTGGGGACAGGTCACACAATGCAAGGTGTTCAATACATTATCCAGCGATAAACACACATCATACATGTACAACATGGTATAGACACCAGTCTGTGGGATATCCAGTGCTGAATGTAGCTGCGTATGCTGCTGTGTGTAGGTATTTCATTTCATTTTTTTTCATTTTTATTTCACGTGATATACCGCCTATTTATCACATCAAAGCGGTTTGCCCTATCCCAAGGAGGCTAAGGACCTGATCACAGAGGTCCAGTTGTCAGCCTGGTGTTATGGTACCTGCTGCTGTTGATGTGTTAAAATCCACCTTAACCCAAGGAGCCCCTAGATCTGCCTAAAGAGGTCTGGTAAACAGCATGTTGACATGGTAGCTTCTGCAGTTGCAGGTTCACACATCTGCCCTACCCCTAGGGGTCCTGAGACCTGATTACACAGGTCTGTGTTAAATCCTGTTGGTATGGTAGGTGCTGCTGTTGATGTGTCCCTATCCACCTCAACCCCAGGAGTCCTGTGACCTGATTAGAGAGGTCTGTAATAAATCCTCTTAGTATGGTAGTGTATGCAGTTGTAGGTTCACACATCTGCCCATCCCCAGGAGGCCTGTGACCTGATCAAAGTGGTGTGTTAGTCACCCTGGTGGTATGGTCGTATATGCATTTGTAGGTTAAAACATCTGCCCTACCCCCAGGGGGCCTGAGACCTGATCAAAGTGGTCTGTCAGTCACCCTGGTGTTATGGTTTATGTTGCTTATGAAGTGTTCTAATCCACCCTACCCCCAGGAGTCCTGTGACTTGATCAACCTATCTGAATGCATGAATGAGACCACCACTTGGTTCAAAACCAACTACCTCAGCATCAACTTTAAAAAAACGGAAGCAATGTTTATAACGAGAAAACCTGTCCCTGACAATACATACCCAACAACAATCACAATAAACAAAACAACTATACCTATTAAGAAAGAAGTAAAATACCTAGGAGTAATAATTGACCACACACTTACCATGATTCCCCACATAAAACAGACAGTAAAAACAATATTCTACAAATTCAAAACAATACAACACCTAAGACCCCTCCTTGACACACACAATTTCAGATCAGTAGTCAGTACACTCATCACCCCCCATTTCGACTATTGCAATAGTCTCCTAATTGGTCTTCCACTAAAAAGCACCTACCTATTGCAAAGAGCCCAGAACATATGTGCTAAGTTAATCTTGAAAGCTAGATTAACTGACCATGTGACCCCAATATTGTTAGAATTGCATTGGCTCCCTATAAACAGCCGAATAAAATATAAAATCTTACTAACAACCTTCAAACTCCTTAATGACATCTCACCCTCACACCTGTCCACACTACTACACGCCCCATCAGATACAAGAACGCGCAGACAAAACGCAACGCACTCTCTCAACATAGAAACAACCATCAGAAAAATGAAGTCAACAACAAGCGCCAGGGCCTTCTCCTTTGCCGCCCCCATTCTATGGAATGAACTCCCACTAACCCTTCATTTGATGAAAGACCTTCATCAATTCAAAAGAGAACTCAAAACCTACCTCTTCACGAACCATTTTGAAATCCCCTACCAACAGAGCACCTTCCCCCAACAATCACAGAAACATACCCACATGACTCAAGATATAACAAATGACTAACACTGCCAGACCACTCACTACAAACTCATTTATTTTTCTGCAAAATGTCTTATGCAAACTGTTGTTGACGATCCTTGTGAATAGTTCTCTGTAAATAGTTACAAATAGTTGTATTACTGTTCCTTGTAGTATTATTTGTACATAGTTCCAAATACCGTTCTATGTGAAGTATACACTAGTATAAAAAATTGTTAATTGTTTCATGTAAACCACCCTTGATCTCTGGAAGGGGCGGTATAGAAGAAACTGATAAATAAATAAAATAAATAAATAATAAATAAATCAAAGTGATCTGTCAGTCACCCTGGTGTTATGGTCGTTTATGCATTTGCAGGTTAAAACATCCGCCCTACCCCCAGGGGGCCTGAGACCTGATCAAAGTGGTCTGTCAGTCACCCTGGTGTTATGGTATGTACTGTTGTTGATGTGTTCTAATCCACCCTACCCCCAGGAGTTCTGTGACCTGATCAAAGTGATCTGTCAGTCACCCTGGTGTTATGGTGTATGTTGCTGATGAAGTGTTGTAATCCACCCTACCCCCAAGAGTCCTCTGACCTGATCAAAGTGATCTGTCAGTCACCCTGGTGTTATGGTGTATGTTGCTGATGAAGTGTTCTAATCCACCCTACCCCCATGAGTACTGTGAGCTGATCAAAGTGATCTGTCAGTCACCCTGGTGTTATGGTCGTTTATGCATTTTGTCACACTGCAGCGCCCTCTGGCGTAGGTATAGGCAGTTGCCTATGAGGGGTTAGCATGTGGGGCAAAGAGGAAAGCAAATTTATATACCTAAGTGCTGCTGTCTGGTGTCCATTGTAGTTGTGGGCCAAGTAACAGAGCGAAGGCCTTCTGTGAGTTCCAATAATAACTTTATTTCCACACACAGGAATTTGGAGCACTACGTCCCCAGGCACAAACAAAAAGTAGTGGTACTCAATTGTGTCAAATAAAAAGTCCATGAAAATCCTGATGCTTCTCAGGTACAATTCAAAGTACAAAGTTCAGCAATTAACTTCTATTAGCTTCCAATACAAGCCTTGATTTCTTCCATTAAACATTGCACTAGTATGCTCTCTTTAAACATAGGACATTCTCCAGCGTTGAGCTTTACTTCACAGGTGCAATAATTACATCTGAATTTCCCACGGCAGAAGGCTGCCTTTCTCAATGAAACTCAGATTCCTTCAAATAGGCTTCTCAGCACTTCACATATAAGCTTTTGATACAGCTTCTCTCCTCTTATAGGATTCACTTAATGTAACTTCAATCCTTATAACAGATCCCACATTCCATAGGCGAATCACTGCTAACTGATGAAGGTGGATCAATTAACATCTCTTCTGGGTCTGATATATCTTTGAGGCTTTGGTTAAGAGAGTCTACAGACTGCCATTGCTTAATTAAATCCTTAAGCTGTCTTCTTTTGTTCTCCTTAACATACCTAGGCACATGTACAGGCTCTAAGTTATCAGCACTTTTTAAAAGCTTATAAAAAGGGCTCACCTGATTTCTGGTACGCCTAGACCAGCGATGGCGAACCTATGGCACGCGTGCCAGCTGTGGCACGTGAAGGCCTTGCAGCTGGCACGCGGGAAGGTCCGCAAAAAAAGAAAAAGCTGGCTCTGACTGCTGCCGCGGACGCGGCAAGGGCAGAATGCAGCGTCCCGCGGGGCCCCCTCCGCCCGCTAAGCCCCTCTGCAAGAGCTTTCAGATTCGCGAGGGAGAGCGTCTCCCTCGCGTCTCTGTTAAGCCCGCAGGGGCTAATGGGAAATTTCCCATCAGCCCCTTTAGACGCGAGGGACTGATGGGAAATTTCCCATTAGCCCCTGCGGGCTTAACAGAGACGCGAGGGAGATGCTCTCCCTCGCGAATCTGAAAGCCCTTGCAGAGGGGCTTAGCGGGCGGAGGGGGCCCCGCGGGACATTGCAATCTGCCGCGGCAGCAGCCAGAGCCTGCTTTTTTTTTAAAAAAATTTGCCAGGGGGGTTAGGACTGCTAATGGGCAGGAGGGGGGGGGGTTAGGACTGCTAATGGGCAGGGAGGGGGGGGTTAGGACTGCTAATGGGCAGGGAGGAGGAGGGGGGGTTAGGACTGCAAATGGGCAGGGAGGCGGAGGGGGGTTAGGACTGCTAATGGGCAGGGAGGAGGAGGGGGGGTTAGGACTGCTAATGGGCAGGGAGGGGGAGGGGGGGTTAGGACTGCTAATGGGCAGGGAGGGAGGGGGGTTAGGACTGCTAATGGGCAGGGCAGGGAGGGAGGGAGGGGGGGGTTAGGACTGCTAATGGGCAGGGAGGGAGGGGGGGTTAGGACTGCTAATGGGCAGGGAGGGAGGGGAGGGAGGGAGGGAGGGAGGGAGGGGGGGTTAGGACTGCTAATGGGCAGGGAGGGAGGGAGGGAGGGAGGGGGGGTTAGGACTGCTAATGGGCAGGGAGGGAGGGAGGGAGGGGGGTTAGGACTGCTAAAGGGCAGGGAGGGAGGGAGGGAGGGGGGGTTAGGACTGCTAATGGGCAGGGAGGGAGGGAGGAGGGAGGGAGGGAGGAGGGAGGGGGGGGTTAGGACTGCTAATGGGCAGGGAGGGAGGGAGGGAGGGAGGGGGGGTTAGGACTGCTAATGGGCAGGGAGGGAGGGAGGGAGGGAGGGGGGGGTTAGGACCACTGTTCCCTCTAAGCTGTGTGCGTGTGCGCGCGCACACACCTCGCCGAGTGAGCGCACATACTTTACAACAAAGCGCACAAAAATTACGGCTCTGATTCTGATAGAAAACAACACAGACATCTTAAAATTTAGAAGTTATGATTGTAATTACTAGAAATTTCCCACTTCATTTAGTAATCGTCTATTTTCATTTAATTTGATTAAAATCAATGTGGTGTACATACTGTATTCTTATGTGTAGTCAAATTTTAAAGTATATAACTCCGAGTGTCGTTATGTGGCGCACAAAAATTTAACCTTCCTTCAAAAGCTGCACACAGCTGATATTTTATGCGCACACAGCCTACAGAAAATTAGAGGGAACATTGGTTAGGACTGCTAATGGGCAGGGAGGGAGGGGGGGGGGTTAGGACTGCTAATGGGCAGGGAGGGAGGGGGGGTTAGGACTGCTAATGGGGGGCAGGGAGGGAGGGAGGGGGGGTTAGGACTGCTAATGGGCAGGGAGGGAGGGGGGGGTTAGGACTGCTAATGGGCAGGGAGGGGGGGGGGGTTAGGACTGCTAATGGGCAGGGGGGGGCGGGCGGGCGGGGGGGGGTAGGACTGCTAATGGGCTGGGGGGGGGCGGGCGGGCAGGGGGGGGTAGGACTGCTAATGGGCTGGGGGGTAGGACTGCTAATGGGCTGTGGGCTGATGGGGGCTGTCTGGAAATGGGGTGATGGGGGTTAGGACTGGTAATGGGTTATAGGGGGGGCTTAAACTGAAAATGGGGTGATGGGGGTTTAGGACTGGAAGTGGGTTGATGGGGGGGGGCTAGGACTGGTATGGGGGGGGGGTTTGCTAGGACTGGAAATGGGCTGATGGGGGGCTAGGACTGGAAATGGGCTGATGCAGGGACTAGAAGGGAATGGATGCTGGGTGCGGCTGGACCTAGCCGGGAGCTGATGTTGGGGGAGGATTAGACTGGGATGGGGCTGGGAGAGTAAAATGGAGAGGGGAAAAATATTTTGTGTGGGAGGGATAAAAAATCTACAATTGGCCGGGTATTGGGAGAGTAAGTGGGGATTGAGGATGGAGGGGTAAAATTTGAGTGGATGAAATAGGAATGAGGAAAGAGCAAAAGGAGAAAGATTAGTATGTTAAAGCGGATGTAGAGAGAGAGAATGGAAAAAAAAACTAGAAGAGAGAAGAAAGGACAAATGGACAGCAGATGATGGAGAGTTAGCAGAAAACATGAAGAAACCAGAAGAAAGTGGCTGGAGCAATTGCAACTGTGTAACTGAGCTGAGGTATTCTGTTTATGTAATTCCTTTTTGACATTGCCACTTGTTCTCTTTCCCCAGTAGGTCATGTATTGTTATTGTCTGAAATGTATTGGTTTAATATTTGCAGTGTTGCCTTTTGATAGGTATGGTGTGGTGCTTTGTGAGTCCTGGTAGTGCTGTTAGGATACGGCGGGTTTGCTATTGGTTCTAAATGGGCAGTGTTTGTAGTAGTTCCTAATGTGCCTGGCGGTTGGCACTGGATTATAGTAATGTAGAAATCTTTTAGTCTGTCTTTATCCATACACTCATTAAGAGACATGTTTACTAAAAGTTAGTGTATGTTAGCATTATGCAAATATTTATGCAAATTGACGTGCTGGCACTTTGAGGAAATTCTTTGGTTTTGTGCGGCAGTTTGGGCACTCGGGCTCAAAAAGGTTAGCCATCACTGGCCTAGACTGTGTTCTCTGGCAGGGAGGTAAACATTTCCTGTGATACTGTTTCACTAAATCTTGTATTACAGCGTCTTCGTCAGAGCCTAGCTCCTGCCCTTGTCTGTGCTGCTTGTAATCAAGAGCATACTGATAGGCACCTGGGCTGCACTCAGAGCTAGAGCTTCTATAACGTTGTCTGTGACAAGCAACTTTCTTTAGCTTACTGAAAGGGACCTTCTCTCTGCCCAATCTTTCTTTTATAATTTCATTCCTGAGAGAGGATTCCTGAGAGCTATTTCTCTCCCTTACAGGCAAGGTATCTGACCTTCTCCCCTGGAGTTTTAAATAGTCTCTGACCTGCTTTCCTTGGCTAATGAGCTCCAAGTAGTTCCTCCTTGGAAGGTTTCTCTGAGGCTTGGCCTCTCTCCTTGGCTCCCTTTGCCGCTGCTTCCCAGACTCTCTCTTGGTCTCTGCAGTCTTTCTCTCTGACTCTCTCCTGGTCCCAGTCCTGCTCTCCTTCTTTCTCTGCTTCTCCTCACTGGCAGTTGCTTCCTGGTTAAGTGAAGCAAGCTGCCCTATCGGGTGTGACTCCGCCCCTTTTCCTCCCACGTCAGCTCCCTGGGTTTGCTTCAAGCTAGGGTGTGGCTCTCTTTCCACTTTCCTGTGTAGCACAGCTTTCAGGGCTGAATCTTTAACCCCTTCCTGCCCAGTTTCACTGACAGCTTCTGAAGAGAAAAAGTGTTTTAAACCTTCGTTATCAGGTTCTGCAACCTCTGCATTGTCACATAACCCCCCATTTAAGATATTCCGGGCTGACTGGACCTGTCCAGAACAGCACGGAATCCTAGAAAGAGCGTGTGCATTTGTATGCAGTTTACCTGGCCTGTGCTCTATTCCAAATTCGTATGCTTGCAGGGCCATGTACCATCTAGTAAGGCGCGGGTTATGATCTTTCATGCTTGATAGTCACTTTAAGGGCGCATGATCCGTGACTAGGGTGAATCTGCGGCCTGTCAAGTAAAACCTGAGGGCATCAATCGCCCACCGGATTGCTAAACACTCCCTCTCTACGGTCGAATATTTTTGCTCAGCCGGTGCCAGCTTCCGGCTTAAAAACATCAGTGGGTGCTCTACCCCCTCCTGTTTTTGGGACAGAACAGCACCTAGTCCCGTATCCGACGTGTCTGTCTGGAGTATAAAAGTTTTACTAAAATCGACCCCTCTTAGTATGGGTGCCGCACACAACTGTTCCTTTACTCGTGCAAAGGCACTCTCCGCCCTTGGGGTCCATTTTACGTGATTGGGTGCATTTTTTTTTAACATGTCCGTAAGGGGTGCGCTTTCGGACGCGAAATGTGGTAGGAACCTTCTATAATATCCGATTAAGCCTAGAAAGCTCCGGACCTGCTTTTTAGTCAAAGGCTGTGGGAAGTCCCTTACGCACTGTACCTTGTCCAGGAGCGGTTTCACTACCCCCCTTCCAACTAAATGCCCCAGATACTTCACCTCTTTCCCTCCAAAAAGACATTTGGCAGGGTTTAGGGTGATTCCTGCTCGCCTCATGTCCTCCAGCACCGCGCGTACGTGTGCTAAATGGAGGTCCCAATTATTACTATGGATGATTACATCATCCATGTAGGCCATAGCGTAGGAGCGATGCGAGCGCAAGACAATGTCTATCAGTCTCTGGCAGGTTGCCGCTGCTCCGTGTAGCCCAAAGGGCATCCGACGGAATTGATATAGACCAAGGGGCGTGCTGAAGGCTGTTTTTGGCCGCGATTCCCTGGTGAGGGGAATCTGCCAATACCCCTTGGTCATATCTAAGGTGGTGAGATAGGTTGCCTGCCCTAATTGGTCCAGTAATTCCTCTATCCGCGGTAACGGATACGTATCGAATCTGGAGATGGAATTAACCTTCCTGAAATCGATACAAAAGCGTATCGTCCCATCCGGCTTAGGCACCATGACCACCGGGCTATTCCATGGGCTGACCGACTCCTCAATCACCCCCATGTGGAGCATTTCCTGCACCTGCCTGATCACCTCTCTACGCTTAGCTTCAGGTAGCCTATATGGCCTCTGTCTGACAACTTCCCCTGGTGGGGTCACGATTTCGTGTGCCACCAGCTGGGTCTCTCCTGGCATGGGGGTTAAAACGTCCGAAAAACGTTCCAGCAACTTCAACAGAGCCTGCTGCTGATGCCAAGAGAGTTCCTCCCCTAACCGGGGTGTGGGCTTGGCCTTACACTCAGCCAGCTGGGGACCAAGGTCCATCTCCGGCTTCTCTTCCTCACTCGTGGCCGTCAGGCCTATCACCAGGGCCTGTCCAGTGGACCCAAACCCATTTGACCCCCTTATAGTGGTACTTAGTTCGGTAACTTCCTCTGTAAGTGGGAAGCCAACTCTCTCCATGATGAGCTGCGCTATTCTATCCCCTAGGGTTACTTTATAATCTTTTCTGGAACAATTTATCAGTAAGACTTTTACAGCTCCCCTAAAGTCTGGGTCTATTACCCCTGCACCTACATCTATGCATTCCTTGACCGCTAGACCTGATCGCGGAGCGATCCGACCATAGCAACCGGGTGGTATTTCAAGCTGTATACCGGTTTCTACTAAGGCTCGACCTTGGCGTGGTATTATAGTGTCCTCCGCACTATATATGTCAAAGCCTGCAGCTTGCTCTGATGCTCTCTTGGGGATCCTAGCATTAGGTGTCAGCCTACAACATTTTAGGATGAACTTTCCCTTACTTGGAGGGTCCTGGATAGGGGCTCTCTCCCTATCTGGCTTCTCTCGGGGTTTCTCAAATAACGGGGCTGGTACCATCCCTAGCCTGGATTTACCCCTTGGAGATGATGTTGTGTATCTTTCTTTTTCCTGCCTCCATCCTGGTTCCTTTCTTACTTTATTAGAGTTAGGGACTTTGGCTTCTGCTGTGGCAGCTAGTCCTTTAACTAGGCCATTTTTAAAGTGAGGCCAATCCCTACCTAAAATCATGGGGTGTGGTAACTTAGGCACTACTGCTACTGAGATATTCTTTCTCAAGCCTAGCCCTTCCACAGTTACTGTGTGCAAAGGATATGACGATGACGCGCCATGCACACATCGAATTCTTATGCTATCCTTTGGATGAATTCTTATCTTATCCTCCGGGTACTTTCTTATTTTATCTTCAGGGTACTTTCTTATCCTATCTTCAGGGTACCATACAGATTCTCCACCCTGAGCCTTCATCTCCTCCCATAGGGCTTTGGAAACCATTGACTGGTCTGTGCCCGAATCTAAAAGGGCATTGACCTGGATATTGTTGACCCATACCGTTAGTAAAAATCCCCCCCCCCAACCTCCTTGGACTGGGTGGTTACTAACACTAGCTTATCCCTGCAATTTTTCTTCAAATGACCCTTCCGGCCACATGCAAAGCATTTTCGCTTATCCCAGCCAGGTTTTTGCCAAGGTTTCTTAGGCAAAAACTCATTCACCTTGCACCTCTCCCTCATTCCTGACATTCCCAAGACTGCTGTATCCGGAACACTCATCTTCCTTTGACCGATGGCTTTTGCCTCTAAGAAGCGGTCAGCAAGCAAGATGGCGTCTTTCGTGTTCCTACAATCTTGTAGAATAAGGAAGGATTGTATTTCATCTGGTAATGCTTCTACAAATTGCTCTAACACAATGTCATCCAATATCGCCTCAATGCTCTTTCCCTCTGGAGACAACCATTTAGAAACCAATGTTCTGACTCTATGGCATAAGGCCTGTGGTGTTTCGCCCGGGGTTAACTTGCACCCTCGCAAACGACGGCGATATACCACTGGAGTTAAGCCTAGTCTCTCCTTAATGGTTTTAACCACTGCGTCATAGTTGTTGGCCTGGTCATTAGGCATAGCCCGGTAGGCTGCGAGAGCCTCGCCTGTTAATGCTGCAGCTAGCCTGATGACCCACTGTTTTTCGGCCAACCGCTCATGAGCGCGATGCGTTCGAAAACATCTAGGTAATCATCAACATTTTCATCCTTAGACATTTGACCTAGAGAAAATATACCCTGTCCCACAGTTCCCAGTCCCGCTACAGCTCCTAGCGAACTGGACATAGTCTCCAACACTTGCGCTGTTTGCTTCTGCTCTCCGATGTATGATCCCAGCAGATCCAACAGTGGCTTCTGTTGCGCATGAATCATCTCAGCCATCCTCTCCTGGGCTTGCGCTGACATCGCCTGTTGCTGCTGAAACCTCTCAGCAACCCAGCTCATTAGCTGTGCTGGCTCCATCCTGCTGTATTACTGCAAGAAACAAAGAACAACACCAAGTGCGATACACACACAAATTGTATCCCCTCAGCTTCCAGTCCAACCCTGCAATCTTACCACCCCCTTGCAGCAGTATCCCAGTTAACCTGCTTAGCTACTGGTTACCTGCCACAAGTGGAGTGTCTCACTCATCAGCTATGCGGTATCCCTGGTACAGGTACTCCTTTCCGCCTCCGCCGATGCTCCACTCCGGTAGGTAGACTTGCACTCTGGTAAGCTCTTCCTGGATACTTGTGTTGACCAAATTTTTTCTCTTCTTTTTTTTTTTTTTTTTCAAAACTTTCAAAACTGCTCCTTCCTCAGGACTTTACTTGCAACGTTGGTAAGCCACTCTTCTTCTGTGTGAGGCCCGTAGTTTAAAAATCCGTAAAACTACGCCAGTTTCCTTCCCTGTCACACTGCAGCGCCCTCTGGCGTAGGTATAGGCAGTTGCCTATGAGGGGTTAGCATGTGGGGCAAAGAGGAAAGCAAATTTATATACCTAAGTGCTGCTGTCTGGTGTCCATTGTAGTTGTGGGCCAAGTAACAGAGCGAAGGCCTTCTGTGAGTTCCAATAATAACTTTATTTCCACACACAGGAATTTGGAGCACTACGTCCCCAGGCACAAACAAAAAGTAGTGGTACTCAATTGTGTCAAATAAAAAGTCCATGAAAATCCTGATGCTTCTCAGGTACAATTCAAAGTACAAAGTTCAGCAATTAACTTCCATTAGCTTCCAATACAAGCCTTGATTTCTTCCATTAAACATTGCACTAGTATGCTCTCTTTAAACATAGGACATTCTCCAGCGTTGAGCTTTACTTCACAGGTGCAATAATTACATCTGAATTTCCCACGGCAGAAGGCTGCCTTTCTCAATGAAACTCAGATTCCTTCAAATAGGCTTCTCAGCACTTCACATATAAGCTTTTGATACAGCTTCTCTCCTCTTATAGGATTCACTTAATGTAACTTCAATCCTTATAACAGATCCCACATTCCATAGGCGAATCACTGCTAACTGATGAAGGTGGATCAATTAACATCTCTTCTGGGTCTGATATATCTTTGAGGCTTTGGTTAAGAGAGTCTACAGACTGCCATTGCTTAATTAAATCCTTAAGCTGTCTTCTTTTGTTCTCCTTAACATACCTAGGCACATGTACAGGCTCTAAGTTATCAGCACTTTTTAAAAGCTTATAAAAAGGGCTCACCTGATTTCTGGTACTCCTAGACTGTGTTCTCTGGCAGGGAGGTAAACATTTCCTGTGATACTGTTTCACTAAATCTTGTATTACAGCGTCTTTGTCAGAGCCTAGCTCCTGCCCTTGTCTGTGCTGCTTGTAATCAAGAGCATACTGATAGGCACCTGGGCTGCACTCAGAGCTAGAGCTTCTATAACATTGTCTGTGACAAGCAACTTTCTTTAGCTTACTGAAAGGGACCTTCTCTCTGCCCAATCTTTCTTTTATAATTTCATTCCTGAGAGAGGATTCCTGAGAGCTATTTCTCTCCCTTACAGGCAAGGTATCTGACCTTCTCCCCTGGAGTTTTAAATAGTCTCTGACCTGCTTTCCTTGGCTAATGAGCTCCAAGTAGTTCCTCCTTGGAAGGTTCCTCTGAGGCTTGGCCTCTCTCCTTGGCTCCCTTTGCCGCTGCTTCCCAGACTCTCTCTTGGTCTCTGCAGTCTTTCTCTCGGACTCTCTCCTGGTCCCAGTCCTGCTCTCCTTCTTTCTCTGCTTCTCCTCACTGGCAGTTGCTTCCTGGTTAAGTGAAGCAAGCTGCCCTATCGGGTGTGACTCCGCCCCTTTTCCTCCCACGTCAGCTCCCTGGGATTGCTTCAAGCTAGGGTGTGGCTCTCTTTCCACTTTCCTGTGTAGCACAGCTTTCAGGGCTGAATCTTTAACCCCTTCCTGCCCAGTTTCACTGACAGCTTCTGAAGAGAAAACGTGTTTTAAACCTTCGTTATCAGGTTCTGCAACCTCTGCATTGTCACAATTTGCAGGTTAAAACATCTGCCCTACCCCCAGGGGGCCTGAGACCTGATAAAAGTGGTCTGTCAGTCACCCTGGTGTTATGGTATGTGCAGCTGTTGAAGTGTTCTAATCCACCCTACCCCCAGGAGTCCTGAGACCTGATCAAAGTGGTCTGTCAGTCACCCTGGTGTTATGGTTTTTGTTGCTGATGAAGTGTTCTAATCCACCCTACCCCAGGAGTCCTTTGACCTGATCAAAGTGATCTGTCAGTCACCCTGGTATTATGGTCGTTTATTCATTTGCAGGTTAAAACATCTGCCCTAACCCCAGGGGGCCTGAGACCTGATCAAAGTGGTCTGTCAGTCACCCTGGTGTTATGGTATGTGCTGCTGTTGAAGTGTTCTAATCCACCCTACCCCCAGGAGTCCTGAGACCTGATCAAAGTGGTCTGTCAGTCACCCTGGTGTTATGGTTTATGTTGCTGATGAAGTTTTCTAATCCACCCTACCCCCAGGAGTCCTGAGACCTGATCAAAGTGATCTGTCAGTCACCCTGGTGTTATGATGTATGTTGCTGATGAAGTTTTCTAATCCACCCTACCCCCAGGAGTTCTGAGACCTGATTACCTGGATCTAAAAAGATTTCTTACACTCACCTTAAATATTCTAATGCTCACACTAGGGGTACTACTCTCCCATACCCCTCCCATTCACTCTTTAACTCCAACCTCAAACATTTTCAAGCCTGCACACATTCATATCATCCCATACAAACCCAGACACAACACACAAAGATATATTATCAGTAATCCATCCATAAACAAACCACGCACAAACCAACATATTCATGTTCAAAGACTAATCCAATTGAACCCTTCACCAATTAATAACCCCATACAAATCACTACACAATCAACACAACTAAATTGCATACTTATCAACGCCAGATCAATTAGGAACAAAATCCCCATCATAACTGATCTTATTATAGATGAAAATCCTCACCTACTCTGCATAACTGAAACTTGGCTAAACGAATCTGACTCAGTTCTCCTTAACCAACTAGGAGTGCATGGTTATACCATACTCAACAACAACAGAGACAGAAAAAGAGGTGGCGGAGTTCTTATAATAGCAAAATCTCATCTCAATCTTTCGCCTACCCTACTAGATAAACATGATGGTATTGATATACTCAGAATTGAAAATAACAATATAGCCATCTGCCTTATCTACAGACCCCCCACACCTGACATACATAATCTGGACATAATACTTGAGGTTGCATGTAACTCTTCACTGAGAAAACCCTCTGTTATTTTAGGAGATCTTAACCTTGCCTCATTACCAGATAGCCATGCACTATCTTTCATTGAAGCAATGGAGGAAATGGGTTTTTAAAACAAATAATGACCCACCCCACTCATTGCAAAGGTAATACCCTTGATCTAATATTCTTTCCATCTCACCTCACACTCTCATCTTTTTCTACTTCGCCCACCACAACTCAAGTACCATGGTCTGATCACTTCCTGATACATTTCTCTCTTCCATTCCAACCCACCAACTCTACTCACAATAACGCCAAATGCACAAAACAAAGTTTTCGCCAGTTCAACAAAGAAAGTTTTTTAGAATCTATTTCTCCAAAATTAGACAGTACGTCAAATAATCTTAACGAATTTGTTTCTTCCTGGAACTCTATTATTGAATCAGAAGCTAAATATTCAACCTCTAATAAAAGAAAATCTAGATCTAGCTTGTCCGAGAAATGGTACACCTCTGAACTTGCTACTCTAAAGAAAAACCTTCGAAAATTAGAGACTAAATGGAGAGAGAAAAAACATCTGAACTCAGGGTTCAATATTTCTCAAGCCTTAAAACATACAAGGAAGCCATTAACAACACAAAAAGGCTATTCTACACCAAAACATTATCTAAGTCCATCAATAGACCTAGGGAACTTTTTGAGATTATTAAATCTCTAACTAAGGTTCCCGATAACACCCCTAATAAAACACCAATAGATCCACAACTCCTTGCAAACCATTTTGCCAATAAGCTCAAACTAAGCGCCCGTCCAAGCATTATCCTAACCTCTCTCACACCAAATTCCATCACTGAGTGGAGCTCATTCCATACAATCTCCAACAAACAACTGCTTGAGATTATATCAAACCTCAATACTACCACTTCACTACTGGACCCATGCCCAGTATCTTGGGTTAAAGCAACAAAATCCGAACTAGCTCCATACATCTTGAAACTGGTAAATCAATCCTACTTAAAGGTTACATGCCAGATGATCTGAAATACTCGGCGATTCGCCCTTTACTAAAAAATAAAACCCTTAACAGTTCAGACCCATCCTCATACCGCCCCATTGCCAGCATACCTTTTTTAGCCAAAATCATTGAAAAGGTAGCCCAGATACAACTCCAAGATCATATTGATACCAACTTCCCTTTGGATGAGTACCAGTATGGTTCCGCTCTTATCACGGAGTAGAAACCTTACTCATATCCCTTCTTGATTCACTTATCCGAGGTATTGATAACACAAAGCAGACCTTCTTACTCATATTCCTCGACATTTCCTCAGCTTTTGACAGTGTTGACCATAATACCCTCTTATCTAGGCTATCACAAACTAGGTTTGAAAGATACCACCTTGAACTGGTTTAAGTCCTACATTTCTAATCGCTTCCAATATGTCCATTTAGACCATTCCCCCTCACTACCATTCCCACAAGAACGTGGTATCCCACAAGGATCCTCACTCTCTGCATTACTTTTTAACCTCTATATACAACCTATTTGTGCAATCTTCCAACGTCACAATCTAAGATATTTTATCTATGCGGACGACATCATGCTGTTCGCTCCTTTAGACATAACTAACCTTAATTTCCTCCATATCGCCTCCTGCCTCTCTGAAGCTGAAAAATGGCTCCACTCTATCCATATGGATATTAATTACAAAAAGACTGAAGCACTCTTCGTAACTAGAAATACCACCTTCACCCCCCCAACTTCCATCAACATTCTGAACATTACTCTACCAGTCAAATCTGAAATTAAATACCTTGGAGTGACACTAGACAAAACCCTAAGCATGACTAACCACATAAAGCAGACTGCCAAAACTATATTTTTCAAACTGAGAACCATACAGCAACTCCGACCCCTCATTGACATCAACGATTTCAGAACAGTTGTCCAGGCTCTCATTATGCCACACTTAGACTTCTGCAATGGCATCCTCCAAGGAACATCCAAAAAGAATTTACACATCCTTCAAAGAGCTCAGAATGTCACTGCTCGAATCATTGTTAAAGCTAAAATATTCGATCATATTTCTCCTATCCTACACGCTCTTCACTGGCTACCCATTTATAGTAGGATTCAATATAAAACACTTGTCACAACTTTTAAACTCATTAATGACCTAGCCCCATCACAGTTGGCAACTCTACTTCAAACCCCACAAGAAAATAGAACTAGAAGAAAAACTAACCTCAACATGCTACTAATTCCCATTGCCGTGACAAAATCAAAACAAATTACCTCCAACACTGCCTTTTCATTTTATGCTCCCAGCCAATGGAATAAACTGCCCCTAAACCTAAGAGAGATTAAGGATCTCACATCTTTCAGGAAGGAACTAAAAACCTACCTCTTTACTCAACACTATAGCAACCTACAACCTGAAATCAAAATTACTACACAAGAACATACAACTAACCAAACACAAGTTTACCCCACCTAAATCCAGACTTCATTTGAATATCCCCTCAAGTCAGCATCCTCCCAATATTGTACTTATGACTGCAAATAACTCTTGCTAACCATGTAAATAACTTGCCATTTTCGGCTCCTTGTAACATAGTTATGTTCCTTTTATTAATAGCTTACACACTGTTTTCCATGTATCATAGTTCTTATGTAATACTTAATGTTTAATGTAATGCAATATTGCACTGTTCTGCTGTATTGTTGTTTTGAGTTCCTTGTAAACCGCCCTTGATCTCTGGAAGGGGCGGTATAGAAAAGCACATAAATAAATAAATAAATAAATAAATTACAAAGGTTGGTATGAAATCCAGATTTCATGGTAGTGTATGCAGTTTCAGATCACACATCTGCCCTTTCCCCAGGAGGCCCATACCTGATCGCAGAGGAACATTATAGATGCTGGTGTAAAGGTACTTGCATCTGTTGGGGTTTCACAGCTCTGCCCTAACTCCAGGAGGGCCCAGACCAGATCACAAATGTTAATAGCTCAGCTAGGTGTGGTGGGCCATGCTCCTGTTGCAGTTGCCCACAACTGCCCTATTCACAGGAGGCCTTAGTCGTGACCACAGAGGTATAGTAGCAGGCCTAGTGTCATGGTAGTGGCGCCTGGCAAAGTGTACAGGGTAACCCACCTCCCGCTCTATCTCAGAACACATCACCCATGTGTTGTAAGGATATCATGGTGCCATGGTGGGTGTGTTGGATGATGTGTGTAGGTCAGGCAAACACACAGGTGTTTGCCGGACCACACAGGGTGTTAGGGAAGACCTCCCCTGGACACCAGCATGGCCAAACCACACGTGGCATGGTGCTGCCATGTCATGAAAGGAGAGTGTCAGAGCAGGGTATGGGGTGTCTGGGGGATTATGCACAGTACACGTAGGTGGCACCTCACACATGCCCAGATCCACAGCCACACATGCAGGGGGCACTGGCAACAGGTAGAAGAGGACACACTGGCCAGAGGAACAGGAGCAGCATGATGCTGCTCACAGAGATGTGTGATATGTGTTGGGCACCCACCAGAGATATATGGCCCCTAATGTTCCCACCCATTGCTTTCCCCCCCCCCAGGTAGAGGATCTACGGAAAAAGGATCGGGAGTTGCAGCTGCACTGCCCAGAGGTCCTTGCCCGCCTCCAAAGGGGGGGCAATGGAGTAAAGTGGTGGTGAGTGTTGCGGCCTCTGCAGCACAGTACAGCATGTCACAGTGGCCCACTAGCCTGTGGGAGGCCAAACTATGTACATGTGGTATGTGACTCACATGATGGTGTGCTAATGACTGTCTTCCCCCACAGAGGATGCTGCTGCTGGTGAGGGCCCATCTACATTGGGGCACCCCAGAACAGGCCCCACAGCCCCAGTCCAGCCAGAGGAGGAGGAGGGGGCAGAGGGTGAAGAGGAAGAGGACAACATGGAGGGGGCGGAGTGTGGGGTGGTGCGGGAGGGAGGGGGGGATGGGAGCTGTATGTGATAGGGGGTAAGGAGGGCGAGGGGGAGGGGGAGGTGGAGGAGGAGGCAGAGGAGGAGGAGGAGGAGAGCGGGGAGGGGGTGACAGAGAGGGTGGGGGGAGGAGTCAGGGGGAGGAGGGGGGTGTGGAGGGGAGGAGGGTGCCTCTGCAGGTGGGAGGGGACACAGGAAAGCACAGGGCACTGTGGGTCCTTGACAGCTGCCACATGTTTGCGGCAATGGTGTCCACCTGGGAGTAGCGTCCCCACCCATTGCCACAGACAGGACCCACGCTCATGCCACCACACAAACACCGGTCACCTAGCGTGGATGTGGTGGCAGGTGTGTGTGGGACCTGTATGTGGCAGTGGGTGGTGTGCTGCAACACCAGCGGACCCAGGACCACACCATACGGTGGCTGGCAGGCGCCATTCAGTGGTTGGCTGCTGAGATGCACATGCAGCATTCAGCTGCTATGGGTGGTGCATCTCGACAGCCATCCCCTGATGGACATCCCTGGAGCATTTAAGGGGTACAGGGGTGCCCACACACGTGTCCTGTGCTGTTCTATCACCCGGCACAGAACATGGGGTGTTTTTTTTGTTTTTATGTTGAAAAATTTGTATGGCACCTTTTCCTCCAATCAAGGTGATCACGTCACATTACAATTGGAGGTTTACATTTAACATTAGGGTACATATAAACATGTAGAAAGTACAGTTACTTACCAGTGTTTAGACAATACAATGGAGGTAACATTTAACATAAAGGTATTCTATAACGTAGTATGATAGATATGTGTGTGTGGATGGGATGGGTGTGTGTTTAGTTTGCGGAGGTAGTAGTGTTACTGTTTGGATAGGGGATGTTGCCTTGAATGCTCTTAGGTTTCCATAAATAAAAATGTTTTGAGGTCTTTGCGGAAGTCTGTGAAGTCATATAACGCCCTCAGTCTCATTAGTACATCTTTAAATATGTACAAATGTCAATATGTAAATAAAACATTTTGTATGTATAGCACAATGGTCACGTGTCTCCCCTACAGACAGACTGTGGATGTGAGCATGGGACATGTGTGTAGATCACTATGTGTATGCGTGGTAGACATAGGTAACATACATGGACCGTCTCCACACGCAGGTGTGGGGTTGCCCATGTGCGTAGGCGTCTGTGTCCCATGGTGCCCCTGTGACATGCCAATGTGCAGTGTGTCCCAACAGCTATGGTCACATGCATGCTGCCTGTGATGTGTGGGCACCATATCTGATGCACCATGCTTGTGGGGCAATAGGGGTAAAGGCTAGCAGCAGGTATGTGGCAGGAAGGGTAAGAGGGAATGCTGTACCCAGGAGCTGCACAGGGGGATAGTTGGTGAGGGCGAGACAGGTTGATGCATGTCCCGAGGATGAGCGGTGGGGGACTACAAGCGCTGGTGAACAGTGATCAGCTGACTGAAGCGAGCTACCTTTGTCTGCCTGTGCCGCATGCAAGCCTATGTGGGTAGACAGCCACGCAGTCCATGGTGTGGGCAGGGAGGATGGTCACACATGTGTGTTGTCATAAGGTAGCACCATCAGAACCCATGGAAATATGGGATTGTGAGCAAAATGTAAGGGAAACTGACAGCTATGAGCAACAGATGAAAACAAAGCCACGTGGTGTTAGGGAACGCCCGAACAGAAAGGGAGCACAGAATTCATTAGAAAATGAAGAGCACCTGCATGGGGGCGGAGCCCAGGCTAACACCAATTTGAACGTACTGAAAAATCACTTACTGGAAAGTAGGGGGAGAACTAAAGGAGAAAGTGGAACTACGGGAGAAGCGTTAGGAACTGCTGAGCTTGAGAGCAGTGTCCGTGGAGCTGTGAGGACGGAGCCAAGGGGATTATCCAGAGTGCATGAGGTTGGTGATTCTCAGAGAAGCTGTTGGGAACAGTCGTGCACAGCCTCTCAATATTCCCAGGAGCATTGCTGTGAGGCAAGCAGAGAAGGCAGTCCAACAGCCAAGGCTTTAAGATATAAATTACCTAACACCAGAAATGCAGAAAGGGAAAACTTTTACCCCGAAGCACATTTGAATGAGTCAGAGAAACACCGTGGAAAAGGGGCTTCAAAGCAGAGCTGTGCTTATCCGAGAGAGCAGGAAACAGCCGTGCCTAAAGGTAGGCGTATTTACCCTAATAAGAGAGGTTTGCAATACCCTGACTTTCTATGCACGTACCAAGAGCTCTGTAGTTCTCAGGAACCCAACTACAGGAAATACGATAGTTACCCACGGGCCACTGGTATAGTGGGGGAGGAGAGTGTTTTAACTCCCCGACAAGAACCTTATAACTTTAACGGCAGTTGGGAGCCAGAAGTTTACTCAGATGAAGAGGAGATGCAGATTGAACCTCTTGAGGAATCTTTAGAGGAGAATGAGATGGACTGCACGTACACATTATCTGATTGTATAGCAACTCTATGTTAAAGGCAGCCAGAACTGTTTATGAGAAGAAACAGGTGCCAGAGTTCCGTGAGTAAAGGGAACTGTTTTCTGTTACTTTTTGTTCATGGTTTAATGCTGAAGAAAGCTAAGTTTTGTTGAAAGTATTTTTCTTTAATTGTGTTATCAGATGAAGGGTCTGACTTGCTTTAAATTCCACTGTTATGAATCCACCCCGGACGGGGAATAAAAGCCTGAGTTTAAATCTTACCCTCTGCTTCACTTCATTGGCTAACGGTGAAAACTACAGGATCCAGAAGGCCTTGCTAAAGCCTTCATAGGAGCTCTAGCCATAAAAATACTGCCCCCTCAAACGACCCAAGCCCTTTCTAGCCTCTGGGTACGTTAGTGGGTGACAGTGTCTAATGATGGAGAGCATATGGGGTGGAGAGGGCGACAGATCCTTACAACAGACATGTACCACCATGAACATCTTGCTGGGCAATGGGTGAGGTTGGGTATACCACCACGCATAGTTAGGAGGGTGACCACCTGCCACAGTCCATGGCACACAGGGCATGGTATAACCTAAGTGTGATGATTGGTGGCAGTACAGACACCACACCCCTGAGGGATATGGGTAGGCACATGTGGGCAGGGTGACAACATGGGGTGCAGGGTACATAGGTGATCACAGTGCCACACATTGGAAACAAACACATAGGTTGTAATAGGTTGTGATGTCTTTATTTATAATGTTCACATCCTCCATGGACGGCCACGGCGACCACAGCCCAACCCACCCCTCTGTCCTGGGACTGCTGGTGCCGGTGCTGGCTGCTGTGTATGGGCAGCCATAGCCTCCTGGGCATCTGCAATATGGAGGAGCGCCCCTGCCATTGTGTCCACTGCGTCACGCAGCTGGTGGATATCCTGGTGAATGGCCAACAGAGCCTGACGAGTGCCTGTGGGTGGGACACAAGCTGATGTGTGAGATACCTGTTATAACCCCCACTGTGACACATGCACATGTCAGGCATATCCCACCAGATCACCCTTCAAATAAACCATGCACGCAACAACTAGCAACGCATGACCATGTTTACATCTGTGTGTCCTATGAGCCATTCTCATGCCAGGAAAGGGTCCTGATGAGGGGTCGTGTGAATCACAGATCTCACACATGGTATAAAGTCACAGTTCAATGTGTCAATGCTTGATCTGCGCACTGGTTGTATGAGATAATCCAGATGACGTGAGGAGTCATGGCACACACATACATATATCTTGGGGGCCCTGTTTTCTATAATGCTGGCGCACAGTACAGATTACACTGACAAACTATGCTAGGTACCAATACCCATGGGGAGGGGTCAGGCATGTAAGCTGTCTAGGTGACCTGGGATAGGTGTTTACCGCTGTGCGCTTCCTTGGGGTATATGGCCGTGAACAGTGTGTGTGTGTCTGAGCTCCTCACACATGCTGACACCTGACAAGCCATGCTACAAGAGGGGGGACGCACATGGCACAGACCCCCCCCCCCGCACATATGAGACGATCTGCTTTGTTGCCAACATATTGTGGTACACATGCAATCTCATTGTGGATGTTACGGCAACCCCGAAGGGGATTGTTGTGTATGCTGTTACCCACTTTTGGCATCTGCCTTGCTGAGGCACTGTGGGCCCGCAGATCTGCCAAGATTGTAGCCATGCTTGTGGGAGGGGTGGCTGATGTCCCTGGTGCCTGCACGGTGTGGTGACTCCCCTCCATCTCCATACCCTCTAGAGCCTGTGAGTTGCTGCTAGTGGCCCCCACTGTAGCATTGACATCCGGTGGTGTGTCCTCTGCCTCGGCCAGCACATTGTTTCCTGTTGTGCCCTCGCCATTGCTGATGGTGTCCCCGTACATTGCGGCCTCTGGCCCCTCACCATCCTGAGGCCCTGCCACATCTTCCTCCTCATGTGCCTCTATGTTCCTGTAGTCACCTGGGGGGTTGGAAAAGGGTACACAGCACAGATGAGTTTGCGCAGTGCACCTCTGTACACCTGTGTAGTACATCCCCACCAAAAACAATGTGTTGTCCGCCTGTGCCTGCTATTGCTGCGCCTACAATAGGGACAGCACAGGTACCTACAGTGTGCTGTGCCTGGCAGGGGGTGGGTGGGTAGCAGCCTCATTCCCTGGTGTAGCTGTGCCACATGGGATGCGGTGTGTGGGGGATGGTGTGCTGAGTGCCATGCCCCCTATCTGAAGTATCAGGTATGAACTGGCCACCTGACCTTGGATGTGGCCTCAGCAATACATGTGGCCGTGGTACATGTGGGAGTCCTGAGTGGGATTGTGTGCCGTCATTGTGTGTGTGAGCGATGTGCTTGCATTTCCCTGAGTGGTATGCACAATAGGTGTTGCAGGATGTGTCCGTGTCAGCCAGATGTGTGTGGGGACCCTCCGCTTTGCAAGACACTGTGCGGTGTGGGTGGAAAGCTATCCCATACTCCATGGGTGTGGTGGGGTGTCTGGGGGGATGGGTGGAGCACTGCTGGGTATGGGGTTGCACCGTGTGTGGGGGTATGGGAATGTGTATGTGGCACTGCGGGACGTGTATAAGGGCTGATCCCAGGTGTTGTGGGGGTTGTGCTATGTGCATTTGGTATGGGTATAGCAATGTGCCTTCCAATGTCTGGTGAGGGTGGGTGGGGTATCCCCACTGTATGTGGGCCCCGACAGAGTTTTAAGTGTGTGACATGTATGTGACGTGTTTGCTGTCATTTGTTTGTGTCTACGTCATCATCCCCATGTGTTAGGCCCTGCCCAGTCAGTGGTCTGGGATATGTCCCTGGATAGGTAGGTGCATACTGACATTAAATGTGTTTTGGTGGTGTGTGTGGGTACCCACAGGCCACTGTGTTCTGGGCTAGTTGTATGCCCCTCTTGTATATCTCCCCCTGTCACAATGTGCTTGGTGACTGGCTGCAGAGGTATGATGACTGGCTGTGACCTATATGCCAGGAACTATTTTAGCAAGTAGACCTCAGGGGGACAGAGAACAGAGGCTGGTAATGATGAACACACCCCAAAAGCACAAAAAATAACTAAATGTAAGCCCTCATAAGCCATATGTGAGGAAGGAACGCTAAACCAATCTGGGTAGGATAACTCCAGTAGTAGAGGAATTAGACCTCAGTTAGTCCCCCAACCACATCTCCTTAGGAGGAGGAGTACTTCGAAAGACAGACAAGCCCTGTAATCGCATGAACTCTGCATACATCAGAGGCCAAACACACCTAAATGAAAGGCCCAGAGGGTCCAGCAGCACAGCCAAACTTCACAACACAAAAGAGCAACAATGTAAACGTGATACAAGGAGGTTATCTGAATACTGTCAAATGATATCCCAATGTGGCTCTTTACTGTTACATTGCCACTCATGTATGCTGTGATGCTCTTTGATTACAGTGGTATATCATTAGCCACTCCTCAGATAGGTCCTTTACATCACTGTTACATTGCTGATCTGTAGTGCCGTGAATTGTTGCTATGCAGCTTAACCCTCTGGGCTTTGCATGTCTGTTTTCTGGACCATTGATGTATGCAGTGTTCAATCAGATATGGGCCTTGTCCGCCACCCCCCCTGCTTCTCCACTGCTTTGCGGTCCTCGACTACATTCAGGACTGTGTCTAACATGCACACAGGCCCAGGTACCTGTCACACACACCCTGTACCTACCCTGCCATGTGCTGCTGTGTCATTACCCCACAGTTGCCTGTGTTAGGGCACGCCTGCTCTCAGGACATGGTCCCCCACCAATCCCCTCCATGTGCCACATGTGCTTGGGCGTGCCCTGTACATGTGCTGCATATCTACTACTACTACTCCTACTATGACAAGAGCAGGGGAGACAGGACAAAGGAAGGAGGTAGGAACAAGTGTGAGAGGACTACAGAAAGGTGAAATGAAAAAGGGTAGGAATGGAGAACAGCACACTCATGAGCCAAAGATAGAGGCAAAAATATGAGCTGTGAACTCAAGTGTAAGGAGGGGCAAAGAAGATGCCTAACACATAGACAAAGGATGTTTATTCCAAGCGTAAGGAGCAGCAAGGTATAAGGTGCATACCCACCTGCCTGTGGATGGGCGGTGTCCAGCGCTTCTGGCAGTCCACGCAAGTAGATGGGCCCAAGATGGTCTGTGAGCTCCTGCTCCAGGGGTGTGAGAGTTGGGGCAAAGGGGGCAGCCCCACCGGTGCCCATGGCATGTTGCCTCTCCGCCACCATGTGTGCACGGACACCACGCTTAATGTCATTGAATCTCTTTCTCAGGCTGTCCAGTCCCCTGGTTGTTCCCCCTGCCTAGGCTATGGCCTCCTGTACCTCCTCCCACATGTGTGTTCGTGTTGCCACAGTGGTGCTGTTGCTCAGCTGGCCATAGAGCACCTCATACTGCTCCAACACACTGGCCAGCAGGATGTGGTTTTCTTGCTGACTGAATCTCACAGCCCTCCTCCGTTCCTCAGCTGGCACCAGTATACGCCTGTGTTTGGCACTGGGTGGCCGACCACCACCTGCACGGACAGGGTGGCCACAACATGTCATGCTGGGGGGGGGGGTCACTCTCACCCTGACTGAGTAGTGACCATGGCATGGCTAGGTTCCCCCATGGTGCTATACAGTGTTTCTTTTAAGTGAGATCTATGGGTTGTTTTTTTTCTGGGACCAATCACTGACATATCTGCTTGGTGTGTGTGTGTGTGCTCACATCCCATTTGTGGGTGCACACAGTTCCTCTGGGAACATGCACTATGTACTAGCTAGCAGACTGTCTGCAGTTAGCATGTGTATGGCTGGAGCACCTTGCAGGGTGCAGTGGGTGGAGACTGACTGTGCCCTCTGCTGGTGAAAGTCAGATAGAGAGGGGGGGCAGCTGAGCTTTTCTAGGCCTAGTGCCTGTCTGCCTGTGCCCTATGTGATGCTTACAGATCTGCATTGGCTGCCCTGTAGGGTGCCTATTCCCCAGCAGGACTGGGGTTGATGGTCCTCTCTACTGCCACCATTGCAGAGATGTAGAATGTGGGTCTGTTGGTGGGAGATCCTGTCCCCCACCTTGACCCACAGAGAGCGGGTTGGGTGCTGCTACATAATCCGCTTTGGGGTCCAAACACCACCCTTCCCTTATAACATGTAACCATGGCACCCACACAGGATATGCACTATTCTGGGTGTATCATAGTCCACAAGGGCTAGACATGACTGGGAAATACAGATGGACACAGGTGTACCCTAGGTGTGTCTGTAGGGACTACCCATCACACACTGGCACTAATGAGGACCTGCAGCGAAGCCTACCTCAGCCCAGCCAGGTGCTGCGAACTTGGTGCTGGGCGCCCCACCTTGCCCTCAGGGTGAGCACAGGAACCGCACATTGTCACGGTCTGTAGCTACTCTGTGCCAATAACACACACGGTCAGTTCCCCCTACCAGGCTGGGGTGCTATAGAGGTGTATACCCCATCTTGTGATCAGATGTAGGCTGCTGATATGCATGTGCAGTGCATCATGGGTACGGGTGGGTTTACCCTATCCTGGTAACCACAGCAGACAGTTTGTGTGGTGACCTGCAGTCTTTCTGTAGCCAGCCAGCTTGTGCTAGACATTATAGAGATGTAGCCCACTGGTTACTTCAATGACTGCAGAGACAGAGATCATGGGTTTGATCCCATAGTGGTGTTATTTAATAAGGCTGTCTGAGGCATTTCATTTTAATTAAAATCAGTGCTGCCAGCAGAAACACCCTCACAGTTCCATAGCCTAAGGTGCTTTATAAGGCGCCCTATAAAGCGCCCTATAGGGCACATTATAAGGTGCCTTGGCGGACAGGGCACTTTATAATGTACCCTATGGGGTGCCTTATAGGGTGCCTTATGCGGCTCCTTAGGTTATGGCACTGTGAGGGTGTTTTTGCTGGCAGCACTGATTTATATTAAAAAAAGGAAATGCCTCAGACAGCACTGATTTAAATTAAAAGGAAATGCCTCAGACAGCCTTCTTACCTAACACCACTGTGAGATCAAACCCATTACCTCTGCTTCTGCAGTCATTGCAGTAACCAGTGTGCTACATCTTTAGTGCTTCTAACACTGCGCTGGCATGAACTTAGGGTTAACGGACGTTAATGTGCCACGGCGCCCACTATCGCGTGATACAGATTCTTGCTACCTTGCTGCTGGAACGCCCACTCCTTATATGGCATTCTTCACATTATCACTGCAACTAGCGCCAGTAACATTAAGACGGTTTAGTAAACATACCCCTTAGTCGCTATTCTTTAAAAACAAAACAGCTACAGCTGCCACTCTGATTCTCTCAGCCAGTAAGTTCAACTGAAATTCTAGCCTTCCTTAAAGAAGTGGAAATATCCTTCTTTAAAGTAATAATTCTGACTGAGAAAGTATCATTTTAACTTGAACAGAGCCAGTCAGACTAAGTTCTCAGCAGCGCTGCACTTACATACTGCACCTCACTCAAAATAGCTCTCAAACACCAGTGACAGAAAGAAAATTCCTTTTCTCGGGAAAAGATTACATTAATTTATTTTCCTTTAGCCACTACTAATTTCTATTTTTAACCAGTTAAGTAGGCACCATTCTTAAACTGGTTTCTTCTCCTCTCCAAATCTGCCTGTTAGCAGAGCTTCTTAAAGATAGAAGCAGTGGTAAAAATCTCTTAATCGTTTTTCCCTTAAAAGAAAAAATAATTCCAAACATCTGAGGCTGAACCAACCTCTCAAAGGTTTTCCTGAAGAAAACCAAGTGCCTTCAAAAACATCAAGGTGAAAAACAGATTCAAAAAGATGTGTTTTGAGCAACTTCTTAAAATTCAGTTTGGTGCTCAATGGTGCTGGCAAGGCATTCCACAAAGGTGGTACAGCGGCTGAAAAGGCTGTTTTCCAGGTTGATTCATATTTTATTACTGATGGGGAAGGAAAATGAAGGCGATAGCCATGTAGAGACCAAAGTAATCTGACAGGTGTATGGAGAGTAATCAGAGAAGAGAGATAGTCCGGGGCCACATTGTGGATCATTTTATGGGTGAGAGTAAGAGCCTTAAATTGAATCTGTGATGTCATGGGCAACCTGTGATGCTGTATGAATGGAGTTACATGGTCGAATTTATTGGCTAGAGTGAGTATGCGAATGGCTGTATTTTGGAGAGTCTGGAGGTGCCTAAGTTGAGACTGCGCAAATCCAAGATAAATGATATTACAATAGTCTAGTATGGAAATTATGGTGTGAAGGAGAACAGTGATCTGAGCAGGCATGTCGAGATATGATTGTAAACTGCAAAAATGGCAAAGTGCCAAAAATGTGGATTTTGAATTATGGGCTATTTGTGAAGAAAACGTCAAAATAGAATCTAGAAAAATATCCAAATAATGAATAGATGATTATAAAGGTAGTGAAATGCCTTCTAAAACTGGGGTCACTGAAGGGGACTGATTGGTACCTGTGAAACATATGACCATTGATTTGGGTGAATTTAATTTTAATGCATTTTCCCACAGCCAGGATGAAACGTGAGTTAAACACTGATTGGGGGGGGGAGATATGTCAATAGAGCATTCATTTGTTGAGAACAAATGCAAGATGTCATGTGCGTAGGTGTAGCAAGATATGCCATGATCTTGTATGAAGGTAAACAAAGGGATACGATAAATATTGAATAACAACGGGGAAAGTATAGAGCCCTGAGGAACCCCAAATAAGAGGTCCCAGGACATTGAGACAGCTGACTAGATATGGACTTGGAATGATCTATTCTGGAGATAAGATGCAAACCAGGAGAGTACTGTCCCATGAATACCGGTATTGTATAAGCAGGACAGAAAGGCTGTGATCCACCTGCTGATAAATCAAGGGAGATTACAAGAGTATACACGCCCCTATCCAAAGCTCTATAGATTTCAATGAGTACCACTGCAACCACTGTTTCTGTGCTGTGCTGTGCACGGAAGCTGGACTGTCGTGGGTGTAAAGAATGGGTGTGTTTAATATGATCTGACAATTGTTGAAAGACAATATTTTCTGCCCTTTTAGATGTAAATGATAGGTTTGAGATGGGGCGATAACTGAACTTCCTGAAAATCCCCTTTTGAATTTTTTAGGAGAGGTCTAAGTGTTGCTTTTTCCAATCAGTTGGGATCAGAGTGGTAGATAGGCTTTGACTAAGCAGTAGGTATAAAATTGGTAGCAAACCTAAATGAGGTTCGCTCATCCACATGGAGGGAATAGGATCCAATGGGAAGGTAGTTTTATGGATTGGCTGCAGTGTTCAAGACATGTGGTCAAGTGATACTGGAGTGAATTCTGACCAAGTATGTACAGGGAGCAATGAACTGGGATCCATAGAATCAATAGAACAAAAAGATAATGTGGAGGAACAGTATCCTTTAAGAGCTGGACTTTTGTCAGAAAATGTTCTGCCAGTTTCTCTACAGAAAGGCCTGCCCATGGCAGGTCATGTTGGAGTTTTTGTTGAGTAGTGAACTGAGAAACCACTGAAAAAATAGCCTTCATTGAGGATGGAGAGCTGTTAGAAAAGAACTCTTTTTTGGCCTCATTGATCTTATGATGATAGTATGTATGACAGTTATTAAATAGTTTTACATTTTTTCATGCCTGTTCGGCCGCCCAAGTTTGCCGGCAAAGAAGCAAAAGTCTGGCATGGAACCATTTATTTTATTTATTTATTTATTTATTTATTTATTTATCTATTTCTTCTATACCGCCCCTTCCAGAGATCAGTGGCGGTTTACATGGAACAAGTAAACAAATTTGTATACTAATGTATACATTACATGGAACAGAGATTTTTAACTTTATACAGATAATAGTTATTAACAGAGATTTATAACATTGTAACTTTATACAAATAACTGTGCATTAATTGTCGAAACTATTTACATTTTATATACATTAATAAACTATGTGGCATGATGTACTATTGGCAGCTCTTGATGACATTGCCCCATTGAAATTAAAAACTAAGTCACCACAGTCATCATGAGATGACTGTGGTGACTTAGTTTTTAATTTCAATGGGGCAATGTCATCAAGAGCTGCCAATAGTACATCATGCCACATAGTAGCCTGGGCATCAACTGATAGAGTTGCAAAGTCTTCTGGGAAGAGTGTATCTGCAGTTGGAAAAGCTGTGAGCGTCTCTGGGGAGATGTGCCTGCATTTCTCCGAAATAGTATAAGAGTCATTCTTGTTTGTGGGGGGCTGTGAGAGAGGTAAGGGTAACTGAAAAACTACCAATGAATGGTCTGTCCATGGAAGAGGATCTACTGTAACCTTTTCTGGAAGAAACATAGCAGTTTGAAGAGTAAGGACAAGGTCCAGAATATGTCCCATCAAATGTGTTGGTTGATGGACATGTTGAAGGATATCATGATCGAAAAGAAATGTACAAAATGATTTATCCCATGACCGTATTGGTGCATCATTGCAGATATTAAAATCACCAAGAACCAAAAGCTCTGGGTAAAGAAGCAAAATGTCCAATATCAATTGTTGCATACTGTCCCATGCTGATTGAGTTAGTGAAGGGGGATGATAGAGCAGAAGAAGATGAAAACCAGGAGGAGGGTCAAATCTGATAAGGAGAGGCTCGTCTGACAAGGATATTGTTAGGGGTAACTCAATTACCAATAGTGAGGCTCTGTATATGATGGCCACACCCCCAACTTTATGGGAGCCTTTGGGGGAGGAGAGAGCAAGATAACCTGGGGGGAGACGGCGATAAAGAAATGATTCCTCTCCCTGGAGGAGTCAAGTTTCTGTAAGACAAAGGATATCATGGGGCAAAGATGAAATAAGGTCAGATATTAAAGCTGACTTTGACTTCAGGGAACGACAATTGACCAAACCAACATTTAATAGCGGGTAAGAGGATTGTGGAAGTCTTCTCGCCTTCTGAGGGATAGAACCTACATAAGAATATAAACCATACGGGATGCAGGGCATTAAATTGCACCATTGACTGCCACCATAACACGGGTACGTGACGCCGTCATAGTCCTGGAAATGGGCCGACCAGTGGACAGAAATAAATGCCATAGCAGCCACAAGCAGGGCTAATAGGACACAGAAAGGATACTTTGAATAAAACCAACAAGGACCTAGACAAGATTCTCAAAAGCAGAGATGTCTCTCTCCATACAAAGATTTGACTTGTCCAGGCCATGGTATTTTCAATAACATCATATGGATCGAAAGTTGGACAGTGAAAAAGATAGACAGGAAGAAAATTGATGCCTTTGAATTATGGTGCTGGCAACGAATACTGTGTATATTATGGACTGCCTGAAGAACAAACCAGTCAGTACTAGAGGAGATCAAACTTATGCATTGCTTAGAAGCTCAGATGACAAGACTTTGACTTTCATTCTTTGGACACATCATGCGAAGAGAGAGATCATTGGAGAAAGACATAATGCTTGGCAAGGTAGAAGATAACTGTAAAAGAAGAAGGCCGACAATGAGATGGATCGATACAATAACAGCAGCTATGGATACCACTCTATCAACAATGAGCCGCATGGCTGAAGACTGAACAAAGTTTAGGTCAACTAACCAGAGGGTCGCCAGAAGTCGACACTGACTTGATGGCACTTAACAACAACAGCAGCAACGCCAGCATTAAATATCTATTTTATTTTATTTATTTAACATTTGACCTCGAAATTCAGTACTTTCAGATGTTTTTAGAAAACCTGAGCTCCATAATACACCTAATGGCAGTTTTAAGATATTTTTGCCACTTACTTTCAGATGGTATTGTTTTTTTTAATTCTATGAAATAAATGAGGACACCTAAGTCTGTTTCCCCAAGAAGCAGTGAATAAACAAACCTCAGTAGACCCCTGCACTCCCTCAGCACCTGTAACTCATGCTGTAATACTGAGCATGCTCAACACTCACACAGCCTTCAAACATTTCCTATATAAACTTAAAATTAACCTTTTTTATTTTATTAATTAATCTGACTCCTCCAAGCCTCCCAATACCCACTTTAACAATTTCCAAAGACAAGACTCCAGAACCCTCTCCCCCCGAGTCCTGGGAGGTACTCCCCTCCTCCTCCCCCCCCTCCCCCCCCTACCCAGACAGTAAAAAGGACATGGCTCCTTTAACTCCAGCTCCTCCTCCCCTGCCAGGCCCAAGCCAGGGATTCTATTAATGCAGCCACAACAAAGGTCCCAGCCCAAAGCTCCCAGCTTGTCTCTTTCTCTCTCTCTAAGATTGCTCTCCCCCAGCTGAAATCAAATCCCTGAGAAGCTAAACAAAATCATCTAAAGTAGCCCTGATCATCCCCATCTTAACTACAAAGATAAACAGGTCTTTATTTACTTATCAAAATTAGCTATGTTTGGGAGGTGGATGTGTAACCTGTTGTCATGGAGAGAATGGAGAACCCTAAGTGAATTGTAAAATGTAATAAATGAAGACAGATAAGCAGGAGACCCAATAGATAGGACCTTGTGTGCAAGAGTGAACAATTTGTATTAGATACGTGCTGATGCTGGTAGCCATTGGTGGTATTTCAAAAGCGGGATAACATGATCAAATTTATCTGCAAAAGATAGTACGCGAACAATGGTATTCTGAACTACTTAGAGATGCTTAGTGATGAAAGAGATAGACCAGCTTAGACAGAATTGCAATAGTCCAGACAGGTGATAACACAACTAAGCACCAAGGAGGCCAAAGGAGAGGAATGGCTGAATGGTACAACACTTACACAATGCGAATAATGACTTTTTCACAACTGAACTTACAGTACATGGTGTGAGAACAACAGATCAGAATCCAGTATGAGGTCAAGATATTTCAAAGTTGAGGTGACTTGAACTGGTGAATGGTTTATAGAAGGCACAAATGATAGAAATGAAGAGCCACTGGTGAACCAAATAGCAGCTGTTTTTATGGGGTTTAATTTAAGTCAGTTGGTGTGAAACCAGGAAGAATGAGATTATGGGGTATGTTTACTAAACCGTCTTAATGTTACCGGCGTTAGTTGCAGTCTTACTGTGACGAATGCCATATAAGGTAGTGGGCGTTCCGGTCTTAAGGTAGCATTTTAGGTTATCGTGCAATAAAGTCCGTTTTCATGCGATAGAGGGAGCCATGGTACCATAACGCGCGTTAGCCTTAATAAAGCGCACTGACCTGCACACACAGCAGCAGAGGTGTAGCACAATGGTTAATGCATTCACTGATGAAACAGGGGTCATGAGTTCCATCCCCCAGTGGGCATAATGAGTAAGGCTGTCTGAAGCATTACCCTTTACTTTAAATCAGTGCTGTCTGAGGCATTTTCTTTTTTAATTTAAATTAGTGCTGCCAGCAAACACACCCTCACAGTGCCGTAACCTAAGGTGCAGCATAAGGCGCCCTATAAGGCACTCCAGAGGGCACATTATAAAGTGCACTGTCTGCCTAGGCACCTTATAATGTTCCCTATAGGGCGCCTTAAAAGGCGCCTTATAGGGCGCTTTATAGGGTGCCTTATAGGGCGCTTTATAGGGCGCCTTATGAGCCACCTTAAGGTTGCAGCACTGTGAGTGTGTTTTTGCTGGCAGCACTAATTTAAATTTAAAAAAAAGAAAAAGCCTCAGACAGCCCTACCAAATAACCACACTGCAGGATCAAACCCATGACCTCTGGCTCCACAGGTAGTGAAGTAACCAGGGGACTACAGCTCTATAGCTGCTAACAAGCCCCTGGCTGGCTACAGAAGGACTTCAGGCCACCACACAAACTGTCTGCTGTGGTTACCAGGATAGGGTTAACCCACCCATACCCATGATGCACTGCACATGCAAATCAGCAGTCTACAGATGATCACAAGATGGGGCATGCACCCCCACAGCACCTCGGCCTGGTAGGGGGAACTGACCGTGTGACCCTCCACAGCACCTCAACCTGGTAGGGGGTACTGACCGTGTGTGTTACTGGCACAGAGTAGCTACAGACCGACACATTGTGCAGGTACTGTGCTCACCCTGAGGGTGAGGTGGGGCGCCCAGCACCAGGTCCACAGCACCTTTCATGGCTGAAATAGGCCATACTGCAGTCCCCATCAGTGCTAGTGTGTGTGTGATAGGTAGTTCCTGCAGATCACACCTAGAATATATCTGTGTCCATCTGTATTTCTCAGTCATGTCTAGCCCTTATGGGTTATGATGCACCCAGAATAGTGCATATCCTGTGTTGGTGCCATGGTTACATGATGTAGGTGAAGGGGGGGTGTTTGGACCCATAGGCAGATTATGTACCACCACCCAACCCACCCTCTGTGGCTCAGGGTGGGAAACAGGATCTCCCACCAACAGATCCACATACTACCTCCCTGCAATGGTGGCAGTAGAGGGGACCATCAACCCCAGTCATACTGGGGAACAGGCACCCTGCTGAGCAATCAATGCAGATCTGTACACATCTATAAGGCAAGGCAGACAGACAGTAGGCCTGGAAATGCTCAGCTGCCCCCCAACACTATCTGACATTCCCCAGCAGCAAGCGCAGTGAGTCTCCAGCCACTGTACCCTGCAAGGTGTTCCAGCCATACACATACTTACTGCAGACAGTCTGCTAGCTAATCCATGTTCCTGGAGAAGATGCATACACACCAAGCAGATAAGTCAGTGATTGGGACCCAAAAAAAGAAAACCCATAAATATCACTTGAAAGAAATACTATATAGCACTATGGGGGATCCTAGCCATGCCGTGGTCACTGCTCAGTCAGGGTGAGAGTGACCACCCAACAGGACATGCTGTGGCCTCCCTGTCCGTGCAGGTGGTGGCCAGGCACTACAATGTCCCAGCCATTGCCCTATGCCCTGTGCAGATGCATCCTGCCAAGGCCACCCTGTCCAGGCCATACCCATGGTACCTTGTTCCTCATTATGCACATTGGCACGCTAACACTGGAAACAGTGCAAGCAGTGTGGGCTGAGTAAGGTGTTGACAGCCACCACACACTGGATAGACAGACACACACTCCCACACCTATGCCAGCATTGTGCAAATATAGAGGGTTTTGGCAGCCCTGGCCATCGCACCAGTCCTGGACACAGTGCAGGCATGGCTATGGTATGCAATACTGTTGGGGTCACTCCCTGGGGTGGTAAACACTGTCAGAAACCAGATCTGAAACACACTCCACAGACATCAGAAAGGTTGCTATGATTCAGCTCTATCAGCAAATTGTGCTGAACTTAGGAATTGCTATCTGCCATTAATCATAGCAACCTTTTGATATATGTGTAACGTATTCCCAGATTTAGGGCGGCATTGCTAAGGTATGCAAGTGCTAGTATTGGGAGATGCTGCTGCACGCAGGGCCCAACATCCTGCCTCTCCATGAGGCTTTGGATAATGGAGCCTGTGGGTGCGGGAGTTTCTGCCCCTGTTGGCCGCTGCTCTAGGGCAGAGGTTCCCAACTCTGGTCCTGGTGGGCCAAACACTGTTCGGGTTTTCATACTGTCTCTAATGAATATGCATGAGATACATTTGCATACCATGGGGGCGGCGCATAGAAATGCAGCACAGGCATCTTTATTAGAGACATCATGAAACCTGAATGGTTTTTGTCCCTCCAGGACTGCATTTGGGAAACTCTGCTCTAGGTATTGCACATGTTTATGGTGTCTGTGCTCTGTAGGGTAAAATATAGGTGTTTCAGGCATGTTTATGTTATCTGCAATAAAGGTTACATCTTTATTTCCATGGTTTAGTACTGGGTAAAATATGGGGACTGGGTTGGCAGGAGCTACAGCTGGGACTTGAACCTGTGACCTTCTGCTCCTAAACACACTGGCTGTGTGTACTGCACCACACTGTTGCCACAGGGATAGCTCATTCCCTGGGGATACCATGACTGTTCATCAGACAGAGCCTGTCTGTTGCAGTGTACGGCACCCACCTAAACAGGGCTAGGCCATGGTCTGCTGTGGGCAGATGCCACTGCCCCCTCCATCACCAGTACCCCTCCGCCACCATGCTGACATGCCCTTATGCTGGTGGTGCTGGTGGTGCGCAGTCTCAGGCCATCCAGTGTGCTGGTAGGTGGCTGCCTATGGTGCGGGATCTGGGGTAGGGGTGCCTGCATAGACGTCCACGCTTCCCCCACCACCGCCTGCCAATGTTCTGTGCCCTTGGGGGTATCTGCTGGGTACTATCCCCTGTGACACTGTGAGAAGCACACTCGTGCCCATGTTGGGCCCTCATCAGTTGTTGTCTGGCTGCTGTACAGTTTCAGCATTCCTATGTGCCACCTAGACATCTGCTTAGTCCGCACTGTGCCCCAGCTGCACCACAGCATGTGCCACCTGCAGCCCTCTGTATCCCATTTTCCAGCATCTGTACAGTTGCTTTTTCCGACATGCCCACCCTGCTGTTGCCGCACATGTGCACACCATAAGAAACCTGTCCAATAAAAAGGGAAAACCCTGATCAGCGCTATTTCAATGTGGGATCATTCACCTTGCAGAGGGACAGAGCATAGACCCTTCCAACAATGATATCTTTTTTTTGGAGCTTTCTCAGTAGTGTTTTTTATTTTTCCCATTAATATCACTATTGGCCAGCTTGGTTATGGTGATTTTAAATTTTGCTCAGGTCATTTTCCATGTTTATTTGCCCTTTTGTTCCGTGCACATGTATCACAACTATCACTTTTTTTTTGGTTTCCCTGGTTTTGCTGTACATTGCTGACGGAAATGGTTTCTCTTTCCTGGAAATGTGCCTTAACGCGAGGGTTTCACTGGCGTTAGTGATCAGACCCGGATTCCACAGCGTTAGTGTGCCTGGAGCCTCTCCCCTCCCACTCTCCACCCACTGACCCCTTCTCTCCGCCCTCTGGGGAGCCTTCCTCCGCCCTTCAGTGCCGGATTTCACGGCGTTAGGGTGCCTTAACGCCGCAGGCGCGTTATCGCTCGATAAGGTACGTTATCGCGCGATAACACGCCTTGATCATCCGGTAACGTACCTTATCGCACACTAATTCCGCCACTGCGACGTTAGCGCCCTTTAGTTAACATACCCCTAAGTGTGTAATCAATGTTGGTACCAATGACATAGAAACATGTGGGAGGGAGCTTCTGGAGTCCAAATTTAGGTTAGATAAGAAGCTGAAATTCAGAACTTCCAGTGTAGCATTCTCTGAAATGCTTCCCGTTCCATGCGCAGGACCCAAGAGACAGGCAGAACTCCAGAGCCTCAATGCATGGATGAGACGATGGTGCAAGAAGGAAGGTTTTGGATTTGTTAGGAAATGGGCAACATTCTGGGGAAGGGGGGAGGGCTTTTCTGAAAAGATGGGCTTCACCTTAATCAGGGTGGAATCAGGCTGCTGCCATTAACCTTTAAAAAGGAGATAGAGCAGAGAAGTGAGGGGAGCGGAGGAGGAGCAGCTGATCTGTGCTGGTGTGCTCCAGCATTGCAGCAAACATCGCCTGGGACTTCAAAACTCGCCCCTGACTGAAGGTATCTGGAAATGAGATGAGTGGAGGAGGAGCAGCTGATCCGTGTCTACATGCTCCAGCATTGCGGCAGACATTGGCTGGGGCTTTAAAGCTTACCCCTGACTGAAGGTATCCAGAAGTGGGGAGAGCATAGGAGGAGCAGCTGATCTGTGCTGACATGCTCCAGCATTGCGGTGGACGTCGGGTGGGGCTTTAAAAGCTCGCACCTGACTAAAGGTATCCGGAAGTTAGGGGAGTAGAGGAGGAGCAGCTGATCCATGCCAACGTGCTCCATCTTTGCAGCAGACATTGGCTGGGGCTTTAAAAGCTCCACACCCCCCCCCCCCCCCCGTGGGACGCAGCAGCAGGTGCATTCTCATGGGTGCCTGTCCAAAGGAGCAGGTCATGCCCCCTTGGTACCCCTTTGGCACACTTGGCGCAGAGAACAGGACTGGTTTGTTTTGCAAAGTATGGGAAAGAGGAAGAAGAGGATCCCCCTGCCAGCTACCTCTACAGTAAAATTCTCAAAGGTGGAAGGCCCATTGAACAGGCATTTGGTCATTAGGGGGATGGAAGAACTCTCTCTATCTTCCTCAGCAACAGTAAGTTTTGATCCCCTTCTTTGCAGCTGCCTGCTGGGGGTTTAACCCAACTTCTTCCATCTGACCTTTTAACTTTGGAGACTGGGGAGGCTACTTTGGATAAGGTCTCCTTGCCCAGTGCTCCATTATTACCTGTGCAATCTTTCTCTGGGTCACTTTTTAATGATCCTTCCGAGGTTCCTATGCCTAAAGTACTGCAGCTGGAAGTGTCTAGTGTTATCTGCTCGCTGGAAGTCATAGCAGATAAAGATGTGTCTTTGAAAGATATATGAGCAGTTGTTTCTTGGAATGAAGCTATTTTGACAGGTACGTTGTATCAACTATGAGAGTTTACTAAAGATTCTGTCGCTAAGTTTATTGAACATGATTCTAAATTATTATATATGAGGGAGAGACTTGGTAAATTTGAGAATCAGCTGAAGATTGTGCAGTCAGGCTCAGCTGCTTCTATTAAATATAGCCTCCTTTGCTATTGACAGATGGAGCATTTAGAAAATGTTTCTAGGACACGGAATATCAGATGCCTTAATTTTCCTGTAACTCATTACCTGTCTCCTACAATCCTTTTTCATAAATATTTAAAAGAAGTTTTGCTTTTTGAGGACCTCTCAGTGCTGCAGATTAGCAATATTTACTACCTTCCTAGGGGTAGGAAATTGGTTGCGGCAGCTGAGGGGGAGTTGGATCAGGTATCTGATGTCCCTAGTCTTGATTTATCTAATGTTTTTAGAATCATCTTCTGATATTATTACTTCTCGAGCTACTTTACATGTCTCATTTGTTATGGAGGCAGATAAGAATATGATAATGAAGTCTTTCTTTCAGAAGAAGGAAATTCCTTTTTGTGGTCAGAAAAGCAGTATCTTTCCTGATGTTTCTAGATCTACACAACTTAGGCGTAAGGCCTTCCTGGAGCTGAAACCTCGAGTTTTAGCTCTGGGGGCCACATATTTTCTTAAGTACCCATGCAAATGTTTGGTATTTTTTCAGAAGAAACAATATTGCTTTTTTGACCCAACTCAGTTGGAGGAACTTCATAAAACTTTAAGTTCTTGAGTTAGTTTTGATGTTGCTCTTATTTATTTATTTATTTACATTTTTTTATTTATGCAATTTTCAAAAATAATAACAAGAAAGGTTAACACCAATTCTTGAAGAAATAGAAAGGCAAAAGAAATAATCCCACAACCAGGAATCAATAAAGAAAAATATCATTGCATACAACAAAATTGCCTATTCTCTCTAGCCCACAATGGGGGGAGATCCATTAGAAATTAAACACAATACAAGAAGAAAAATGCAAGCAGTCTAAGCACAGAGCCTAACTCAATGAGCCAGAGGGATCTCCTGACTCTTAGCATTAATGAAAGCCAACAGCTGGGAGGGCTCAAAAAAATATAAGAAAAAGATTGGAATTTCACCAAACATTTACAAGGGTGTTTAAGAAAAAACAGCCCCCCCAGTTGTAGCACCCCCGGTCAAAGCAACAAGAACTCTCTACGACGCTTTTGCGTTTCCCTTGATAAATCAGGGTATATGCGCACTGATAAACCTCGAAACAAAAGTTTGCGCTTCTGAAAAAACAGTTTCAAAAGCCATTCTTTGTCGGACAACAGGGCAAAGGTAATCAACAGTGTAGATGAAACTTGAGACTCTAAACCAGAATTTTCTATAACATCTGTAAGATTTAATACATCCCCCTGACTCCGGTTCTCCCCCAACTCATTGTGAGCCGAAGCCCGTTTAGCAATAGGCAAGTAATACATTTTTACCAAGGGGGGAACTAACTCTGGGGAAACCCCAAGTATCTCCACGAGATATTTAACAAACATATCACGAGGGGAAATAGAAGGTACCTTAGGGAAATTAATAATTCTCAAATTATTCACTCGAGTCAAATTGTCTAAATGCTCAAACTTCGTCTGCAAAGACATGACACTTTTCCTATGTCCATCCGAATATTCTTCCAAATTTGCAACCTTGCTAGAAACAGCAATATGCTCCGTTTGGAGCGTGGAGACTTTCCCTTCTAACTCAATCAATGTAACTGCAGATGAATCCACCTTATTAGCCAACAAAGAAACTTGTGGAAGCAAAGCCTCACCAAGGGAAACAATCGTGTTCCAGATGGATTCCAACGTGAAGTTCTGTGGCTTCTGTAGAGAAAAAACTTCCCCGGAACAAAGAAGGGGTGCAGAAGGCTCCATTAACGCACCAGGTCGGTCTCCACTTAGAGAGAGAGACAACTGCTCCGACTGTGTCTCTCCCGACACCGCCGTAGATCTTCGTGAGCCCAGATCACCAGAGGGCTCCATTCCCGACTCAGTAGGCACAGCCCAACCTGACCCTCGTAAGCACTTCCCCACCCCCACATCAGAGGGAGGAGACGCTAACTCCAGGAAGCCAGAAGGCAAGGGCTGGGTACGAGTCGACGGAGGTGCAGGGCTCAATACGGGGGAGACAGATGAAGACAACGCAGACGCCGGGCACTCCGACTCCGGTGAGTCTGCAAGCCGTATAGCTCCTCCCGTTCGCTCCAAAGCCCAAGTGGTGCGGACAAGAAAAGGGTCCAAAGGGCCCGATACTGCAGGTAAATTCGGCGTAGAGGTTCCAACGGGCTGAGAGGGCAACGGCCCTGTCTTCCCCTTACGCTTTCTCCCCATTCACACCGCTACCACGCGACACAGACTGCTGCCGTAGCCATCTTGGAAACGCCCCCCCTCTACTTTTCGATGTTGCTCTTATTTAATAGATGGTGTTGTATTTTGGGTTTATTATAATTATATTTGGATAAGCTGGTGTTTTGATTATTTTGATTATTTAGAATTGGTATTTAATTGAACTCCTTGCTTCCAATAATGTGGACTTGATGGTGCTTAGTGGGAGATATTTGCTTTATAAGTTGAGTTTTATTTTTCATATATTCTTTATGTTTTTTTCTTTTTATCATTCTATAATGTTTGGTGGTGTAACTATTTAAAAAAGTTTAATAAATAAAAAAAGGAGATAGAGCAGCTTTTAAACTAGATTATAAGGGAAAGTCAACAGTTTCCCAAGAGCACATGGTTCAAAATGATGTATCTTTGAAGGAACTAGCAAAAGAGGAAAGCTATGGCATCCCAATTGAGAGGTTCCAATAAAAATAAAAGTAACCCAGATGCCTTTAAGTACAGAGCAGTCAGAGCTGAAAGATTCTAAATTAACCCCTATCAACTGATAGCCATATTGTTAATATGAACAAAATAGAACTTCTGAAATGTCTGTATGCAAATGCTAGAAGTCTAAAAAATAAAATGGGAGAATTAGAATATATAGCACTAAATGAAAAGGTAGATATAATTGTCATCTCAGAGACCTGGTGGAAGGAGGACAACCAATGGGACACCATAATACCTGGGTACAAACTATATTGCAATGATAAGGTAGATCACATAAATGGAGAGGTTGCGCTCTATATTAGAGTAGGCATTGAGTCCAACAGGAGAAAAGTTTTGCAGGAAACAAAATACACTGTAGAGTCTCTATAAATAGAAATTCCATGTAAAAAGGGGAAGGCAATGGCAGTGGGGTGTGTATCACCATGCACCTGGCCAGAATGAACAGATGGATGATGAACTGCTAAAAGAAATCAGGAAACTTAACAAAAGCTACAATACAGTAATAATGGATTATTTACATAGAAACATAGAAACATGACGACAGAAAAAGACCACATGGCCTATCTAGTCTGTCCTTCCATAACAAAAACTACAACAGTCCACTTTTTACCTTTAGAGATCCTCTGTGTTGGTCCCATGCTTTTTTGAATTCAGTTACTGTCCTCATCTCTACCACCTCCACTGGGAGACTATTCCACGGATCCACCACTCGTTCCGTAAAGAAATATTTCCGCATATCACTCCTGAATCTATCTCCCTTCACCCTCATCCCATGTCCCCTCGTAGCAGAACTTGCTTTCAATTGAAAGAGGCTCTCTCCCTGAACATTTATGCCACGGAGGTATTTAAACATCTCAATCATATCACCTTTATCCCGCCTTTCCTCTAAGGTGTACATATTAAGATCCTTAAGTCTGTCCTCATATGCTTTATAATGAAGCCCATTAATCATTTTAGTAGCAACCCTCTGCACCGACTCCATCCTGTTCACATCCTTTTGAAGGTGCGGTCTCCAGAATTGCAAACCATACTCCAAATGAGGTCGCACCAAAGACTTATACAGAGGCATTATCACCTCCTTTTTTCTGCTAGCCATTCCTCTCCGTATGCACCCAAGCATCCTTCTAGCTTTTGCCGTCGCCTTTTCTACCTGTTTAGCTACTTTAAGATCATCAGACACAACCACGCCTAGCTCCCGCTCTTCTTTAGTGGACAAAAGTACTTCACCTCCTATACTGTATTGCTCCCTTGGATTGCTGCAGCCCAAATGCATGACCTTACATTTTTTAACATTAAATCCCAGCTGCCAAATTCTAGACCATTCTTCAAGCTTAGCTAGATCCCTCCTCATGTTATCTACCCTTTCCTGGGTGTCTACTCTATTGCAGATTTTGGTATCATCCGCAAAGAGGCAAACCTTACCCGACAGCCCTTCCGCTATATCACTAACAAAGATGTTAAAAAGAATCGGACCAAGGACAGATCCCTGGGGCACACCACTGGTAACATCCTTCTCCTCAGAGTGAGCTCCATTTACTTGTACTCTTTGTCGCCTCCCACCCAACCAATTTCTAACCCAAGCAGTAACTTTAGGGTCCATCCCTAGGGTGCTCAGTTTGTTTATAAGTCGCCTGTGAGGAACAGTGTCAAAGGCTTTACGGAAATCTAAATACACCACATCTAGAGCTCTCCCTCGGTCCAACTCCCTGGTCACCCAGTCAAAGAAATCAATCAGATTTGTCTGACAAGACCTGCCTCTGGTGTATCCATGCTGCCTCGGATCCTGCAATCCGCTGGACTCCAGAAACCTCACTATTTTCTCTTTCAGCAGCGTTTCCAATAATTTACTCACCACCGAAGTTAAACTAACCGGCCTGTAGTTTTCAACCACATCCTTACTTCCGCTTTTGTGTAAAGGCACCACATGAGCCTCTCTCCAGTCCTTTGGCACCACTCCCGACTCCAATGAGGCATTGAAAAGGTTAGTCAGTGGAGTTGCTAGAACGTCCCCAAGTTCCCTCAGTATTCTAGGGTGTATCCCATCCGGTCCCATCGCTTTGTCTACTTTAAGTTGAGCTAGTTTCTCACGAACACAGTCTTCTGAAAATAGCTCAAGATGTCCCTCGCTTCTGTTCTTATTTGTGGGTGTTTTCTGAGGTCCTGCTCTTGGTTCTTCATCTGTGAACACAGAACAAACATATTTGTTAAGCAATTCTGCTTTATCCTTATCAGCTTCTATATATTCTCCCCCTGCACCCTTGAGTCTGACAATACCACTTTTGCCCTTCCTCTTCTCACTAATATATCTGAAAAATGTCTTATCCCCCCATTTTATTGCATTGGCTATTTCCTCCTCCTTTTGAATCTTTGCCTTCTTGACTACTTTGCTAGCTTCTCTAAGTTTTTCCAAATACAGATGCCTGTCTTCCTCTCTCTGTGATCTCTTGTATTTCATGAAGGCCTCCCTCTTTTTCTTCACTTGTTCAGCTACTTCCTTCGAAAAACATAGCGGTCTCCTGTTCCTTTTGCCTTTATTTACCATTTTACTCTGGTATGGACTGCAACAGTGTATGTCCAAGGAATTCAGGTGGAGCCCAATTCCATAACATGCACATCCGGCCTGTGAACACATCTTAAAAATGGGTCCCATTTGAACCCAATTCCACATCCGTGGGTCTAGACATGGCTGCAGGTCCAGAATTGGGGAGATAGACATGTCCGGCGTGGCACAGACAAAGCACTAAGCAGCCAGCCTGCGTACGCTTCCGGCACGTGGCCAGCATACGGGTGCAGGCATAGGCCATACAATATAATGGAGAAACATGTCCCCGTAATGTTATGGGACACAGGTAAACATTTTGGACATCCCTGCGCCCACCGTATTCTGAAAAGTTGCATGTTTCGGATCCTCATCTCCGGGATGTACCCATAGATGCCATGCCTCCTTGGTAAAATGTGCATCTCCTAAGCTGTTCTTCACACTGACGGTAGTTATGCAAACTAGATATAAATACCAATGAGAAATGACTGCTGCTGCAACCTAAACCATATACCAGTCCTCCTCAGGCCCTGAAAAGTGCTAGGTAATCCCAGTGCACCCTAATATGGTCTAAGAGAATGCAAATATGAACATGTATGTCAGAACATAACTTGCATCAAATGGTACTTGGCATTATAAAATGGCCCCAGTGATCCCTGCCATGGTCATCTCTACAAATACGCTTTAAACTACTAAGGATGGACCCTTACCAAGTGCACAAAACCCAAATCAAACATTGCAGTTCCCTAAAGGATACATAATATTGCTGAGTAACAAATGTATGAACTTTTAAGAACATAAGAACATAAGATATGCCATACTGGGTCAGACCAAGGTCCATCAAGCCCAGTATCCTGTTTCCAACAGTGGCCAATCTAGGTCATACGTACCTAGAAATTTCCCCAAAAGACAGGTTCCACAATGCTTGTACTGGGTCAAGCATTGATATCCTGGGTCCCTTCTTAATAATGGTTTATGGACCTTTCCTCCTTTTTTTAACCCAGCTACACTAACAGCCTTTACTACATCCTCTGGTAACAAATTCCAGAGTTTGATTACACGTTGAGTGAAAAAATATTTTCTTTTATTAGTCTTAAATAGTTTACCCTGTAGCATCATTGCATGTCCCCTAGTCTTTCTATATTCTGATAACGTAAACAGTTGATCTACGTTTACCAGTTCCGTTCATTAATTTATAGACTTCTATCATATCTCCCCTCAGCCATCTCTTTTCCAGGTTAAAGAGCCCTAACCTTTTTAGCCTTTCTTCAAAGGAGTATCCTTCCATCCCCTTTACCATTTTGGTGGCTCTTCTCTGAACCTTTTCTAATAACGCTATATCCTTTTTTAAGATACGGCAACCAGAATTGCACACAATATTCAAGGTGCGGTCTCACCATGGAACGATATAGAGGCATTATAATATCTTTTGTTTTATTTTCCATTCCTTTCCTTATGATACCTAGCATTCTATTTGCTCTCTTGGCCGCCGCTGCACACTGGGCCAAGGGTTTTAACATGTTATCCACAATGATGCCTAAATCTTTTTCCTGGGTGGTGGTTCCTAATGCGGAACCTTGCATCGTGTAACCATAGTTTGGGTTGTTCTTCCCTAGGTGCATAACTTTGCACTTGTCCACATTAAATTTCATCTGCCATTTTGATGTCCAGTCTTCCAATTTATCAAGATCCTCTTGCAATTTTCCACAATCCTCTTGGGTTTTAACAACTTTAAATAGTTTTGTGTCATCTGCAAATTTGATAACCTCACTCGTTATTCCACTTTACAGGTCATTTATGAATATGTCAAAAAGCAGCGGACCCAGCACAGATCCCTGGGGTACACCACTATTCACCTTTCTCCACTGGGAAAATTGGCCATTTAGACCTACCCTCTGCTTTCTATCCTTTAAGCAGTTCCTGATCCACAATAGTACACTGCCTCCTATCCATGACTCTTTAGTTTTGCCAAAAGTCTATGATGAGGGACCTTGTCAAAGGCTTTCTGAAAGTCTAGATACACTATATCAACTGACTCACCTTTGTCCACCTGTTTATTCACCCCTTCAAAAAAACATAACAGATTAGTAAGACAAGATCTTCCTTGTCTAAAGCCATGTTAGCTATCTCCCGTTAGGCCATGACTATCTACATGCTGAGTAATTTTATTCTTTATGATGGTTTCTACCATTTTTCCCAGTACTGATGTCAGGCTTACCGGTCTGTAGTTTCCCGGATCACCCCTGGAACCCTTTTTAAAAATGGGTGTTACATTGGCGATCCTCCAATCTCCAGGTATTAGAGATGTTTTAATGATAGTTCACAGTTTACTAATAGCAGGTCTGCAATCTCATATTTCAGTTCTTTCAACACCCTTGGATGTATACCATCCGGCAAAGGTGATATGCTACTCTTCAGTTTATCTAATAGTTGTAATACATCTTCTCAATGTATCGATATTTCCTTCAATTCTTCCACACCTTTAAATACCACTTCAGTCATGGTTAACATCCCTACATCTTCCTCAGTAAAGACTGAGGCAAACAATTCATCCAGTCTCTCCAGTATCGCCTTGTCGCCTCTTAGTGCCCCTTTATCCCCTCTATCATCTAATGGACCAACTGACTCTCTCAAAGGTTTTTTACTACAAATGTACTTGCAAAAGTCTTTTTTTCATGTTTTTCCTTCCGCAGCAAGCTTCTTCTCAAATTCTCCCTTTGCCTGCCTTATCAATGCCTTGCATTTGACTTGCCAGTGCTTGTATTTGGCTCTTTTTTCCATTTCCTGAAAGATGCTTTTTTGGCAACAACAGCCTCTCTGACCTCACCTTTAAACCAGGCTGGCAGTTTTTTGGACTTCCTTCCACTTTTCTTAAAGCATGGAATACAGCTGGACTGGGCTTCCAAGATAGTAGTTTTCAACAACACCCAAGCTTGATGTAAGTCTTTAACCTTTGCAACTGCTCCTTTTAGTTTTTTCATAACTATTTTCCCCATTTTATCATAGTTTCCCTTTTGAAAGTTAAAGGTAGTACTATGGATTTCCTTACTATACCTCCTCCACTAATTAAATCAAATGCGATCAGGCTATGATTACTATTGCCAAGTGGCCCCAACACCCTTATCTCTTACACTAGATCTGGTGTTCCACTAAGGAATAGGTCTAATATGACTTCCCCTCTGGTCGGTTCATGAACCAGCTGCTCCAAGAAGCAGTCATTTATTTCATCTAGGAACTTTATCTCCCTAGCATGTCCTGCCGTGAAACTGACCCAGTCGATAACGAGGTAATTGAAATCACCCATTATTATTACTGCGCTGTAACTTTTGTTAGCTTCCTTGATTTCTTTGAGCATTTCATCATCCATTTGTTCATTCTGGCCAGGCGGTCGATAGTACACCCCCACTGCCATCGCCTTCCCCTTTTTACATGGAATTTCAATCCATAGAGATTCTACAGCAAATTTAGTGGAGGAGTGGCCTAGTGGTTGGGGCAAGGTACTTCAGGCCGGAAGGTCAGGGGTTCAAATCCCACTAGAGGACAGCAACCTTGGGCCGGAAGGACTGGGGTTTCTAGTCCCACAGGTGCTCCTTGTGGTCTTGGGCAAGCCACTTAACCCTCCATAGTCCATGTTCCATGTAAAATAGTTATATCCAAGTTATAATGGCCTTTTCAATGTAATTTCAGTTTGTTCAATGTAAACCGCACTGATGCAGAATAGCGCGGTATATAAGAGAATGTAAATAAATAAATAAATTGTTTCCTGCAAAACTTTAATCCTTTCTGACTCAATGCCCTCTCTAACATAGAGCGCAAACCCTCCACCAATTTGATCAACTCTATCATTACGATATAGTTTGTACCCAGGTATCACAGGGTCCCACTGGTTGTCCTCCTTTCACCAAGTCTCTGATACTCCAATCATATCTTACCTCTCATTTAGTGCTATATATTCTAACTCTTCCATCTAATTTTTTTGACTTCTAGCATTTGCATACATGCATTTTAGAGACTGTATTTTATTCGTATTAATTGGGCTATTGGTAGACTTGGGTAATTTGGGATCTTTAAGCTCTCTCTGCTCCATTTTCTAGGGCATTTGGGCTACTTTACTCTTTTTTGGAACCTCTCTGCTTTTGGTAGTATCCTTCAAGGATACATTCTTCCGAACCATCCGCTCTTGGGCGACTGTCGGCTTTCCCCTATTATCTAGTTTAAAAGCTGCTCTATCTCCTTTTTAAAGGTTAATGCCAGCAGCCTGGTTCCATCCCGGTTAAGGTGAAGCCCATCCCTTCGGAAGAGCCCCACCTTCCCCAGAATGTTCCCCAGTTCTTAACAAATACAAAACCCTCATCTCTGCACCATTGTCTCATCCACGCATTGAGACTCCATAGCTCTGGTTGCCTTTCGGGTCCTGCATGTGGAACGGGAAGCATTTCGGAGAACGCTACCCTGGAAGTTCTGGATTTCAACTTCCTACCTAAAAGCCTAAATTTAGCCTCCAGAACCTCCCTACCACATTTTCCTATGTCATTGGTACCGACATGTACCAAGACAGCAGACTCCTCCCCAGCACTATCTAAGACCTTATCTAGGTGGCGCGTGAGGTCCGCTACCTTCGCACCAGGCAAGCATGTTACCAGGCGATCCTCACGTCCACCAGCCACCCAGCTATCTACATGCCTAATGATAGAATCACCAACTATGACGGCTTTCCTAAACCTTCCCTCATGGGCACAAGGCCCTGGAGAAACTTCCTCTGTGCAAGAGGGTTTTCCATCACCTGGAGGACAAGTTTTAGTTACAGGATCACTTCCTGCCAAACCAGGATGATGTTCTCCTGTCACGTGACCTCTCTCCTCCATGGCAACAGGGATGCTGCCAGACTGGAGGTGGGACTTCAGGACTATATCACTGTAGGTCTCGTCTATGTACCTCTCTCTGTCTTTCTTATGTTTTCCAAGTCTGCTACTCTAGCCTCTAGTTCCCTGAGAGCAAAGAGCTCCTTGCACCTAGGGCACATGTAAGACCTCTCACCAACTGGGAGAAAATCATACATGTGACACTCAATGCAAAAGACTGGAAAGCCCCCAACTCACTGCTGGACTTCTGTCTGCATCTTAGTTTTAAGATTGTGTTTAGATCTTTAAGTTCTTTACTTACTAAGGGTTGCTATGGATATTTATACTAATAAAACTGTACCTAATACGTTTAATATACCTTGTTCAAGTGGAGCTTAATTAATCTCAGGTCCTTAGTGTATGACTGATTTGGGTAACGAGCTTCACCTGAGAGCACCTCCTGTCTTTTAAGATGTGTAAGTACCTAGAAAGCTGCGATTATCCAAGGGGTGGGTGGGTGTTGGGGAGGGAGGGAGGGAAATAACACTTATTAAAAGAGGGCTTCTACACAGTACCCTGTCCTGTGTTGCTGAGGTAAGCTATATTCTGATTTGATTTAAATTATAGCTCTTTGCTGCTGCTAGGCTCTTACTTATTATGAAATTTAAACTACAAGCTCTCTGCTGGGTTCTAAATTTAACCAGAAAGCTCTCTTCTGTGTTTTAAATTTAAACTAAAAATACTTTGCAGATGCCAGGCCCTGAGAGACTATTAAATTTAAACTACAAGCTCTCTACTGGGTTCTAAATTTAACCAGAAAGCTCTCTTCTGTGTTTTAAATTTAAACTTAAACTGCTGCTACTGGGCCCTGACTGATTTAACAAAAAACAGGGGTTCACAGATTAATTAGCTTTAACACAAAGAATTCCTTTCAGAAAATTCCTAGAAGTATATACTCACAATTGCAGATCTCTCTCCAGAAGTAACAGTCCCCTTTTCTAGTCCTTCAAGACTGAGGATCACAAAGCTCTGATTGAGCTATTTATGCCTGTGTTGCTGAGGTAAGCTTTTGACCTGCCACCTGTTGTTAACACCTATTGAAAAGGTTTCACAGGTCTCTTGCCCCCTAGGTAGAAGGCCTCTTTGTAAAGGTCTCTAGAAGACTTTATTTGTTGCTCAAAGAGTACTGACCCTGTTTTGCCTTTTATGTTAAGCTATATTCTGATTTTATTTAAATTATAGCGCTTTGCTGCTGCTAGGCTCTTACTTATTATGAAATTTAAACCACAAGCTCTCTGCTAGGTTGTAAATTTAACCAGAAAGCTCTCTTCTGTGTTTTAAATATAAACTTAAACTGCTGCTACTAGGCCCTGACTGATTTAACAAAAAACAGTGTGTTCACAGATTAATTAGCTTTAACACAAAGAATTCCTTTCAGAAAATTCCCAGAAGTATATACTCACAATTGCAGATCTCTCTCCAGAAGTAACAGTCCCCTTCTCTAGTCCTTCAAGACTGAGGATCACAAAGCTCTGGTTAAGCTATTTATGCTTGTGCTGCTGAGGTAAGCTGTGACCAACTTCCTGGGTGATTAGCAGTCTTTGCTTGGATAGAAGGAGTCTTTCAAAATGGTCTTTTGACCTGCCACCTGGTGTTAACACCTATTGAAAATGTTTCACATGTCTCTTGCCCCCTAGATAGAAGGCCTCTTTGTAAAGGTCTCTAGAAGACTTTATTTGTTGCTCAAAGAGTACTGACCCTGTTTTGCCTTTTATGCTAAGCTATATTCTGATTTGATTTAAATTATAGCTCTTTGCTGCTGCTAGGCTCTTATTTATTATGAAATGTAAACTACAAGCTCTCTGCTGGGTTCCAAACTTAACCAGAAAGCTATCTTCTGTGTTTTAAATTTAAACTAAAAATACTTTGCTGATGCTAGGCCCTGAGTGACTATTACATTTAAACTACAAGCTCTCTGCTGGGTTCCAAATTTAACCAGAAAGCTCTCTTCTGTGTTTTAAATTTAAACTAAAAGTACTTTGCTGATGCTAGTCCCTGAGTGACTATTAAATTTAAACTACAAGCTCTCTGCTGGGTTCTAATTTTAACCAGAAAGCTCTCTTCTGTGTTTTAAATTTAAACTTAAACTGCTGCTACTAGGCCCTGACTGATTTAACAAAAAACAGTGGGTTCACAGATTAATTAGCTTTAATACAAAGAATTCCTTTCAGAAAATTCCCAGAAGTATATACTCACAATTGCAGATCTCTCTCCAGGAGTAACAGTCCCCTTTTCTAGTCCTTCAAGACTGAGGATCACAAAGCTCTAGTTGAGCTATTTATGCCTGTGCTGCTGAGGAAAGCTTTTGACCTGCCACCTGGTGTTAACACCTATTGAAAAGGTTTCACAGGTCTCTTGCCCCCTAGGTAGAAGGCCTCTTTGTAAAGATCTCTAGAAGACTTTATTTGTTGCTCAAAGAGTACTGACCCTGTTTTGCCTTTTATGCTAAGCTATATTCTGATTTGATTTAAATTATAACTCTTTGCTGCTGCTAGGCTCTTACTTATTATGAAATTTAAACTACAAGCTCTCTGCTGGGTTCTAAATTTAACCAGAAAGCTCTCTTCTGTGTTTTAAATTTAAACTAAAAATACTTTGCTGATGCTAGGGCCTGAGTGACTTTTAAATTTAAACTACAAGCTCTCTGCTGGGTTTTAAATTTAACCAGAAAGCTCTCTTCTGTGTTTTAAATTTAAACCTAAACTGCTGCTACTAGGCCCTGACTGATTTAACAAAAAACAGTGGGTTCACAGATTAATTAGCTTTAATACAAAGAATTCCTTTCAGAAAATTCCCAGAAGTATATACTCACAATTGCAGATCTCTCTCCAGAAGTAACAGTCCCCTTTTCTAGTCCTTCAAGACTGAGGATCACAAAGCTCTGGTTAAGCTACCGTGTTTCCCCGAAAATAAGACCGGGTCTTATATTTATTTTTGCTCCAAAAATAGCACTAGGGCTTATTTTCGGGGTAGGGCTTATTTTTTTACTGATACCGGTAGCACTTGCTGATTGGCTGCCATCTCCTGACAGTCAGCCAATCAGTGAAGTGTTACCACAGAGCGCACAGGGAAGCAGTGGATGTGGGCAGCGACAGCCCCTTGGAGAGAAGGAAGAGGCCCGCAGCGCAGAGACAGCACCGGCAGCTGATCGGCGTCGGGGAGTGGAGCAGGAGGAAAGCTCCTCCCCGGTCCTCCCACCAAAGCCAATCAGCAGCAAAAAAGGAAATACAGCCCCTTGGAATGAAGAGGCCCGCAACGCAGTACAGCACCGGCAGAGCTGATCGCGTCGGGGAGTGGAGCAGGAGGAAAGCTCCTCCCCGGTCCTCCCACCAAAGCCAATCAGCAGCAAAAAAGGAAATACAGCCCCTTGGAATGAAGAGGCCCGCAGTGCAGCACAGCACTGGCAGAGCTGATCGCGTCGGGGAGTGGAGCAGGAGGAATGCTCCACCCCGGTCCTCCCACCAAAGCCAATCAGCAGCAAAAAAGGAAATACAGCCCCTTGGAATGAAGAGGCCCGCATCGCAGCACAGCACCGGCAGAGCTGATTGCGTCGGGGAGTGGAGCAGGAGGAAAGCTCCTCCCTGGTGGGGACCTCCCCCCCCCCCAGGTACCGAATCTGTCCATCCGTCGATGATCTGCACTAGGTCTTAGTTTCAGGGTAGGGCTTATATTACAGAAATCACTGAAAAACTTGCTAGGGCTTATTTTCGGGGTAGGTCTTATTTTCGGGGAAACACGGTATTTATGCTTGTGCTGCTGAGGTAAGCTGTGACCAACTTCCTGGGTGATTAACAGTCCTTGCTTGGATAGAAGGAGTCTTTCAAAATGGCCTTTTGACCTGCCACCTGGTGTTAACACCTATTGAAAAAGGTGCTCTCTAGGTAGAAGGCCTCTTTGTAGAGGTCTCTAGAAGACTTTATTTGTTGCTCAAAGAATACTGACCCTGTTTTGCCTTTTATGCTAAGCTATATTCTGATTTGATTTAAATTATAGCTCTTTGCTGCTGCTAGGCTCTTACTTATTATGACATTTAAACTACCAGTTCTCTGCTGGGTTCTAAATTTAACCAGAAAGCTCTCTTCTGTGTTTTAAATTTAAACTAAAAATACTTTGCTGATGCTAGGCCCTGAGTGACTATTAAATTTAAACTACAAGCTCTCTTCTGGGTTTTAATTTTATCCAGAAAGTTCTCTTCTGTGTTTTAAATTTAAACTTAAACTGCTGCTACTAGGCCCTGACTGATTTAACAAAAAACAGTGGGTTCACAGATTAATTAGCTTTAACACAAAGAATTCCTTTCAGAAAATTCCCAGAAGTTTATACTCACAATTGCAGATCTCTCTCCAGAAGTAACAGTCCCCTTTTCAAGTCCTTCATGCCTTAGGCCTATAAGTGCATGCATTCTGCTACTCCACACTACAGTTCCTCTCTTAACTCTCCCTACACTCCTCCTTGGATACTCCGCTCTTCTGGCAGATTGCTTTTATCTGTGCCTTTCTCTTCTACTGCCAGCTCCAGACTTTACTCCTTTCACCTTACTGTTCCCTATGCCTGGCACAAACTTATGTCAAGTTTCTTCTGTGGCCCTTCGCAAATCCAGGCTGAGAGCTCTTCGATGTTGCTTTTGGATCTGATCTGTCTAATCTTCCTTGTGCTCCTTACCATTCCCCCTAAAGGTATCCTGTCCACAGCTGCTGTGTTATCTATCTTGGCTAGATTGCAGGCTCTGCTGAACAGGGACCATCTTTTACATGTAGTCTGTGCAGTGCTGCGTACACCTTATTTATTTATTTAACAAGTTTTTTATACCGCCTTTTCCTTAAATCAAAGCGGTTACAAGACATACAAAGGTTATAAAGTAAGGGAAATATACACTGTATAAACAAAACATGAGAGTGGTAAGGAAGGATAAACAATATAGGTCAACCACTACAGCAAATCATTTTATAAAACAGCTACAATAGACGGTTACCAACAATTATGTAGCGCTATACAAATAATCAGTGGTACTAGTAGTAGTATGGGCTCCAGGCTAGGGCATCTGATTCCCACATTCCTGTGTACTGGCATTTTTCACAGCAGCTATACCTGTCCCATCGTGGTGTATGTCAGTCTTTATACATCCGCTATCTGTGGGGCAACCCTGTCTGCCTTCCCACAGTCTGCTTTGTGGCCCTGCTCCCCTGGTCAGGCCTGTGTGTGCATCACACCAAGTACAGTAGCTGGCCTCCAGATATAACACCACTCTCACAGCTCTCATAGATACTGGACTGGATAGGGATGTAGGCCTCATAGAACAATCTGGGGAATGTTGGCACAAAATCAGTCATGTCTCCCAGTGCCTGGCACAGCGGATGTATGGCTGCCCCATCACATGGTCAGCAATATACGATCTTATTAGAGAACCCTATGAAAAATATTTGAGAAGGAATCTGCATAGGTTCCCTAAATCTAAATGTCAAAACATATCCCTGCAATAATAAGGGACCCTCAGAATAAGAGCATTCAGCAGTGAAAACAGCACTGATACATGTTCAAGAGCAACATCATTGGTCTCATAATATGTACATTATAGGAATGTATTAGTGCTGTTTTCACTGTTGAATGCTCTTATTCTGAGGGTCCCTTATTATTGACACGGATATGTTTTGACATTTAGCTATAGAGAAACTTCTCTGATTTTGTCTGCCCGATCACACTGGCTCCTGATGACGCTGCAGTCATCCATACGGTCCAGATACCAGTCAGGCTTTCATGTCCCTCCTAAATTGTAGAGGAGCACAGCAGATCCTCCCTTGCATCCCTCAAGCGACACACACGCACACACACACACACACACTCACTCCCTTTCACTCATAAAACATTATTTTATTTTATTTATTTATTTTAGCTATGCTTTTATACCACTTTTCACTGCCAAAAAGATGCCCTGAAGCTATAAATAACAGTTATGACATAACATAATAGCATGGGTTACCAGGACTAAAAATATGATCTCCGTTTCTTACCTAAATGAGAATCCTTTCCTTACTCACGCCCATATTATCCCTACATCAGCAGTCCCATTTTTCAGAACATGGGAATTATTAGATTCCTTAGATTGGCTCCTTTAGGATAAACAGCACATATTACACACTATTGTTCTTCTTAATATTTCTGTAAGGGTGTTTATTAATATTTCTATACCTTACAACATTCCCTCACTTCTGCTTTCTGTTCTTTAAAACCGCATCTTGAGTTTTTCCAGACTGCAGTCACACTAGTTCAAAACATAACTGTTAAAACCATTCTTCAATATGGGAGGCATTGCAGAGAAGAGCTGAATTTTTTCTAAGTCCTGGCTTTATACCATGTTTCCGTAGGAATAATGTGGACATCTGCTGGAAGCACTGAAAACATATATGGGCCTTTCCTGAATACACTTTATATATTTCCATAGCTGACCATGCCCCCGTTCCACCCCTTCTGAGCACATTCTGAGATCCCTGTGCTAGTGTCATAGACTTTTATTTATTTTATTTAGACAGACTTGTATACCACCTTATCCTTCAATCAAGGTGGTCACGTCACATCACAATTGGAGGGTTACAATTAACATTAGGGTACATGTAAACATTTAGACAGTACAGTTACATAACACCATTTAGACAGTACAATTAAAGGTAACATTTAACATTAGGGTATTTAATAACGTGGTATGATAAACTTGTGTGTGTGGATAGGATGGGTGCGTGTTTAGTTGGCGGGGTAGGTGGTATTTCAGTTTGGGTATGGGATGTTGCCTGGATGCTCATATGTTTCTATAAATAAATATGTTTTGAGGTCTTTGCGGAAGTCTGTGAGGTCATCTAAAGCTCTCAGGCTCGTTGGTAGGGAGTTCCATAGTGTGGATGCCAGTAGTGATGGTGCTCTTTTTGATGTTGTTTGGTTTTGTGATAGCCTGCAGGTGTGCCGATCATGTTGTTATTATTGGTTCTTCTTGGTCTATTGCTGATGTCTCTTGTTTTGGAGTACGTCTGCTGAGAGATGGTGAATGACTTTAAAGATGATCATGATTGTTTTGTATTTAGCTCTTGTCACCATTGGGAGCCAGTGCAGTTGCTGTAGGACAGGAGTGATATGCTCGGTCCTTGGTGTGAACAAGAGCAGTGTTTACAATCGGGGATGTTTTTGTCACATAAATGTCCCCGTCGCATATACAAACTCCTTATTCATGTTCTGGAATGATTTCCTTAGTGCATTTTTTTTAAGTGCCATCAAGTCAATGCTGACTCCTGGCGACTCAGCAGCTTCTGGGTTTTCTTGGCAAGGTATGACTGGAAGTAGATTGCCAGGCCTTTTATAAATGCTGAAAAAGGGAAAGAAAATGTCAGTGAAGAATAGCACTTGACATCGGTTGCAGTTCAGAAACCCGAGCTTCCATGTCAAGGGTCCTAACCAATGTTCCTGCGAAACTGCCTGGGAGTCCTCTGCCCATGTTGCTGCCGGTAGGAAAGGTGCTGCAACATTGTGATTTCATTGTAGCCCTTCCCCCTCTCCCACTGGCAGCAGCATGAGCAGAGGATTTCCATGTAGTTTTGCAGGAACATTGATTCCAGAACTATTGCCTTTGTAGTTGCAGTTCTTCTCAGCCTTCAATTATGTCAATCATATTTGATTTTCCATAAAGGTGTAACATCTCTGAACTGTATGCTGAACTAAAGATCTCAATTGCATTCACTCACAGAGTGTCACACAGTTTGATGCTGAATTTGAAGTCCCATATGATTACAGCTCACACATCTCTAACACCATATCTTGCACCTTACGTTCAGGGAATGAATTGTCAATCAATAATTCACATCAATCGTTATCAATATTTCCTTCATAAATTGTTAATAAACCATTATTGCATACATCCCTGTTATATTATCTTGTGCCAATCCTTAGATACTCTACTCACTCACTTATAAAATGGTCTTCTTCTCATTTTATTCCTGACACTTCACACCAAACTTGAAAAGCCATACTCCACAATCAGTCACCTCATTGATGCATTAATATATAGGCCAATTCCATAATGTGCACGTCTGGCCCGCAGGCATGTCCAAATCGAAAATGTGCACGAATGGACCCTGATTCCACAAATGTTGAGATAGACACACCAACAGGGTTTGATGCAGCCATGGATACAGAATCGCGTACATAGACATACTCGGTGTGGCCCGCACATAGCACTGCAATGTATAGAGATGGGTATACATCAATAACGGCTGTGTACGTTCCCCATACTTACCGTATTCTGAAAAGACGTACATATGCGATCCTGCCCATCTCCGCAGCATCCCTGCGAATGGCCATGCCCCCTCCCCCTTTAAAATATACAGTTCCTAAGCTGCTGTGCCCACAGACAGTTCTGCTTTGAGGCAGAAGTACAATGAAAGCTCAAGATACATATAAGAGATTGCAAGTCAGACAATAGAAACTTGTCTGTGGCATGCCCAGAACACTACAAAGCAATCGTAGTGCACTGCAGTGTAGTAGAAAAACAGGTAGAGAGTGATCTGTCTGGCACAGGATGTAGTGCAGCACTACATACATGGCAGTAGAAGATCTCCTTAGGTATGAGTATTGTGGAACATGTCCGTACAATGTTAAGTAAGGACATCAAGACAACAGAACAGGTCTCCCATAGTGAATTGTCCAAACATTTCTCTTTCAGTAATAAAGGGACAGTGGAATAACAACAGTCAGCAGTGCAAGCACCACACAGAGATGCCCAGAGACACCATCGCTCTCTACAACAGTGCACGTTTGTAAAGACCAATGATGGTGCACCTTGGCAGGTCATACTGCGCTATGCACTGTTGCATGCCCTCCTTCTGAAGTCCCCTTATTAGTGACAGGGAAATGTTTGGGCAGATAAGCTATAGTGGAACTGTTCTGCTCACTCCTGCCTGTTCTCAATGGCACCTGGTGACGCTGCAGAAATCCCCATGGTCCAGGTACATGCCAGCCATTCCTGTCCCCTCCAGATATGTGGATGAGCAATCTGGATCTCCCCGTGCAGCTTCCAACCACACAGATACCCACATTCTCAATTGCAGTCCCACAGAAACAGACGTCTGCCTAAAGGATGCCCTGTGCTGACTAACTTAAATGAGGGAAAGGACATCATAGAAATCAGTACTTCCAACCCAGCATCATACCTGACAACTACATTTCTGAATTTACACATACATAGAGGATACCTACGAAAGTGGACCCCAAACAGATACAGAGCTGCATTAGACCCAAACAGCCCTTCCAGTATATCAGCCTCAAGGGCCAAACCTCGTATGCGCACTGCATATCATAGGCCCACATATTTCCCCAACCACAGCATTGACCTGTGCACACAATATTTGTCATATAGCTACTGACATAATACATCCCGACTATTGTGTTCCGATAGGAATCACATATGACCTTATCCACATCAGGGGGATGTACACATCGCATAGCGCATATTGTAAAGATCCATTGTGTGGAGCGCAACACTCCAACTGGCTGGGTGCTGCAGATAGCACCGATGGCTCAGTTTACATTTTCACATGGTGCCCTAGGACTCTGTCACCAGTATCATTGCCAGGACTGGGGCATTGTTAGGGAACCCTAGCTTCGACCCTTTAGCACGCATAGCAAATGCCAGCATAGCCGGAATGCGCACCAGTGCTCTTCCGCATACATTTGTGGGGGTGTTTCTTTGTATTACTTTGACTTACATCCCCCCTCTCCTCTGCTTTCTGTTCAGTAACTCTGCATGCTGTGGTTTTCCGGACTGCAGACATACCAGTGCACAGCATAGGTTTCACATCCATTCACCAATATGGGTTGCATTGAGGTGCAGACAGAAATATTTCTAAGTCCTATCCTTATTCCACGTTTCTGCGGGTATAATGTGGACGTTTGTGGGGACGACTGCGGACGTACATGGGTCTCTCCGGAATATGCTTTCTATGTCTCAGTGCCAGGCCATGCCCCCGTTCCGCCCCCTCCCACCCATGTTCTGAGATCCCCGTTTATGTGCCGTGTACGTGCAGGGCCCCGAAGGTTTGGAATGCGGCTCTAGATGTTTTTGTGAGTAAAATGTCTATACCGCACATCCAAGCGGCTTATTCGTGTTTCAGAATGACCCCCATGCTGTTTAACTATACCAATCAAACCAGTGGAACCTTCCCCAACACCACTTAAATAATAGTCTCTCAGACTTCTATGAAAAAGAATTGGTGATTATCATAGATAGCTTCCAGACTATCATTTGCATAATAAAGCTTTCATATTGAACAGTGAATATTGATGTTCTTAGCCACACAGAGTGTTAAAGATTGAAAACATTCTCCTGCATGCAGCCTTCCATTTGCAGAGTCATTAAACAGGTAAAATAAATATGAGTGCAAACCCCCTTGTGCTGAGTTACACAAACACAGCAGATTTGATAAAGTAAACTGAAAACTAACAAAAATGATCTTACTTAATCACTTCAAGCTATCTGCAGTACCCATCTTTTCCCTTGTGCAGTCATCCCATATCTTCAGTTCTGTCATGTAGGTGCAGCCAGGACATTGTTCAATTGTGGTTTCTAAATATCTTCAACTCTTCTCCATATGGCTGCCACAGCCTGTCATGTCCTCATGAGACTGTTCTATGTTCCTAATCGCATGGCTCTAATAGCTAGAGTTACTAGTGTGTGCTGCTGTATTAGCACACACTAATACCATTAGTAACTAGGTCCCACATTAGCACACATTAATATCTCTAGCTGTAAGTGGCAGAGGGAGGATTTGATCAATCAGAAACTGGTGAGGACAAAGAAATCTGCCTGATTCTTTTTTGTTTATCTAAAGATAGGAAGAAGCTGTAACCCTGACAGTGACTCCTCCCAATCAAGCCGGTTGTCTGCCTAAAGGCATCACACAGTGACAATCCCAGTTGGGACAGGCAGCAACTGAGAGGTAAATGGCTTGGAAGAAGACTGGGAGTTAAAGAGCCATCTCTCTTCTTGAGCCCTTGCTGTTGCTGTGCTTGCTGGCCCCTATGAGTTATGACTGGAGGATTATTTGCTGCATCTTTATTTATTTATTTAATTTACATTCTCTTATATACTGTGCTATTCTGCATCAGTGTGGTTTACATTGAACAGGGCATTATAACTTTGAGATAACTATTTTAAAGGGAACATGGGCTATGGAGGGTTAAGTGGCTTGCCCAAGACCACAAGGAGCACCTGTGGGACTAGAAACCCCAGTCCTTCCAGCCCAAGGTTGCTGTCCTCTAGGGGGATTTGAACCCCTGAACCTTCTGGCTTGAAGTACCTTGCCCCAACCACTAGGCCACTCCTCCACTCCTTAAATGTGGAGAATAAAAGCACCATGTGTCACAGCATAGCCATTCCAATGTGAAGTGGTTCTGAGCCAGGAGAGGACAAGTGAAGGCCAAGGCAAGTCTAGGGAGGCTCCATTTAGACCAGGCAAACGTCTGCTTGCACAGGCAGCCTTTCTCTGTGCTTGAGCTAAGGTTTTGGCAATCAGCAGAAACTAGAAAGGCAAACCCAAAGATAACTAAGCAGGAGGAACTAGAGTCCCATAAGGCAAAGCTAAAGGATAAATGAAGTAAAAGGATAGACAAACAGCAAAGTGATTCTTAAAGCATAATTCCCAGGAATTACTGCTTTTAGAAAGGCCGCGGTCTGGTAGCTTTTGAGGCAACACAGCCATAGGACAAAAGGAACATGCTCCCAAGGCTGCTTACAACACTGGGGGAGAGAGAGGAGACATGCTGGGACTGCAGCTAATGAGGTGCGGTGGGGGGAAAGAACTGGAAAGGAGCTAACATTGAGGCTGGGAATGGATGGGGGCTAGATGTGGGGGAGGGGGGCTGGGACTGAGACTGATGGGAGCTGCCACTCATGATGGTAGTGGGACTAGAAGGAGGCTATACGGTAGTGAGAGGGGACTGGGACTGAGGGGAGCTGATACTGGGGATGGTATTGAGACTAGAAATGGTTCTAAGACAGTAGGAGGGGGAAGATTGGGACTGATGGGAGCTGCCACTGGGGATGGTACTGGGACTGGAGGGGGCTAGACAGTGGGGGGGGGGGACTGGAGGGGGCTAGTCAGTAGGGAGGGGACTGGAGGGAGCTGACACGGGGGACAGGGACTGGAGGGAGCTGACAATGGGGACAGGGACAGGAAAGGGATGGCAGTGGGTGGCTGGGAATGCAAGGGGCTGACATTGGGATGGTACTGGAACTGGAAGGGGGCAGAGGGAGAAAGCATAGAGATTTGAGGTGGTAAAAGCAGAAACTTGGGAAGGGAGTGCCGAGGCTAGGTGAGAGTAGAGAAGGATGGGATCAGCATTGCAAGACTCTGGCAATAAGGAATGTGTGTGGGTGGGGAGCAAGGCAAGAACGAAGATTAGAACTTGAGGGAGGGGGAATACAAAGGAAGAATTTGAAACTTGTAGAAAAAAGCACACAATCAGATGGGTGACAACATGGGAATGTGGACAGAGTGGGAGGCATTGCAAGGAACCAGAGATGGGGATTCAAGCAGTTGAGTACGAATTTGGAGAGGACAGTATTTACTAATTGATAGATATGAGGGAGGGTGTGGGATGGAGGTGAGAGAATAGAGAAGAAAGGCTATGGAAGGTTGAGACCAGATGTGAATGATTTTGGAGGACTAGAGAGAGGGTGTGAGATGTGAAAAGGGGTGGATCTCTGAAGGAGGAGGGAGAGAGTAGAATTGTGGCTGGGGAAATGGTGAAAGAGGGTAATAGGAGGTTGAGCAGGGGGTGAGAGACTGAAGAATAAGCTGGGGACCACGGAGGGAAGAATGCATGACAGGAAAAGGGCTAGAGCTGGTGATGGGATCAGAGGTAGACAATGACAGATGAAGGTTGAGGGGATGAGAACAGATGTTAGAAATAGGGAGCTAGAGAGTGTGTAAAAGGCAGAGTTTGTATAGGAAGCAGGGGAAGAAGAAGGACAGCGAGGACAATAGCAGCACTGGAGAGGGGGTAAGAATGGGAGATAAAAAAACTGGTAGATAGATGAGAGGTGAAGAGAGAAAGAGTGGAGGGTGAAAGAAAAGGAGAGAGGAGTAAAATCTGGAAATGAGTGGATAGAGAGGCAGAGGAGAGAGAAATGGAAAAAAGAGATAAAAAGGAAAGATTGTCAGACATGTAGAGAAGGAAGATTTGAAGATAGAGAAGATAGACACAAGGAAAGTAGGAACAAGCTTGGAACCAGTTCAGTCAGAAAAATAAAATGGCCAGATAACAAAGATAGAAAAAAATATTTTATTTTCAGTGTAGTGTTTGGAATATGTCTGGGTTTTTTTTTTTAAAATTAATATGCTATCTTTATATGCATCTTTCTGTTTCTCTGGTGATGCAGTGCCTGGCTTCTTGGGGTTTCAGTTTAATTTTTGCCTACATATTTCTGTTTTTAGTTGGCAGTCCTTTATTCTGTACTTGGTGAGAGTCTATCTGCATTTTAAATGGAGTGGAGGAGTGGCCTAGTGGTTGTGGCAAGTTGCTTCAGGCCAGAAGGTTGGGGGTTTAAACCCCACTAGAGAACAGCAACCTTGGGTCAGAAGGACTGTGGTTTTTAGTCCCACAGGTGCTCCCAGTGGTCTTGGGCAAGCCACTTAACCCTCCATAGCCCATGTTCCTTGCAAAATAGTTATCTCCAAGTTATAATGCCCTGTTCAATGTAATTTCAGTTTGCTCAATGTAAACTGCACTGATGCAGAATAGCACAGTATATAAGAGAATGTAAATAAATAAATGTGTGACTGAGGCCAAGTATTCTGTTAGCAATGGGTTTCTATATAAGGGACTATAGTAATCTGGCTTGTTTGGTATTTCTGGTAGGTGCATAGCTTTTCTAAGGCTTACATAAATATCTGTGATGCTGCCCTTTTCTAGATAGGCTCCTAGTTGTGAGCTTTGGAAGGTAGTGCTGTTATAGAATGGTAGATTTGCTCTATACATCCTTTGCTGTGGTTCTCACTTTTTCATTTGTTTTCCTGTGGGGTGTCCACAGTAGAGTGTTGGTGGGGAGAGAGGGGGAACTAGAATATTGATAATCTTCTAACGTCTGCAGTTTTGTTGTCTTGATGCTGCTGGACTGGTCTTAAATTACAAATATTTTGTCATTTCAGATTCAAGGAAATCTCATACTTTAAGGGAAAATCTCAGTTTAAATTTCTTTAGTGCCCTGATAGCTTCACTGTTGCTGATTTCTGGCTTTTCCAGCTCTGGCACAGTCTAATCTGGCCTGAGCTTCATTATTTGAATTATGTTTATGTTTATGTTTATTCCATTTGATAAAAACCGCCTTTCTACAATAACCAAGGCGGTGTACAATAAAAATTCAATAAAAGAAGGCCAATAGCCAACGAAAAGGAAAGGAAATGTACAGTATCTTAAAAGGACAGTAAAGAAAATGAGGAGGACAGGACAAGACGTAAGTAGGGAAGATCTTAAGAGGGGGAGAGAGGTGGGGAAGGGTAAAGGTCACACGAAAGGAGAGGGAACATCAAATTCATAGCTACAAGGACATTTCTTATTATATAGCTTCCATCTTTATCATTAAAAAGGTCTTAGCACTGACCAAATAAGTCCAGTTGTTGTTGTAAGGCAAATACTTATGCAAATGAGGCCCCACACTGAGTCTCTGCACCTGGCCCTGCATCAGCCTCGGACCGCCCCTGCAGCCGTCACAGCTAGAATGGGCTGATTTCCATACTAACTGCGCATCACGTGGTGGAGGGCGAAATGGGTGGGTTAGGTGTGGTGAGTGCTGCGCCATCAGCCTATACATATTCACTGAACGCTAATGGCACCTCTAGCAATGATTCTGGGCACCTCAGGAGGTGAAGCAAACTGTACATGTGGGTAATAGGACGCAGCACCCTACCTAGCCCTGTGCAAGCGGTGCAGTCGCACAGGAAGGAAAGACTTAGAGGGCGCATTTCAGGCTTCCCCTCATGCTGAATGCTGTTGCCCTGTCGCCACCACTCTTTGTTTTCTCAGCAGTGGCAGCAGCAGCGGAGCAGGCCTGGCTTAAACTTAAAAACCCAAAACACGCGGGTCTTTCTGCAGGTCTGGTCCCTCCCTCCTTTCTCTGATGTAGGTCGTATCAGAGAAGGACATGACCAGGCCGGCCATTCAAGCGCGGAGTTGCAAAGACCCACGTTTGAATGGCTGGTCTGGTCCTGCCCTCCTCTGACACGAACCTATGTCAGAGCAGGGAGGGATCAGATCTGCCTAAAGCGCGGAGGCGGAAGACCCGTGTGGTTTTTTGGGGGGGTTTTTTGAAGGTAGGTCTGCTCTGCTGCTGCTGGCACCACTGTGGAGACAACAAAACGTGGCAGCAGCAGGGCAAGAGCAGATATCCGGCTGGACAGAGATATGGGTGAGGGGGAGGGGGGCATGCCCAGTGTGCAAGTCGCACAGGGCGCAATTATGGTTTGGTATGGCCCTGATAGGAACCGTGTTACAGACCGGCGCCTCATTACCTGTTGCAGAAATGCTGTCCATGCTCAGGATAGGTAATGCAGTGGCTTTGCACTTAACGCACCACAATTTTGCACATTATTCATGCATTAGGTGGAAAGTCATAGCACACTTTAATAAAAGAGCCTCTAAATCAAATTTACAATTCTGAAGGTAGCAATGTGTGTAATTTTGAAAATGCAAAACTCTGCACATCATTCAACGCCCTTTTCCTCCTCCATTCAATATGGTTAAAAATATGTTGGAAACTGACTTTTAAAAATGGCTGTCATGAAAGCAATGCTGGGTTCCATACTAAGAAATTGATCCACTGTGCTATGCTCTAGCAATTTTCCCACACTAGTCTTACTCCCCAATGCAGAAAGCAAGCTAGCACGGGAAAATCTCTAACAAAACCACTGCGCTAAAACATAGCACAGTGGGCATGCTAATCGCATGAAAAACGATAAATGGCTAATCATGTCTGATGTAAAAAAGTGCGCTGAAACAGCACATTTTTATACTTTTATTTTAATACTGGATATTTATGCCTGCTTGAAGTAGAAAAAGAATACAAAGTTCTTCTAAGTTTAAAGAGAATAACAAGTGCACTGACATGCTGGAAGAATCAGAGCAATGGGAGGATGAACATCATTCACTTAAAGGGCCATAAAATCAAGTTCCCAGACTGTTCAAAGATACTAAAATCAAGGGTTCAATTCAAGCAAAGTTAAACTCTCCCATACAAGCTGCCATACCACTTGACACAATAGAAAGGATCACACCAATTTTATTGACTTTCAAAGTGCTAGCCAAGCTGGTTACATGCCAAGAAAAGAATTCCAGCTCAGGGAGACATTGTATCCCCTACTTTTGAGGAAATGGTGATTGAGCTGGCAAGAAAACCTTCATAGCCCCAGGAAGGAGATTAATATCCAGACAAAGCGACCAGTAAAGGAAGGTAGAAACATAGAAACGTGAGGACAGAAAAAGACCACATGGCCTATCTAGTCTGTCCTTCCATATCAACCACGACAACAGATGCGCCTACAGTTGTTCATTATCAGTAATGTTTTACAGTCTTATTCCTGCCTTTTCAAAGTTAAATGAAATAACTTTCCTAAAGAAAAAATTATGGAAGGAGACAGAAAGCAATTTAAAAAAAAATGAAATCAAAGAAGAAACATTTTTTAACAGGGTTTGGTACTTCTAGATTTAGAGGCCGTGGTACTAAAGAACATTCTGGTTAATGCTTGCATTTAAGTGCCTATTTACTAAGCTGAGTTTAGAGTTTAATGCAGCTTTTAACTTACCCTGACAGCTTGGTAGCTAATATAGAAATTCCTATTGGGGGTATGGTATGGGTGATTTATGCTTTATTAAAAGTTTCATATACCACCCTTTGAAACAGCAGCATGGTTTATATAAAAACAAAATGAGCCAGAGTAGAAAAGAACTCCAATAGTAAAATCATAGGGTAAAAGATCATAAATGCAAACATATGTATATAAATGTGGTAGTGTGGCTTTCGGTGGGAAGGGTTTTTCTTTGCAAACATCAAACAGACAGGGAAACAAAACTTGTTTTTATTCAAACGCAGTTTGTTACACCTTCACAAAGCTGGTCTCCCAGCCCTTCCTCCTGCCCAGTTAAAATTCCTTCCTTGCCCAGTTAAAGGTCTTACCTTTGTATGAATTGCCGTGAAAGAATTCCTGGCTACACGGGCCTCTCGCCCTCCTGCAGCCTGCTGGGTTTATGAGCCATGCCTTATGAGCCATGCCCTTCCTTGAACTCCGGGCTGCAAGATCTCTTAAAGGAACCTTTTGATCCTTCTGGAGAAGGATGGGCAACACTCTATAGACCGCATCACAATATAAAACAAGCAGGCAGTCCAGATGATCTTCTTTCAAGTTAAACCCATGTTAAATGCTTTTAGGGAACAGGTAAGTGTTTATGGAATCTTGTATTGGATACAAAAGCATATAGGAAGCCAGTGATGATGGATTAATAGCGGTGTAATGTGCTGAACCTTGGAGCATGTGCCAGACGTCTAACAGCAATGTTCTGGACAGTTTGTAATCTTTTCACTTGTTACTTGGTGAAGCTATTGTACATAACATTACAGTAATCTAATTTAGACATAACTAAACTGAGGAGTATTGTTAATGCAGATGGACTAAGAAGGACTAAGGAAGGGACAAATGGATCTAATCTGGTGTAGTGAGTAAAATAAACTGTTAATAACAGAACTGATTTGATCGTGAAATGTGAGTTCTCAACTGAGTACCAATCCCAAATATTTGAAAGAAAGAGAGAGGATGAGAGGGATGTTCTCTAATGTAGGGCAGCATTAGGGATGTTAGAGTTTCTGGTAAACCAAGTGACTGGTGTTTTTTGAATATTGAGCTTCAGTGAATTAGCCTTTAACCAGGAGGCTACTTTGGACAAGCAGTCATTCATAAGAGCTAGGTCAGGGAAGTGGGATGAATATGATCAATGAGATGAGTGGGAAATAAACAGTGACCACGCCTTGCAGTTAACATGGAGGTCATTACCATAGCTATATTTAGAGCCACGTTTACTAATACTAGTACATACTAAGGGGCATATTTACTAAAGTGTTAAGGAGTGCAGGACAGATGCCTTTTTACCAGAGCAGGGGCAGAGCAGGTATGCTAAAAGCTACAGGCACAGCTGACATTGCAGTGGATTTTTGGTTGTTGTGCTCTCGACGTCCCTGATTCTTCCTACACGTCTCTTCTAAAATGCCACTTTATGTTATTATGGATTCCATTTATGATGTCACATGGAAGGCCAGTTGGTATTTAGGTATAGTACAGATATCTAAAAATAAAATAAATCTTTGTTCAATTTCTGGGTACCCACAGGAAATTCCATTGCTTTTCATGGGACCACTAAGCATTGCCTATGGTAACCTCTGCATAGCACAGAAAGTTCCACAGAAATTCCTACTTTTTTAATAATTTGTACTATATTATCAGGACAGGCCCAAGAGATGCCCCAGGCAAACTTTCAGCTCTGTGCCCACCCTCAGAGATGTCTCAAGGCCTTACTTCCTCCACTATAGTCCCTTTACTTTGCCTACCCCCCATGCTCCCCATGTCCAGTACCTCCCTTCTCCCTCTTAGCTCCTAGCCATCGTTTCCAGCATCTCTCCTTCCCCTCCATACCCCCCCAACATATCCAGCATATCATCTCCCCTTCCCTCCCCCCCATATCCAGCTTCTTCCCTTCCCTACTCTCCCCCTCCATGTCCAGCATCTCCCCCACCTTCCTTTCCCTTCTCTTCCCTCTATCAGGTTCACCTCTGGCTCCCTGTCTCCAAGGGGTAAGAAGAAGCATGAAGTATTTCCAGCACAAGCCTGCACTCAAGCACTTCCACATCCTTCACCCATGCCAAGAGGTTTGCATCAGAGGGATCATGAACCTTCAGCACTTGAGTGTGGGCCTGTACCGGAAAAGCCCCATACTATGCTGTATTACTGCCTATTTCTTCTGGCCTTGCCAAGGTATGAAGTGGCAGAAGCAGCAGGCCCAGCAGAGGGAAGGGAATAGTTTTAAAGTGCTGATATCCTACTGTGTGGGGGTAGCAGCGCTAATGGCACCTCTAGGTGTATGCGTGGAGGCTGATTCCATATGTTGCACGCCTGGACCGTGGGGATGCCTAAAACTTGGAAAGGGACAAGTTGTACCCGATTCCACAACTGCAGAAGCTAGACGCACCCGCGATTGTGGAATCAGGCACCTAGATGTCCTAACATGCACTGTAGTCTGCTGTGGGCGATGTCACCTGGTTTGCCCGTCCAGACCGCCCAACCCTCTGGCTGGCATGCTGTTACAGTGGCATCCCGTCGCCATGGTACTGGCACATCCAGCCAGAGTCACTGAATGTTCAGACACAGATCGTCCCGGGCACACCTCCATCCGATCCTCAGCGAGGGCCCCCAACATCTGGATCGGGCGGTGGGAGCTCTCCCGCCACATCATGATGGGATGGGGGGCTGCAGGCCGCAAACACTGCATTGCCCGCCACTTAATTCCACCATCAGGTGGTCTAAGCCAGACGTCCATCTCGGTGTGGCAGGACATACAGAGGCCTGTCCTGAGTAGCCTCTGTATGTCCTGGAGTCTGGCCAAACCCCTGCTCTGGCCCCATTCCACCCCCAGCTCCAGCCCCTACTACCTACATCCAGCACTTCCTGCACAAATGCTCTGTATGTGCAGGGAGCGCTGGCTGCAGACTCGGGGTCTGGATCTCAGCATGGGTTGGATGTCCAGCCGTGCAGTCTATTCGCGGGTCAGAATGCCCTCCTTAGTGGTTAGGCTGTCCCTTTATATTATACGATGTTCATATTTATAAAAGCATCAAGTTACATGATGCTTTAACTTAGATGAGAATCCTTTTTTCTGAAACTAATTTTCCATGGAGACATCTTGAAAACTTATCCCTTCAATCAGAAAAACAGCAGTTTCATTAAAATATTCATTAGGCCAGATGCTATGGGGAACTAGAGACCTTAAAAAGGCACACTGTGCTAGGACTCTCTCCCCCATCACAGGCACACAATTGCACAATTCCAAGTTGCATATAATTGCATGACACATTGCATATCACAGAACACTGCTCAACAATACTATTAATTCTGTGCTGTGCTTCTTCGCTGCAAGAACTTCAAACACAAATGCATACAGAGTCATTTCTTAGTGCAAGTAAGACAGAAACCAACAGGATTTTTTTAAAGCAAAGTTTGCAGTTTTAGCATATACCATACAAGAATATATTTAATGATATCTTCTGCTCACTAAATATCCTGAATCCTTTAATATAGGCATTCACATTCATCACCATCTATTTGCTCCACAAGCAAGCCACAGAATAAAACCCCTGGAGAGGTGCTTGACAAAACACTGACCACAGCTTTAATGCAACATATGAATATTTAACAATAACATATCAGAGCAAGTAATGTCAAGCTCCATCAAAGGTCGGGCTAGACGGTGTTGCCCTAGCCCAGCACTAATCCATGTTTCCGTACTCTCCTCCCCTGCCAATCCACCCCACCCCACAGCCTGCGGTGACACCAGGCTGAGGCTTGCTTCCACCTGTGGGAGTCTTAATGTAACTGGGATCACACATGGTGTTGATGCCCATGCTGTGCGAAGCTACCCAGTACTCCCATCCCCTGTCTTCCTCCCTGCCCTTTCGGTAGGGGGTAAGAAATTAATCATAGGGGAAGGTCAGCCACTTCTAGATTCCTCCTCTTAGCTGCGACAAGAACAACTGCCCAACCATGCTCCAAAACCCTACAAAGCCACCGCATACCCCGCCCCGTCCTGCATCACTCCCCCAAATCCCCCCCTCCCATCTAGCCTCCTAGGGATGGTAGGGCGAGCATCCGCTCTGAACCTGCTCCTTCCCACCCAGCCGCTGCTGCCAAAGCCCGCCAAATCTGCTGCCCTTGTGAGCCTGTGCCTATTTTCCCCCCACACCTGACCCCTCTCCCTTCCCTCCCACCAACTCCGTTCCTCTCCCCCCCACAAGCAAATGGATGGCAGGCTTAGCCATGTTACCTGCCCCACTCCCAATTCGCTTGGAGGGGTAGGAGTTAGTGCACTATAACATAGGCATTCACACTCATCACCATCTATTTTCCCCATGAGCAAACCACAGAATAAAACCTCTGAAGAGGTGCTTGGCAAAACATTGGCTACAGCTTTAATTCAACATCTGAATATGTAACAATAACATATTAAAGCAAGTAATATCAAGCTCCACCAAAGGTTGGACTAGGCGGTTTCACCCTAGCCCAACACTAATCCATGTTTCCAAGCTCTTCTCTGCCATCATCCCCTCCCCAAACCTCCCAGCCTGTGGTGATGCTAGGCTGCAGCTTGCTTCCACCTGTGGGAGTCTTAATGTAACTAGGACCACACATAGTGATGATGCCCATGCTGCGGGAAGTCCCCCAGTGCTCCCATCTCTTGTGTTCTTCCCCGCTCTTTTGGGGGGTGGAGAAATTAACAATAGGGGGAGGTCAGCCACCTCTAGATCCCGCCAAGAGTGGAGACTGCAAATTGCATGTCTCCCCCCAATCCCCACCAATGCTGCAGCCTGAAATGCCTTGCTGCACCCCTCCAAAACTTCCTGGATGGAACTAAGAAAGATATTCTGACCAATATCAGACAAATGGACCCCATCCAGGTGGAAAAGCCCTGGGCAGTCAACCAAAATTAAGTCATGAGCCTTAGCCCCTGTAATAAATGGATGAACCTTGATACCTCAACATTCACCAACCTCCGCAAATGCTCTATAGCCTGCGGTCGAATGGCATCTCGCTACAGCCACCGAAGAAGTATCTGTGGCCAAGTTACTGTTGTAGCAGGGAAATAGCAATGGATTAAGAAAAAAAACACTTCATTTGTCGGATAAAGTCCACCCCTTTCACCTCACAAAGATCATTTTCACCCAGATGAACAAAAATTCAATATGGTTGATTATATTGATGAGCCTCCAGTAACAACAGTAGCAATTGGGACCAGCGCATCCCTTGTAGGCCCATCCACTGCAGCAGCACTCCACCATCAAGCTAGGCCAAGAATCAAACCCCATTTGGATTCTGCTGCCCTCTTCTAGGCCCAGAAAATGAAAGAATGCCTACACATCCAAACGAGGAACTCTGTCCTCCGCCAACCTGGGGAAGAAACTGAAAGAAAAGAAAGCTGAAAAGGCTGTGGAGGAGCTCGTTAAGCACACATATCTCTTATACACATTAGACTGCCAGTGACCCAAAAGCTGAATTGCCAGCACAGAAAGACCTTGTGCAGCAACCAGCGTGGCTGCTCTGATGAGGAGCAAATGCGTTCTAAACTCCTTCGGTGGGAAACTCGCTAAGGCTAAACCCCACTTCAAAATAGTAGAAAACTGGAACCAGGTCAGTGGATTCCTCCGCTCATGGCACAACCAAAACAGGCCTTCCACTGGCCAAGAATGTAAAAAAGGTCCAAGCAGAACAAACAGGGCAGGAGTTCAAGCCAGGAACACTCTGCAACTGGATCCAAACCCACATCCCAACTGATCCATCTTGCTATGACGAATATGCAACTGCACTTCCTTCTCCAAGAGCACTACATCATTAGCCAAGAGTTCCATATCACCCAAAGAGGACTTGGAAGTCACATCAACTCCCCAACTCTAAGCACTGTGAAGAAAGCAAAGGAAAAAGCAATGCTGAATAACCCCACTTCAAATGAGGTAGAACACACCCACAGCAAGACTGCCAAAAGAGCCAGCAGCATATCATGCTGGATGGGTTACCAAACGGGCCACACCACCAAGGCCAACCATGCTCTTGCAAATCCTTTCACCAACTTCCAGACTATGAAAGATGCTGTAGGGTCCACAAACCCAAGTATCTTAGACACAAAAGCAACACTCGCTAATGCCCCCGAGAGAGCATGCAGCTACAAGCAATGCTCAAACGCCAACTCCAGAAAGTGTAGGCCATCAAACTTCAGCTGGCACCAAGTTCAAGAAATGCTGCCAACCAGCTTCATAGGCTTTCCAAGTTTTCGCAGCTAAAGCAGCCTTCAACAATCTTGCAAGTGATGTGAAAGGACGTCCCAACAATTCTTCAGGATCCGGAAAGGGGCAGCGTCCGCAGCTGGAGCCAAAGTGTGAAACCAGACCCACCTCAAATGAGATAAAGCATCAGCAACTGAATTATCCACATCAAGCACATGCTTCGCCCCCAACAATACATTCAACTGTAAGCACTGAAGTACCAACTTGCGCAGCAATCCCACCACCAAGGGGGAGCTGGCAGATTGCCTGTTAATCACCATCACCACCACCATATTATTAGAGCGCAAGAGCAAGCTCCAGTTTTGCAGGTGCTCTCCCATAGCAACAATGTCACACAGACAGGGAAAAATTCTAAAAAAGTAATGTTTCGGCACCAACCCCAGTCCCTCTAAGCATCGGGCCAAGACTCCGCACACCATGTGCCTTCCAAAATATATCCCGAAACCGATCCTTGCAGATGCATCTGTATATAGCTCCAGGTCATGGTTAGACACCACAGGCAATTGCCACACACACACACACACACACCATTGAAATACCATAAGAACTCCAGTCAAATGCCCAAATCTGCCCTCACACCACTACTTAACCGAATAAAGTGATGCTTCTTCTGCAGGAATACAAGCCTCTACGTGAAAACTATACCCATAGGTATCACATAACAAGCAAAATTGAAATGCCCCAAATGTTCCTGCACCTGCCCCAATATCAACTTTGAATGGGACAGGGCCTGCTGAATCGAAACCACCAATTTGGAAACTTTCTCCACTGGCAACCGATTCCATACTTCCGGAATCGAGTTTGATGTGGAGAAAAGTGATTGAGTGAGTGAGTGAGTGACTGAAGTAGATGGGAGTCTTCCCTTTGCCAAGGGCACACCAAAAAACTTCACCAACTGCTGGAAGAGCCCCAGCCCCCAACCCCCAATCCTGTACCTTGAATATTGTGCAATTCTGGTCGCCGTATTTTAAAAAGGATATAGCGTTATTAGAAGAGGTACAGGGAAGAGCCACCATAATGTTAAAGGGGATGGAAGGATACACCTATGAAGAGAGGCTAAAAAGGTTAGGGTTCTTCAACCTGGAAAAGAGACTGTTGAGGGGAGATATGATAGAGTTCTATAAATTAATGAATGGAGTGGAACGGGTAAACGTAGATCGATTGTTTATGCCATCAAAATATAGAAAAACTAGGGGACATGCAATGAAGCTACAGTGTAACCTATATAAGACTAATAAGAGAAAATATTTTTTCATTCAACGTGTAATCAAACTCTGGAATTCGTTACTGGAGAATGTAGTAAAAGCTATTAATGTAGCCGGGTTTAAAAAAGTTTCTGGAGGAAAGGTCCATAAACCATTATTAAAGGGGACCGAGGAAATCCACTGCTTGCCCCAATACAAGCATGCTGGTACCTGTGTCTTTTGGGGAAATCGCTTGGTACTTGTGACCTAGATTGGCCACCGTTGGAAGCAGGATACTGGGCTTGATGGACCTTGGTCTGACCCAGTATGGCATATCTTATGTTCTTATGTTCTTATTAACTGGGCACACTCAGGGGACCCTGCTGAAGCTACCATGAGGATATCATCTAAATAGTGCACTGAGTCAGAATGGGCCGCAAGCTGGAATGCCCAATGGAAGAAGGAAGAAAACACCTCAAAACAGGCACAGACCACCAAACACCCCATGGGCATGCACTTGTTGACATAATACCACCCCTGGAAATGAAACCTGAGCAGATAAAAGGAGTTCGGATGAATAGAGAGAAATCAAAATGCGGACTCCACATCTGCCTTTGCCATCAAGGCCCTTGGTCCCACCTCAGAAGAAAGTGGATGGAGGAATCAAATGAAGCATATTGTTCCAAACAAAGAGCCAGATCAATAAAATCATTCACACTTCTCCCCACAGGATATGACAAATTATGGATTAGTCAATTCTTGCCCAGCTCCTTTTTCGACACAATTCCCAAAGGTGACACCACCAGATTGAGCAGAAGAGGATGCTCAAATGGACCCGCAATCCTGCCCAGCTCCAGATCCTTCTGCAACTCTTGGTGACAATCCCCTACAGCTGCTGCACCGGAAGCATTGCTGGACTGATGAAACAGATGCAGTCACAAAAAAGGAATCACAAACCCGTCCTGAAAACCTTCACGTAATAACTGGGCAGCTGCAAAATCAAAATAACCCTGCAACCAGTACTCCACAGCCATCAGGTTAATGGGCAATGTCAAAGGCACACCTCCCGACCTGGTCTGTCTGCCCCTAAGTGGGCTCCCACCCCAGGTGAAACATCGAAAGGCTGGATGCCCTCCCCCAACACATCAAGCATCTATTTTATTTTATTTACACAGTTTTGTATACCGCCTTATCCTTCAATCAAAGCAGTCACAACACAATCGGGGGATACATTTAACACGTGGGGATATGAGACACATACACTAATACTTACAGGGAACATGGGCAATGGAGGGTTAAGTGGCTTGCCCAAGACCACAAGGAGCATCTATGGGACTAGAAACCCCAGTCCTTCCGGCCCAAGGTTGCTGTCCTCTAGTGGGATTTGAACCCCTGACCTTCCGGCCTGAAGTACCTTGCCCCAACCACTAGGCTACTCCTCCCTCTATGTTTGAAGCAACACATCAGTCTGTCTCAAATGCCTGTATTGAACTGAAAACAGTCATTGGCTGCTCCGATGCTCTAAAACCTCCCAGGTAGGAGAAAATTCCCCCACTTCCTGAAAACCCAGCATCCCCCCCACCCCGCTCACCTCCCCACCCACTATCTGCTGCTTGTGACCAACCCCCAAGGGAGCTCCAGAAGAGGACACCGGTAGCCCCACAGCACCTGGCTTCCCAAAAGGAGACCTACAAAGAGTCATTTCTGACAACCAAATGTCCACATCCCGAAATCCCCAAGCCTCAGACTTGTCCTTTGCTAAGCTCTTCCTAAACTGCTCATCATAATTAAGCCATGCCCAACCCCCATAAATCCTGTAAGCCCGCAAGATCACATCCAAAGACCGTAAAAGCCCCAGGTAAAGGGCCAGCTTGACCCAGAGAACCTGAGAATGCCCTTTCTTACCCTCTTCCTTAGGATCCTTCCCCTTCTTCTTATTCCCAATATCCTGATCGCAAGCCAAAAGAGAAAAAATATCCGCATATCGCCCCCTCATCACCTTCACCCATAGTTTCCGGGACACATGACATTCTAGTGAAGCAATTCTGTTCAACATGTGCCCACTACAAGCGAACCACGGGTCACTATCGGACCCACCCACAGCCTGCACAATGGAACTAGGCCCTGGAAAGTCCAAACTGTGCGGACCAACCCTATCATTGTCAAACTCGGTGTTTGCCGAAGATGAGGAATCAGAAGAAACCCAGGAGTCCAAGGCATCCCATACGTGTACCGCCGACTCGTCACCTGACTGACGCAAACGCTTCTCACGACGCATGTGGCTCACCACTCTCCACAAGTTTTTCAAAAATTTCTTATCCCTCAGCGTCCAAATTAAAATCCTGTCCCATTTATCAAACCGCACAGTCCGCCATTTACCCGTAGCCACTGCCCCAGACACCTCATCTGATGGCAAATACCGATCTGCACTCTCAGGCGCAATATCTGTCTGCTGCTGGTTCTCCTCACTGGAGCACTGCTCACTGCCATCCTCTGGCTGGTCCTCATCATTGTTGTTGGCAGGTCCGACCCATCCCCCATGTCTGGAAAGGCCCTCATTGGGCCCCCACAGGAACTACCCCTTGCTATCTATTTTTCCTCACCCAGAACACTGCCCTCCCCATGCCCTCTCCCCTACCCCACACCTTCCCCCTCCCGACTTTGCACAGAGCAGAGCCAGCCACATCCCCAGCACAGCCCTCTGTGATCAAGCGAGCAGGCTGCTTAGCCTGCCTCTGTGAAGGACTATGCACCAGCTGCACCAGGGCCTTGCCCCTTCTCACCTTATGTGGGACCATGAACTCTCCCCCCACAGCCCCCAGAAACTCGACCTAATGAGCCCTCACCTACCGAGAATCAATCCCCCCACACACTCAACACCCTGCCCCCACATACCCAGATCCAACCGCCCACACATTCAACACCCCCCCCCCCACCTACCAAGAGTGTACCCCCACTTACTCAACACCCAACTAGCACCACTGCAAAATGCAAAGGGACAAAGGAGCAGAAGAAATCCGGGGGCACTAGGTCCCACCTGGCTGCCAATCCCCCACCTCAATAATCCCCCAACTAAATGAGCCAAGGAAACCCAGAAATGCTGGCCCCTCTGCACCAAAGGCATTTCTGGAGATCCTGCCTCAGCGTCCCATGGCAGCAGTGGTCCTTCTGCTTGTCCGGTTCCTAGAAATGCTCCTTGATCCAGAGAAGTGAGGGCAAAGTCGCAACATCAACTCGCTGCTCTGTCCCCCAATCCAAGCTAAAACATCCACTCCAAGCCTGCTCATTCCCACCCAGCCGCTGCTGCTGAAGCCCGCAAAATTTGACACCCTAGTGAGCCTGCACCTATCTTCCCTCCCACCTGACCCCTCCCCCTTTCCCTCCCACCAGTCCCGTTTCTCCCACTCCCAAGCGAATGGATGGAGAGCTCAGCCATGTTACCTGCTGGGGCACTATTCAATTTTCAAAGTGTCAATGAACTCATGAAAAATGCAGTAATACAAAAGAACTTTCCAGTCTTCAGGTGCTAAGTGCATCGAAACATGCATTGTTTGCTGCACTGCTGAAACTTTTCTGTACCTTTAATTTATCTTCTGTAAGATCGCCTTTATAAAAAAGATCCTCCTGCTGAAACCTAAATTGTGTGGGAGGAGGTTCTAGATGCCAAATTAAAGCTTTTAGGTAGGAATTTGAAATCCAGAACTTCCAGGGTAGCATTCTCAGAAATGCTTCCGTTCCACGTGCAGGACCCAAAAAGTAGGCAGAGCTCCAGAGTCTCAATGTATGGATGAGACGATGGTGCAAGGAAGAGGGGTTTGGATTTGTTAAGAACTGAGCAACATTCTGAGGAAAGGAGGAGCTTTTCCTAAGAGATAAGCTCCACCTTAACTGGGATGGAACTGAACTGCTTGCATTCACCTATAAAAAGGAGATAGAGCAGCTTTAAAACGCGAAATAGGGGAAAGCCAATAGTTGCCCAAGAGCGCATGATTCGGAAGCATTTATCCTTGAAGATAGCAAAAGATTGAAGTTAGGGCATACATGGTTAGTGCCATTGAATATCCCCTTCCAAGCCCGCTACACACCCCGATGCTCTGTTGTTAGCATCGGGGCATGTTTGGGGCGTTCCGGGTGGGAGCGGAGGCAGTGATTGCCACTAACCGGGTAGCAGCGATATTGCACTGATACCTAGTTAGTAATCTGTGCCTAAAACTAGGTCAGCTTTTGGCTCGCCTAATTTTAGCTGCAGATGCTAACCGGGTAGTGGTACGATATCGCCGCTACCCAGTTAGCCTCGGCAACTCCGGGGCATGTGCGGCAATGCCAGATATTCAATGCCATCACTGCAGCATTGAATATCCAATGTTAAGGGTTGGTGGGCATGGCTATGCGCTGTAGTGGTGCATAGCTTGCACAATACAATATCTAGCCCCTTGTCTCTGGTGGCTTCGATACTGGCATACTGATGTCATGCAGCACTGGTCTCATGGCTGAAGGCAGACTGTGATTTCTTATTTTTGGCAGAGAAGTTGGATACATCGGTCAGACAGAAATCCATCATGTGATCCTTCTGTTCTCGCTATATCATCGGGACTGCAAATGGCATTGACTTCCGAGAACCTCTGAGCCAAGCTCTGAGAGGGACAGCACATGTTGCACAGCAAATGTGAGGAGTCCAAGATTTGTCTTGATCACGAACTTTACAACTGAAGTAGAGCTCATACGCTTTCTTAATAAGTGCAGCCATGCTGCGCCTTTGAGCCTTACGTAAATACTCCCCACAAAGGTAACAGAATGTATCGCAGCTGTTGCGACATTGATGAGACATTTGTGCTGTAATGAATCATCGTTTAGACAAGAAGCTCATATATAAATGCTATTGTTAAGTACACAAACTGATATCAACATCATGCATAGCATCTGTGTATGAAAGCTGCTTTTATAGCCTGTACTGCCAGCATCCATCTTAACTAAGCATACCTACACATTCCTGAGCAGTAGCATTTCCATTGCACATTGTGAGCCAGCACTGAGTGCATGCACAGGTATGCCTGGACTAAACAAAACAGCTTACTTTCTAGGCAACATATGAGTAGACTTAAATATGTGAGAAAATTACAAAAATAGACAATTGCAAAAAAAATGGTGCATGACAGGAAATTTTCAAGGTGATTTTAATGATTAACAATCCAAAATACATAAGATACACCAAAAAGTGTTCAGGAAGCAAAATCTTCATTGTCCACTGTGATGTGTTCAAATGGACGCAGACTAGGAGGAAGAGGTTTCTGGAGCTCCAAGCTGAGGCCTCATTCTTTGGTATGTTTCCAGTTGAGGTTTCTCTGTAAATGTGTGTTCTCCTACCAGAATAAGATTTATCATTACTTTTGAATCTTCTCAGCTACATTTCTTTCTAGATGCTAAACGGTTGCAAAGCTAACCTGTGGCACTGTTGGTTCAAAATGTTTTTGCTTCATTTTCCTACCTAACTGCTTGTTATATTCCTTTTTCCTTAAATCATCTTCCCATGATTGTGTATTCTTGGATTTTCTCTCCTTATATTGTGGACTATTTACATTTGGTGCTGTTGTACTGCTGTTTCTTTGTAGTTTCTTGTTATTGCTGTTTCTTTGTAGTTTCTTGTTATAACTTCAACGATGCATGACAGAATGTGTATTTCCTAATCCAAGGTTTCCTTGGTTTATTGTTAAATTCTAATAAAAATGAAATAAAAAAAAGAAGTCTATTGCTATTGATGAACCTCAAGCTGAAGACAAAGGAGAGGATGAAGGACTATTGGCTTCCCTCCCTGTCTCCTCTACCTGTTGGGTGATCTTGGCCATGGAACTTCCAGTATCACTTCCTCTCTCCTCACCACTTAACATGCTGACAACAAGATCTGCAAGGCTCTAATCATCCACTGAACTTTCAGTGGCTGATGATTCCGATACAAATCCCACCCGGTGGGATTCCTCTGATCCTGTATCTGCCAAAACTGGCTACATACACTTCTCAGCAGAGAACAGGGTATGTCTTCTGCTCAATTCTGTTTCCTTTACCTGCTGCTTCTCTGTTGTCCCCCCACCTTGCACTGTTTCAATCTTCATTCATCCCTCTTTGGAGATGGGACCAGACGTCTGCTGTTTTACAACTGCATTGGAAATGTCATTGTTTCCTGCTCTCAAAAAACTGCCAGCATGGCTTAAAGGTGAGGTCAGAGAGGCTATTGTTGCCAAAAAAGCATCTTTCAGGAAATGGAAAAAAGAGCCAAACGACGAAACCTGGAAACAGCACAAGCACTAGCAAGTCAAATGCAAGGCATTGATAAAGCATGCAAAGGGAGAATTTGAGAAGAAGCTTGCTGCGGAAGCAAAAACACGAAATAAAGACTTTTTCAAGTACATTCTTAGCAAAAAACCTGTGAGAGAGTCAATTGGTCCATTAGATGATAGAGGGATAAAAGGGGCAGTAAGAGGAGACGAGGCTATAGCGGAGAGACTGAATGAATTCTTTGCTTCGGTCTTTACTGAGGAAGATGTGAGGATTTTACCCAAGACTGAAGTGATATTTAAAGGTGATACGCAGAGGAATTGAGAGAAATATCGCTACACCGGGAAGATGATTTTAATGAAAGTATTACAACTATTTGATAAACTGAATAGTAGCAAATCACCTGGACCGGATGGTATACATCCAAGAGTGTTGAAAGAACTAAAATATGAGATTTCAGACCTGCTATTAGTAATCTGTGAACTTTCATTAAAATCATCTGTAATACCTGAAGATTGGAGGATCGCCAATGTAACGCCAATTTTTAAAAAGGGTTCCAGGGGTGATCCGGGAAATTACAGACTAGTGAGCCTGATGTCAGTACCAGGGAAAATAGTAGAAACCATCATAAAGAACAAAATTACACAGCATGTAGATAGTCATGGCCTAATGGGAGACAGCCAACATGGTTTTAGACAAGGAAGATCTTGTCTTACTAATCTGATATGTTTTTTGAAAGTGTGAATAAACAGGTAAACAAAGGTGAGTCGGTTGTGTAGTGTATCTAGACTTTCAGAAAGCCTTTGACAAGGTCCCTCATCAGAGACTTTTGGCAAACCTAAAAGTCATGGGATAGGAGGCAGTGTAATATTGTGGATCGGGAACTGGTTAAAAGATAGAAAGCAGAGGATAGGGCTAAATGGCCAATTTTCCCAATGGAAAAGGTGAATAGTGGAGTACCCCAGGGATATGTACTGGATCCGCTACTTTTTGACATATTCATAAATAACCTGGAAATGGGAATAACTAGTGAAGTTATCAAATTTGCAGATGACACAAAACTGTTTAAAGTTGTTAAAACCCAAGAGGACTGTGGAAAACTGCAGGAGGATCTGGATAAATTGGAAGATTGGGCATCCAAATGACAGATGAAATTTAATGTGGACAAGTGCAAAGTTATGCACCTAGGAAAGAACAACCCACACTATGGTTACACAATGTAAGGTTCCACATTGGGAACCACCACCCAGGAAAAAGATTTAGGAGTCATCGTGGATAACATGTTAAAACCCTCCGCCCAGTGTGCAGCGGCGGCCAAGAAAGCAAATAGAATGCTAGGTATCATAAGGAAAGGAAAGGAAAATAAAACAAAAGATATTATAATGCCTCTGTATCGTTCCATAGTACGACCGCACCTTGAATATTGTGTGCCATTCTGGTCGCCGTATCTTAAAAAAGGATATAGCGTTATTAGAAAAAGTTCAGAGAAGAGCCACCAAAATGGTAAAGGGGATGGAAGGCTACTCCTATGAAGAGAGACTACAAAGGTTAGGGCTTTTCAACCTGGAAAAGAGAGGGCTGAGGGGAGATATGATAGAGGTCTATAAATTAATGAATGGAGTGGAACCGGTAAACGTAGATCGATTGTTTATGCTATTAGAATATAGAAAGACTAGGGGACATGTAATGAAGCTACAGAGTAAACTATTTAAGACAAATGAGAGAAAATATTTTTTCACTCAACGTGTAATCAAACTCTGGAATTTGTTACCGGAGGATGTAGTAAGAGCTGTTAGTGTAGTTGGGTTTAAAAAAGGTTTGGACAAGTTCCTGGAGGAAAGGTCCATAAACCATTATTAAAAAGGGACCCAGGATATCAATGCTTGACCCAGTACAAGCACTGTGGACCCTGTGTCGTTTGGGGATACTGCTAGGTACGTATGACCTAGATTGGCCACTGTTGGAAACAGGATACTGGCTTGATGGACCTTGGTCTGACCCAGTATGGCATATCTTATGTTCTTATGTTCTTTACAAATTGCTCTCCCCATGTGTGTAATTTGGCATCACTAAAGCTGTTCACAAAAATTCTGCAAAATCACATAAAGAGCTAACATTGATTCCGCATGATCATAATTCAATGTGGAAAATGTAGCAAAGGTGAGACTGCAGAAATCAGAATTCAAAGAGGTATGGCTAAGGTTTTTTTTTTTTTTAAGAATGCAATTTCACACTATCTTTTTTGTAAGAAAAATACTGCATATAGAATGTTCATATTATTAAAATGAAGCAGCATTGTAAAACATCCCACAGTGCCAGCTCATTTCAGCCACGGTTTGCATTGCTTCATATATGAGCCCCGTTATGGCATATAAAAGAGTTATGTCTTTCCTTAACCTTAATATTTATGATTTCATTGCAACCATTAAACAAATCTGTGTTCAAATTTCCCTCAGTTTCATTGTTTACTTAAGGATTTTGATCTTGAGATACTATTTGATTGTGTTTGTATTGTTCATAAGCATTCACCTATGATGTTAAGATACAGGTAGCTGTATAATGAGTCTGCCACCACAATTAAATATTAAGCCAGACAGCCAGATACTGGCCCCTGCTGAATTTAGTGGTCAATGCGGATAGCAGCAATACTCAGCCACTATCTGGATAGGGAGTCCACCTAGTTTTTTTGCTGTCTTATTCTAGATAGCAGCACTGAAACTATTCATTGGGCGAGTAGCCTAGTGATTAGGGCAGCAACCTGGGACCAAAAGGACCAGTGTGAAAATCCCACTGACACTCCTTGTGGCCTTAGGCAAATCACTCAACCCTCCTTTGCCTCAGATACAAGCTTAGTAAGCCCTTCAGGGACAGAGAAATACCTACTATCGATGACTAATTTGCCTCAATCTACAAAGGAAAGGCGAGAGCTAAATACTACAATAAGGGCTAGCTTTGCCCATGGACAGTCCTGGACTATTAGCATTGTGCTGTGGAATATCCCTCTCAACAGGATTTTTTTGTTATTCCCTTCCTCTCCCCCTCCAGTAGAGACCCTCTATCCTGAATTTCAGGAAAGACCTTAAAACCTGGCGTTTTCAAGTCTTCTTTCCCCAAGCACCTAACGACGAACACGCTTCCCCATCCTGGGCTGCACCTGCATCACTCCCCCTCCTTCTCCTTTGTCCCCATGAAGAGTTGCAACCATCTCTACTTTTCTGTCTTTTCCCTCTGCATGTCCTCACATACCTACTTTGTTTTTATTGTACTGTATATCGCCTTGATGACTTTCCTGTTCTTTGTGCAGTATACGAAGCCTGAGGAGTAAATAAATAAATAATCTGGTGTGCAAGTCCTTCTAACCATATAAATCCTTTTGAATACTGACCCTCTATAATATATAGGCAACCACAGTTAGCAGAAATAAAAGTGTTTTCATATGAATCATTACCGAGTGTATGATCTAAAAATAAAATGGGTGGATTATAAAAACATATCAAACAAAAGTTATGATCTGAATAAAATATTATAAAAAGTTAAAAAAGCATAATATGGAAAACACGTATAATAGCCAAATGGTCATTGCAGAGGCTGCGTGGGAATTAATAAGACACCTGAGAAATTCAAAGATATCTTGAAACACCTATACAGTCAAACTATATGAACATTTTTATCTGAAGTGGGTGTAAATTGATGACAGAAATTTTAAAAGACCAACAAAATACTCCCAAGCAAAACAACTTCACGCCTGCACACTTGAAAGCATTGTGCAGAATTAGGCTCTTAAATGGCATTACTTTTAGGAATGTAACATTTAGCAAATTACAGTTGAATATGAATCCAAATTGAAACTCTTCCTCTGACACTGAAATATATATGCCATGGTCTTGCATCAATCTCTCCCTCTCTATCTCTCCATATATATATATATATATACATCTTGAAGAATGTGGAATAATAAGAGAGGAAAGATAAGAAGGAATACCAGTGTGAAGAGTCCTATGCATGATGGTTAGGATTTTATATCGAGTCCGGAAAGCAATTGCAAGCCAGTGGTGTTGAATCAGTAAAGGAGTGACATGATTGAATCTTGATGTATGTGTAAGTAATCTTATGGCAGTGGTTTGGACGCCCTGTAACCTCTTTAGTAGTTGGAAAGGTCAACATAAATGATATTGAAAAATGCCCTCAAAAACCATATAAAAATGAAACAAGTACACCAGGGTTCAGCAACATTCACATGCCAGAAACCCCCTTGAGAGTCTGTGAGACTTTCCAACACACGAGGCCTACCACTTCCCACTGGGCTGAGTAGGACAGAAACATATATATGAGTTTGTGAGATGTGCTCTCAACTGACATTAGTAATCACAAAGAAGGGTTCTGGGTTCTGCATGAACCATGGCCTACACATAGAACTAGAGAATCTGCACTACATAGACCCTATCCGGAGATAAAGCAATTAAAGCTACACATGGTCCTTAGGCACTGGTACCCCAGATTCATAAGATAAATCAGCTGGATATACATACAAAGCCAAAAGGAGCCTAACTATACAATCTACTGTGCATGCTACTACATGGAAATAAGAAAGGTAGGAAGAGATGTATGACACAGATCCGCCATCAAACAATAAACCCTATAGATGGCATTGGATGTATCTCTGTTTTATTCTAGTGACATATATAGCGCTATAGCCAACATGCAGGTCCATCCCATGTGATGGTCACCACATCTACATGCAAAAGTGACATGTGTCCTTCTGATACATAGGCCAGGTACATCTATGCCCTACAGTTTGAGAAGTCTGTAAGGCAATCTTGCAGACAGACATCTGATCTATGCAGAGTGTGTCGCTATGGCCTCGAACAGTCTATGGGAGCGCTAACTAGCCATCTCTCAACAGCTGCCATCAAGAGAAAGCTCCAAATTACAGAAAGCTGAGCAGAAAAGTTGTTTTGAGTAAAACATTGTCATGACATTTGTGCAGAGCACAAAATAACAACTCTAACAGCCCCAGATATCAGTGACATACCAAGGGTGAGGCGATGGGTGTGGCGCACCCCGGGTGCTGGATAAGAGGGGGTCCACCCCACTGGGCCCACATAGCGGATCCAGAGCCACAAACCTAACTTAAAGCCATGGGTGGCTTGCCATGCTGCTTCTGCTGCAGACCCATGTTCTCTCCTTGCTGAAGTCTTGCAAATTCCATCCCTCTCTCCCTCCCTCCCCCCCCCACTCTATTCTATCAATATTTTCAAGTATTTTAACAGAGTCAGTGCCCTGTTTTTTATTTGTTTTTATAATTTTTAGCCTTTCATCTGTTTTTATTCCCTTCCCCCTCCCCCTACTCTCTCCTTCACCCTTTCACCTTTCACCAACTGCCCCTTCCCCTTCCCTTTCCCCTTTCACCCCCTCAGCCCATCCCGTCCTTTGTTTTTTTGTACTTTTTAAGCTTTTTATCATTTATTATTTACTTTTTGGATTTTATTTGATATATTAATTATATAACATTTCATTTTTCATATATTTTTGATTAACTTGATTCTATGATGTTCTCCTTGGTTTGACACACTTTTTTATCTTTAAAAAATGTATATACTGTTCTTTTTTTTTTTTTAGACTTTTATTTTCATTTTGCAACAAACAAAAAAAACAACACACCAAAGGAGACAAACCAATTATACAATAAAGAAAAGTAAACCCAATTACCCCCCACCCCCACGCTTCTTCCCTAGCTGATTATGTCAGTATGTGAGCGCTTCCAAACAACAGTGATTATACATCAAAACAATCAAAAGAGTATCTGCGATACAGAACAATCATGGGACAAAGATATATACAAATTTAGACAGTCAGATGAGAGCATTGAGCAGAATGTACATAGTCATTGAGCATCTTCCATTTAGACCGATGATGAGGAGTCTGAATGGGGGAAGCAAAAACATACGAGGTACTTGTTCATATTACTGTAAAGACAGCACATGATTCCACCATTCATTGGGCTCAGCTGGGAGCTATTTTTCCAGTATTTCGTAATTAGGAAATAGCAATGCCGAGCATAAGTCCAAAAGGAAGTAAGCCTTTTTTGGAAGAGAGGGGATCCCCGCAGCTGAGCGAAGTCCACACTATCCTCCAAGTAAGGGGCTCTTGAAAGTGCAAAATAGACTGGATACGACCCCAGACCCGACTCCAGTAATACTGTAGTGCGGGACATTCATACATAACATGATGGTAGTGAACCAATGGCCGCATGACATGTCCAACAACTATTGCCCTGAGTAGTGTTCCCATTTGGCTAATCTGTCAGGAGTGTAAAAACACCGGTGGGCCAGAAAGAAGAGTGTCTGAGTGAGTGAGGCGGATCGGTGAGAACCCGTGTCCACTCTACTCCAGACAAGGCTCCATTGCACCGGGGTCAAAGTCACATGCAATTCTCTCTCCCATGCTTTCCTGCGCTATAGGGTATCCCTAGTTATAGCATTACATAAGGTTTTGTAAAAAATTGGATGCTACCAACCCGGTGAACTACCGTAGATCGGATAGTCTCCAACCAACCTTGTGTAGGGGAGGCCGATGGCGGGAGCACCTTAGCACTCCAGAAGGCAATGCTGAAGTTGCACCAACTGAAAGTAGTGTTTCGCTGGGAGACCAAATTCAATTTGCAATTCACTAAAAGTTTTCCAGCGACCTTCATGGAACAACTGACTAGGAATCCAAATGCCCCTAGTGTACCAGGGGCTCCACGCCATCGGTTTATTTTGTATTTGAAATCGAGTGTTTGTACAAAGTTGGGAGCTTGTCTATCGGACAGAGTCGGGAGTCTAAAGACTGCATGAGATTATTAAAGGCACCTAAGGTGTCTAAAAGCATTGGTGGAAAGTGGGAGTCCTGATGGGAGAGTCATACCAGGGAGAAAAGTAAGAGGAATCGGTTTGCAAAGGTCCTCTTCTAATGTCTAGCCACACAGGTCCTACGTCGTACTGGATCTTCCAGCCAACGAGCGCCTTGTGTTGAGAAAAAAGATTGATGATACTTCAGGAAATCAGGGAATCTGACACCCCCATTTTCCTTATCTGCTTGCAGCTTATGTTTCGCTATCCTAGGTGTCTTGTTTTGCCACAGGTATCTAGTCAGAAGGCCCTCTATATCTTTATATATACGTCGAGGGAAGAGACAGGGCACATTTCTAAGTATAATTCACTTTCGGAACAATCATCCTTTTTTATGGTTTCTAATCGCGACCCCACCAGGTAAGTGTTAAGGGAGTCCAGCGGTGAGTAAGCGCCCGGACTTTAGAGGTTAAGTCTTTGGCATTGAAGGAGATAGTGTCTTCCAAAGGAGAACATAGTGAACCCCAAGGTTATTTGACCATGCGAGGTTGCCATAAAAAGGGGAAGGTTGCCTATCTGCCTGATGAAGCAAGGATTTAATGGGAAGGCTAACCGACTTGGTCCAATTTATCTTATAACCGGACAGTTGTGAGTATTTACCAATTTGCTCTAGGACAGCCGGTACTGAATCTATAGAGACAAAAAGCATAAGATCATCAGCGTATGCTGAAAGTTTGATTTCCCTATGGGTGAAGGGGACTCCATGAATCTCTCCTCCGATTGCCGGATTAGTAAAGCCAAGGGCTCGAGTGCAAGATCGAAGAGAAGTGGAGTGAGTGGGCATCCCTGGCGAGTGCCCGCGTTGAAGGGGAAAAGGCTGAGACTTTTAAAGCATTGGCACATATACTGGCTGTAGGCTGTGCGTACATGGTGCGAAGACAACGGAGAAAACCTTCCCCGAATCCGTACCAGCGGAGGACTGCAAACAGGAAGGGCCACTCTAATCGATCAAAGGCCTTCTCAGCATCAATTGAGAGCCAACAAATGGGCGATCAAGATTAACTGCGGTAGTCAGTACATGGCATAGAGTCCGAGCATTGTCACAGTTGATCTACCAGGAATGAAACCGCATTGATCTGGGTGTATTAAGGTAGGCATCCTCTCCGAGAGAGCCGGGTAGAGAGAATGGTGGCAAAGATTTATAGTCCGCGTTTTTAGGAGGGAAATTGGACGATAATTAGCTGTTAGTTGCGGGTCTCTCCCCTCTTTCTCAAAAACTACTACATTTGCCATTGAAAAAGGACCCAGAAGGAGAACCCTCCTCGGCACAGAGCAGAAAAATAATTTTCAAAACTGGAGCTAAGTCAGCGTGAAAGGTTTTGTAGAATTCAGCAGGGAGACCGTCTGGGCCCTGCGGCTCGACCTGAGGCACATTTCCTTGATAGCAGAATGAATTTCTGAGACAGTAAATGGTGTATCAAAGGCCACCCTATCTTCGTCAGATAGGTCGGTCCTTTGTACCCCTGAAAGTAAGCGTTCAAATACATTCTGGCTCAAAATCACATTCAGATTGATAAAGCCGAGTATAAAAATCACGAAAGAGTTCTAAGATTTCGGTATCTTTTAGTGACCAAGCCCCCCCCCGACGGATTACGAAGGGCGGTAACAATCGCATTGGCTTCTTTTCGACCTTTTAGGGCATTTGCTAATAATTTTGCCAGCACGATTATTTTCCCGATTAATATAGCCCTTGTTGTGATTCAATATTTTAACAGCAGCAGTATACAAAAAGCTGATTGTAATTGAAAACGCAAGCGTTGTAAACGGAGTAAAAAATACCATGGGTCAGTACGAGACGTGAGAGCGCTCTCCCCAGCTTGTATCTGCTGTTCTAGAATCAGTAAATGCTGCTTTCTCTTTCTTTTTCCCCCCTGCCGAATTTGATAGCTAGTTATAGTGGCACGGATAGATGCTTTAAAACCCTCCCACCAGCCCAGCCCGCTGTGTCATGGGGTGAGTTAAAATGAAAATAATCTTGGATAGCGGCCTTTATATCAACCTGAAATCTTTTTGAACCAGTAGGGATCTATCAAAAAACCAAGCTCGGGGAGAATCGCCCGCGCAGTGACACGTAATGATAAAGATATGGCAGCATGATCTGAAATAGGGAGAGGAGTCCTAGTCGTATCTACTTGAGAAATCAGTGCTTTGGAAATGAGAAAGAAATCTATTCTAGATTGGGAGTGATGGGGGCAGAAAAGAAAGTGAACTCTAATCGGAGGGGTGAAGCAGCCTCCATATATCTACCAGCAGCAAGATCTTGCATCAGAGCTGTAAGGGTAGCAAGACTCTTGGGTGGACCTACTCGTTCTAGGCGGCTGTCTATCTATCAGAGGGTCTAACACTTGATTAAAGTCACCACCAAGTATTATGGAGTATTGGCAGAGGCCTGTGCCAACTGCGCAATACTTGCATGAGTAAGCAGGGCTGTCCCACATCGGGGCATAAATGCAAATACATGTAAATTCACTATCTCCAACCTTAAGATGTACTCGGGCCCATCTACCCTCCTTGTCAGCGCTAGTATCAATTACAGTAGCTTGCAAAGATTTCTTAACCAGAATGGCTACCCCGCACCGTTTGGAAACGGCGGGAGAATAGGCAGCCACCATAAGGCTAACATTGAGTTTCAGTGTTTCAGCAGAGTTTAAGTGCGTTTCCTGAAGAAACGCTAAATCAGCATGCTCATGGCTAAGATAGCTAAGGATTTCTTTCTTTTTTGATTGGACTATTAATGCCCCTTTACATTGAGTGATAAGAGTTTTTACATAAAGCCATTCAGACAAGTTTAAAAATTCTGAGCATGATAGCGCACCTAATTTCACAATGTCCCTCATATTGACTGTAGCTGGCTGTACATATGGCATAAAAGAAATAAGCTTAAATAATACAATGAAGCGCCCCACATTAAAAAAAGAAAACCGCAGCGCGGGTAGAGAAGAAGCAGAACCCCAAAAATTAACTGGCGACCATGTGTCTGCGGGTGAGAAGCCCCAGAGAACAGAGAAGCCAAAATTGTAAAAACACATAACCTGTAGGACTGTGCGTGCTCCGAATCCACAAAAGACCGAGGCACACATCATGGAGGGATAGGAGACCACAAAACGAAAGTCATAGAAAGAAAGAAAGAAAAGTCCAGGTAGTCCCTGTGCTTGACTATGACCCGCCGCCGGGTCGGGCCCTTCAAAATGGCGGACAGAGCCGGCAATGCAGTAAAGTCCACGTCGTTGGATTAGCGCATCTGCTCTGCTTCTTTGGAGTCTAAAAATGTTGATAGTAGATCAGGATCTTCGAATGTCCTGGTTTGGGTGTGGAGAGTCACTCGGAGCTTCGCGGGATACCACAGGCCGAAGCGCGCCGGTAGCTGTTTGAAGTCGAGGGCGAAAAGCAAGGAGTTTCTTCCGTCGTTCAACGGTAGGCTTTGCCAAATCAGGGAAGAAGGAGACTTTGTGACCCTCAAATTCCAAATGATGGTTCGCCCGGGCAGCATTTAAAATTTGTTCCACTTGTTGATATCGTAGCAAGCGAAAGAGAAATAGGCCGGGGGGGTCGTTCGGTTTGAGCGCCATGTGGGTAGGAACACGGTGTGCACGATCGATTTCCAATTCTTTGTGAAAGGTGATCTTCAGCAAGGAAGGAAGAGTTTTTGAGCAGGAATTCTCTCATATCTCCCGCTTCCACCCCCTCCGGTATTCCAATGAGCCTCACATTGTTGCGACGGGCTCGATTATTGCTATCTTCTAACTCTTTTGAAGATTCTGTATCTGGCGCTCAGCCTTGTCCAGTGCGCCCAAGCGCACCGCGTGCGAGTCGAGGACCCCCGCCATATTGTCCTGCCGTAATGAGAGACTTTTCAAGTCGGTCCTGGAGCACTCCAAAGTCTTCTCGCAGGCTCGAAGCGCTTCTCCATTGGACTGCACCAATTCCTTCACGCCGCGTAGTTCCTCCCAAAATCTCCAGGTGCACTTCGGGGTTTTCACGAAAATGGAACCATCTTCTGTGGGGAGGACACCTCGGTTTGGAACGTTTTCCGTGAGAGAAGAAGGAGACCCGAAGTCCAAGCGCGCTGGTTTATGGGCCGCCATCCCCCCCGAGGTACCCCGGTCAGCCCGGAGCGAAATAGTAAGTTTGTATAGGTATTAAGTCAGGATTCTAAGTAGGCCTCTCGGGAGCTTCAGCGCGAAGCGTCTTACCCGCTGGACATCAGGCTCCGCCCCCCCATGTATATACTGTTCTAATTGTTTTTATTTCCCTCTTATGGTCATGATTTATATGGTTTTATCTATGTTTTAAATCCATTCTTTTGGGGGTTTACATGTCCCCCGATGTTACCTCCTTCACTGACTTTGAGGTTGGCATGCTAGCTGGCAGCCTTGGATTGTTTCTAATTCCCCGTCTCTTATTTTTAATTCGGTGCTGTCTTTTAGGATGTTAACTTTTATCTGTTTTATTGAATATCAATATACCATGGCCTCAGCTTTATTAATTTGATTTGTTTTTACTTACTACTCATTAAACTTTTAATTGCTCTACCTTAAGTCTTTTTGGCACCAAGACACTGCTTTAAATAGTGTCTTTAACTGAGTGCCGGTGATTGCGCTGCACGACTAATGTAGACCATGCTCATGGGTTCACTGTCAGGCAAGTTTCCTTTCCCTTTTCGACTTTAGATTTACTGTACATCCTCATTAATGGTTTAAAAATTGTGTCCATGGTTCCACTAGTTTCAATATGTTTGGTTTGTCCACAGGTTATTAATGCAAGTTGATGTCTGTGTAAGTCTGTCAGATTGATAAGTTCTCTAATAGCTACCGTTTGTTTTTAGCACCAGGTTTTTATTTTCATTTTCATTACCATCTTTAATGCTGTACAATAAGAATAGGGCAGGTATCATCATTTCTTTATTATCCCCTTGTTGCCCGGCTCCAGTAGAGTTGCTTCCCACTCGAGGCCACTTAGATTCCAGTCTGACAGGTTTGTTAGGTATCACTGCAATATCGCCTCTACCCACAGGCTCTGCAGAGGTTTTCTCTGGGCGCCAAAACTGGATATTCAATGCTGTCGCTGTGGCATTGAATATCCGGGGTTAGGGGTGAGCAGGCAGGGTTATGCGATGTAGTGGCGTATAGCTTGCCAAGTTGAATATAGGGCCCCTAATGTTTTACCTCCCTATGCCTTTTTGTCTGATATCCTGGTCCAGGGCTCTCCATCTTTGCCTCCCTCACAATTGTTGCCTTTGACTCGAGCCACCAAGCATGTTTTCACATGCATTTTTATATGTATTTTAAAAATTGCCTTTTATGCATTTGCGTTTTTAGCCCAATATCTGATTCTTTTATTTGATTTATCGTGATTGGACTTTTTAGCTAAATTATTAGCCTGGTTTTTGCCTTCCACAATTTTTATCTGTGATTTTACATATCCTAATGACCTGGAAGAGGGAATAATGAGTGAGGTTATTAAATTTGCAGATGACACAAAACTATTTAAAGTTGTTAAAACCCATGAGGATTGTAGAAAATTGCAAGAGGATTTTGATAAATTGAAAGATTGGGCATCCAAATGGCAGATGAAATTTAATGTGGACAAGTGCAGTTATGCACCTAGAAAAGAACAACCCAAACTATGGTTACATGACGCAAGGTTCCACATTAGGAACCACCATCCAGGAAAAATATTTAGGCATCATCATGGATAACATGTTAAAACCCTCCGCCCAGTGTGCAGCAGTGGCTAAGAGAGTAAATAGAATGCTATGTATCATAAGGAAAGGAATGGAAAATAAAACAAAGGATATTATAATGCCTCTGTATCTTTCCATGGTACAACCGCATCTTGAATATTCTGTGCAATTCTGGTCGCTGTATCTTAAAAAGGATATAGCATTATTTGAAAAGGTACAGAGAAGAGCCACCAAAATGGTAAAGGGGATTGAAGGATACCCCTATGAAGAGAGGCTAAAAATGTTAGTGCTTTTCAACCTGAAAGACGGCTGAGGAGAGATATGATAAAGGTCTATAAATTAATGAATGGAGTGGAATGGATATATGTAGATCCATTGTTTACGTCATCAGACTATAGAAAGACTAGGGATATGCAATGAAGCTACAGGTAACCTATTTAAGACTAATAACAGAAAATATTTTTTCACTCAACGTGTAATCAAACTCTGGAATTTGGGTTTGCATCTGGGTTTAAAAAAGGTTTGGACAAGTTCCTGGAGGAAAGGTCCATAAACCATTATTAAAAGGGACCCAGAATATCACTGCTTGACCCAATGGAACCTGGGTCTTTTGGGGAAACTGCTAGGTACTTATGACCTAGATTGGCCACTGTTGGAAACAGGATACTAGGCTTGATGGAATTTGGTCTGACCCAGTATGGCATATCTCATGTTCTTATTTTTCTTATGGTCGTGTACGCTTTCATCATATGTTTACATTTTAATGTTTTTAGTGCTTGCTCTGTGTTAGCAATTTGGTCCAATGAGCACTTTTTTGTCTTTTGTCTCTAGTCTATTGTTATTATTAGTATTATTGTTATTATTAATTTTGTTTTGATTTTGTTTTATTGATTTTAATTGTATTTATGATTTATATATTTTATTTATATGTGCATTTTTTATCTTTTGAGATCCTCCCTGAAGAAGGCAGTGTGCCAAAACGTGGCTGTGTCTGGGTGTTATGCTAACAAAGGACTTCTTTTCTATACGTCGCTCCATTTTGTTTTGTCATCTTTGGGAATGGGCCATTTTGGATGTGGATACATTTAAATCCTTCACATACAGGACCCATCCACTTACACAACCTTAAAAGTGAAGATGCATGTCAGACATCCTAATTTTAGAATTCCTTCACAAAGTGTCTGCTAGTGTTCCAACGTCATAGCCCCAAAAGCCAGAAAAATCTCCCATAAAAATAACTTTTGACCAGAGTAGGTAGAAATGCTGATAAGAGTGGTTCTAACAAAACATCATGTTCTGTTTGGTTCCACAAATGCACAGGTTAGTGCCCACTACAAGCTGCACTTCTGACATGTCATCTGTATAAAGGTCAATGCCATATACTACAGAAAGAGGGACATCGAGGACACAAGGCAGAGGCAACAGCTGCAGATGAGCAGCGTCCAACCCTGAATGAACTGGAGCTGCATGTCCTGAACACACTACTAAAACACTTGTCCATTCTCTAATTACTTCCCATCTTGACTATTGCAACCTCCTTCTTGCTGGTCTCCCTCTGAGTCATCTCTCTCCTTTTCAACCTATTCAAATTCTGCTGTGTGACTAACCCCTCTTCTCAAGTCACTTCGTTGGCTTTTGTTTCCATATCCAATTCAGATTCCTTCTTCTGACCTTTAAATGTTTTCATTCATCTGTCCCTCACTATTATTCCTATCTCCTCTCCCCTACACCCCTCGTCATGAACTCTGCTCCTCTACTGGCTTACTCCTCTCTTTGCCCTTTTCTTCTATTGCTTACTCAGGACCTCAGTCCTTTCACCTTGCTGCTCTTTATGCCTGGGAACAAACTTCCTGAGTCTGTACATCAGGCTTCATCTCTGCCCCTTTTCAAATCTATGCTAAAGGCTAACTTCTTTGAGGATGCCTTTGGATCCTGATTCCTTGTTTCCTTGTGTCTCCTTACCCTTCCCCATTCTATCCTTATTTCTAACTTTTGTTTTGTCTGTCTTGATCAGATTGTAAGCTCTAATGAGTAGGGACTGTCTCTATCTGAACATAACATAAGAACATAAGATATGCCATACTGGGTCAGACCAAGGTCCATCAAGCCCAGTATTCTGTTTCCAACAGTGGCCAATCTAGGTCATAAGTACCTAGCAGTTTCCCCAAGGGACACAGGTTCCACAATGCTTGTATTGGTTCAAGCATTGATATCCTGGGTCCCTTCTTAATAATGGTTTATGGACCTTTCCTCCAGGAACCTGTCCAAACCTTTTTTAAACCCAGCTACACTAACAGCCTTTACTACATCCTCCGGTAACAAATTCCAGAGTTTGATTACACGTTGAGTGAAAAAATATTTTCTTTTATTAGTCTTAAATAGTTTACCCTGTAGCTTCATTGCATGTCCCCTAGTCTTTCTATATTCTGATAAGGTAAACAATCAATCTACGTTTACCCGTTCCACTCCGTTCATTAATTTATAAACTTCTATCATATCTCCCCTCAGCCGTCTCTTTTCCAGGTTAAAGAGCCCTAACCTTTTTAGCCTATCTTCATAGGAGTATCCTTCCAACCCCTTTACCATTTTGGTGGCTCTTCTCTGAACCTTTTCTAAAATCGCTATATCCTTTTTAAGATACGGCGACCAGAATTGCACACAATATTCAAGGTGCGGTCTCACCATGGAACAATATAGAGGCATTATAATATCTTTTGTTTTATTTTCCATTCCTTTCCTTATCATACCTAGCATTCTATTTGCTCTCTTGGCCGCCGCTGCACACTGGGCCGAGGGTTTTAACATGGTATCCACAATGACGCCTAAATCTTTTTCCTGGGTGGTGGTTCCTAATATGGAACCTTGAATCGTGTAACCATAGTTTGGGTTGTTCTTCCCTAGGTGCATAACCTTGCACTTGTCCACATTAAATTTAATCTGCCATTTTGATGCCCAGTCTTCCAATTTATCAAGATCCTCTTGCAATTTTCCACAATCCTCTTGGGTTTTAACAACTTTAAATAGTTTTGTGTCATCTGCAAATTTGATAACCTCATTCGTTATTACACTTTCCAAAAAGCAGCGGACCCAGCACAGATCCCTGTGGTACACCACTATTCACCTTTCTCCACTGGAAAAATTAGCCATTCAGCCCTACCCTCTGCTTTCTATCTTTTAACCAGTTCCTGATCCACAATAGTACACTGCCTCCTATCCCATGACTCTTTAGTTTTGCCAAATGTCTCTCATGAGGGACCTTGTCAAAGGCTTTCTGAAAGTCCAGATACACAATATCAACCGACTCACCTTTGTCCACCTGATTATTCACTCCTTCAAAAAAACATAACAGATTAGTAAGACAAGATCTTCCTTGTCTAAAGCCATGTTGGCTGTCTCCCATTAGGTCATGACTATCTACATGCTGAGTAATTTTATTCTTTATGATGGTTTCTACCATTTTTCCCGGTACTGACGTCAGGCTCACCGGTCTGTAGTTTCCCGGATCACCCCTGGAACCCTTTTTAAAAATTGGTGTTACATTGGCGACCCTCCAATCTTCAGGTATTAGAGATGATTTTAATGATAGTTCACAGATTACTAATGGCAGGTCTGCTATCTCATATTTCAGTTCTTTCAACACCCTTGGATGTATACCATCCAGCCCAGGTGATTTGCTACTCTTCAGTTTATCTAATAGTTGTAATACATCTTCCCGATGTATCGATATTTCCTTCAATTCTTCCGCACCTTTAAATACCACTTCAGTCATGGGTAACATCCCTACATCTTCCTCAGTAAAGACTGAAGCAAAGAATTCATTCAATCTCTCTGCTATTGCCTTGTCGCCTCTTAGTGCTCCTTTAACCCCTTTATCATCTAATGGACCAACTGACTCTCTCACAGGTTTTTTGCTACGAATGTACTTGAAAAGGTCTTTACTTCGCGTTTTTGCTTCCGCAGCAAGCCACTTCTCAAATTCTCCCTTTGTCTGCCTTATCAATGCCTTGCATTTGACTTGCCAGTGCTTGTGCTGTTTCCAGGTTTCGTCGTTTGGCTCTTTTTTCCATTTCCTGAAAGATGCTTTTTTGGCAACAACAGCCTCTCTGACCTCACCTTTATACCATGCTGGCAGTTTTTTGGACTTTCTTCCACTTTTCTTAAAGCATGAAATACAGCTGGTCTGGGCTTCCAAGATAGTATTTTTCAACAACAGCCAAGCCTGATGTACGTCTTTAACCTTTGCAACTGCTCCTTTTAGTTTTTTGTTAACTGTTTTCCTCATTTTATCATAGTCTCCCTTTCAAAAGTTAAAAGGTAGTACTGTGGATTTCCTTACTATCCCTCCTCCACTAATTAAATCAAAGGCGATCATGCTATGATCACTATTGCCAAGTGGCCCCAACAACCTTATCTCTTGCACTAGATCTGGTGTTCCACTAAGGACTAGGTCTAATATGGCTTCTCCTCTGGTCGGTTCATGAACCAGCTGCTCCAAGAAGCAGTCATTTATTTCATCTAGGAACTTTATCTCCCTAGCATGTCCTGACGTGACACTGACTCAGTCGATACCAGGGTAGTTGAAATCACCTATTATTATTACTGCGCTGTAACTTTTGTTAGCTTCCTTGATTTCTTTGAGCATTTCATCATCCATTTGGTCATTCTGGCCAGGCGTTCGATAGTACACCCCCACTGCCATTGTCTTCCCCCTTTTACATGGAATTTTAATCCATATAGATTCTACAGCAGATTTTGTTTCCTGCAAAACTTTAATCCTTTCTGACTCAATGCCCTCTCTAACATAGAGAGCAACCCCTCCACCAATTTGATCAGCTCTATCATTACGATATAGTTTGTACCCAGGTATCACAGTGTCCCACTGGTTGTCCTCCTTCCACCATGTCTCTGATATTCCAATCATATCTAACCTTTCATTTAGTGCTATATATTCTAACTCTCCCATCTTATTTTTTAGACTTCTAGCATTTGCATACAAGCATTTTAGAGAATGTATTTTATTCATATTAATTTGGCTATTGTTAGACATGGGTAATTTGGGATCTTTAAGCTCTGTCTGCTCCATACTTGAGGGCATTTGGGCTACTTTACTCTTTTGTGGAACCTCTCTGCTTTTGGTAGTATCCTTCAAAGATACATTCTTCCGAACCATCCGCTCTTGGGCGACTGTTGGCTTTCCCCTAATATCTAGTTTAAAAGCTGCTCTATCTCCTTTTTAAAGGTTAATGCCAGCAGCCTGGTTCCATCACTATCTGTATTTGTTTAGCGCTGCATATGGCTTGTAGAGCTTTATAAATGTTTAATAGTAGTAGTAGGAGTTGGGGAACTCACCATCTCCAAGGCATCCCCATTCCAAGGTGAGTGCTGCACACTTGCAAGACACATACCTAATTGTCAGAATTTCTTGCATGCATTTGCTGTGAAGTATGCATTGGCGGTAACTCTTTCCCCTGTGCACAATCTCTGTACATATTGGCCTATAGCATTGACAGTGCTTCACATTTGCCACTGCACTCCCTCGGATATCACAACTCTAACTGCAACAAGGCTTCATGCCCTCCAGTCCTGTTAACCAACTCCCTGTAGATATGTGTGGATTTAAAACATGGAATGGCCTGGACAGTCACAGTAGACTTGGAACCATGCAGGCATTCTTTGAGGGCATGGAACCCAGATGGTGGGGCATTACAGTGTCTGGAACCATCTCTGGTTGGGGCAGACTGGATGGCAATGCAGTGGCTGGCATGCACAGAGCTACAAGGCTAAAACTTCCCCCCCCCCCTGCCACCCCTCAAACTATACAGGCTATGTAGCAAAATGCTGAGTATCTCCAGATATGGTGGGAGAAACTCATCATGAAGCAGTCTCTGGAAGTGCAGAGGGAACAACGGAATTACACACAAGCCCTCCTAGAAGAATTGTGAGATCTCCACCAAGATTCTGAGGTAGACTTTGAGCCAACAGAGGTCATCCTTCATCCATGTGCAGTCTCCTGCCATTGCTCAGGGTGCCATCTCATCACAATCAGCTGACCATTTTCCTTCTGCACTTCCATCCAGCAACAGATGTGGCAGGCGACTATTAACCAGTCATACCATGTAGCACAATCCTCCACCAGTCAACATACTGGGAGATCCACCCATGGTTCGGGTTCCATATCATGCTTTCCTGATTTCCACAGTGTCAAACAAGGGGGCAGAGAAAAGGAGGAGGATGAGTCATCACGTTTCAGTGACAACAGTGATGTGCCTTCTACAACCCCTTGCCAGTCCCTGTAATCCAGCCAAGGACAGGGTTCAAGGTATAGCGGCACAAAGGGAAGGTAAGGGGGAAGGGATGGAATGCATCCTAGCTCACCAGGCACCATAGCAGGTGGGGAGTGGGAAGCTGATCCTTACACCATGTCATTTCTAGTGCCACCTAAATGGCCATAAGGTCTATTTTTTCTCTCTCCTATGTGGGCATATGTGCTTTGGTGAAGGAGGGCATGGTGAGTCCTGAGGGATGTGGGAGGGGATAGGGAGAAATTGATGACTGTGGGAAAGATTGCTCTTATGCAGAAAGATGGAGGGGGCCTGTGGGATAGCATACTGGGTGAAACAGATGAGTGTTATTGAGAAAGTATGAGTGAGAAGGGGTTGTAATGGTGAGCTTTGGTGTGCAGTGCATGTGTGCAGAGGGGTTACTGATGGGGAAAGATGGGTAACAGTACCTGTGCAAATGTGTTTTGGTGGTCATGTTGACAATAAAACACTGATTGTCAGGCCTTGCCTATATGGCTGCTCTGTCTCCTCATGCCTAGGGGCTGGCCCTTCCTTGGTATCTGTCTTAATTGGTTGGTCTTCAGGTGGCATGGGTTGCCATCTCCCAGTGCAAGGTTGTGCCACCTGTAGTATGCCATGAAGATCTCACATACTGGTGAGGTTGTATAGTAGTTTGACTCCAGATCTGTCCGGGCATCTAAAACAGGTCTAGAGAGGCCCAAATATTCATTCAATGATAGCTACAATGGGTCTGTAGGACTGATTATATTACTACTCTGCCTCACTTCTAGGTGCCACTATTGGGATGATGAGCCAGCTCCTTAGAGGATATTCTCTGTCACCTACAGTAGATATTGGTAGAGAGGACATTGGGGGTCAGTGCTCATGGTTATGGACATAGCTGTTTATTGTCCCTTCATATCTCTGCATACCTTTTTGAGAGGCCTTACCACACTTAGTTTCTAGTGCTAGCGTGTCTGTGTATGCTACCAACCATGTGCTGACACCACATACCCTCACCCTCCCCTTGTATGATGGTACAGACATTCTTCTAGCAACCCTGCCATCACAGCAGCCGTCCTTCTCAACTACACATAACAAACATACGTTGGCATATCGCTGTGCCCTGTAACATGGTACAAGGGATATCCAGCTGTGGGAGCACCTGTAGCTGACTGAGGGCACAGTGGTAACATACTATGAACCTTGTTAAAAGCTTTGTGATACCTGCTATGCTGAGGCTCCAGCCTGCATGGACCCCACCCCAAAATCAATGAACTAGGTGAGTGCCTATGCTTGTCAGGTGTAGATCTAGGGGCTGTACATGGCTGCTTTCTTTCCATTGGTGATAGCATATGTTTCTGTCCAATCACCTGCAGACAAGGAATTGGTTTGAGTGGCTGTACTGGTGCTTAACTGTGAGCAATAGTGTTGGGATTCTAATTCAGCTCTCCAGATGCAACAACCATCACTCTCCGGTGAGATACATTTGCCCGCTCTCCAGATGCAACAACCATCACTCTCTCTGGTGAGATACATATGCCCTCCTGTCTGGCACATGGTGTGAGTATATGGGTCAAGGGCTGCAGGTTGTTCCTTTTGATATCCTCCACATCCACTTGCTACCTATGGTATTGGTTTACTGCCTGTTTACCAAGGAGCCAGCCTCGGGAGATGTCTCCAATGGTGAGGTGCTCATAGATGCCTGATTGTGTGAGAATATAGGAATCATGGCATGACCCTGGGAAGTGTTGAAAAACATTGGTATTTCATCCTGGGCATTGCAGACTACCTACCTATTCATGGAGTGGAAAGCCTTCCTGTTTCTTTACTTTGCTTTCTTCCCTCTCAGGGGTCTGAGAGCTACATGTGTACAGTCAATTATACCCAACACTGCAGGAAAATGGAATTGCAGCATGGTTTGCTGCTTTTTCTGCATAGTAGATAAGAGAGCTATATAGTCTGCTGTGCAGGTAAGAAAGGCTGACAATAATCAGGATATGCATTGGGACCAGGGGTGGCTCTACAATGAGGCAGTGGCCTCTGGTGGGAAACCTTTGGAGGCGGAAAAAAAGCCCCCAAAAGACCGCCTCACTCCGCCTTCAGATTAAAAAAACAACAACTACAAAATAGGTGGACAAGCGGCTGCGATAGCGGTAATTGTAAATGAAACCAGTGTGGAGCATTCTGTCCCTATGGAACCCCTGCTGCTGCATCCCAATCTAGCGTCACTTTCTTTTGGGGGCAGGACACAGCAGCAGGGGTTCCATAGGGCCAGAAGGTTCCACACTGGTTTTCTTTTCATTTTAAATTACCGCTATCGCAGCTGCTAAGGAAGGGGAAGGAGCGGAATGGAGACGACACGTGGAAAGAAGAGGGAGTGGAACCAGACTGACACAGGTGGCTGGAGAGGTAGCAGAATGGAGCTGCAAGGGGGGAAGGAGAGGGAGCGGAATGGAGCTACACAGGGGGAAAGAGATGGCTGGAAGGGAGCTGACAGAGGGGGAAAGAGAGGGCTGGAAGGGAGCTGACAGAGGGGGAAAGAGAGGGTTAGAAGAGAGCTGACAGAGAGGGAAAGAAAAAGTGGAAGAGAGCAGACAGAGGGGGAAAGAGATGGCTGGAAGGGAGCTGATACAGGAGAAAGAGGGCTGGAAGGGAGCTGACGGGGAAAAAGAGGGCTGGAAGGGAGCTGACACAGGGGAAAGAGGGCTGGAAGGGAGCTGACAGGAGGAAAGAGAGGGCCGGAAGAGAGCTGACAGAGGGGGGAAGAGAGGGCTGGAAGGGATCTGACAGAGGGGGAAAGAGAGGAATGGAAGGGAGCTGACACAGGGGAAAAAGAGGGCTGGAAGGGAGCTGACAGGAAGAAAGAGAGGGCTAGAAAGGAGCTGACAGAGGGGGAAATAAAACTGGAAAGAAACTGACAGAGGGCAAAGAGAGTGTTGGAAGGAAGCTAAAAGAGAGGGCTGGAAGGGACCTGAGAGAGGGGGAAAGAGAGTGCTGGAAGGGAGCTGAGAGAGGGGGAAAGAGAGGGCTGGAAGAGAGCTGAGAGAGGGGGAAAGAGAGGGCTGGAAGGGAACTGACAGGCAAAGAAAGAACTGGAAGAAAGCTGACAGAGGGGGAAAAAGAGGGCTGGAAGGGAGCTGACAGAGGGGGAAAGAAAGCTGGAAGGGAATTGACAAGAGGGCAAAGAGAGTGTTGGAAGGGAGCTAAAAGAGAGGGCTGGAAGGGAGCTGAGAGAGGGGGAAAGAAAGGGCTGGAAGAGAGCTCAGAGAGGGGGAAAGAGAGGGCTGGAAGGGAACTGACGGGCAAAGAAAAAACTGGAAGAAAGCTGACAGAGGGGGAAAAAGAGGGCTGGAAGAGAGCTGACAGAGGGGGAAAGAGAGGGCTGGAAGAGCTGACAGAGGGGCAAAGAGAGGGCTAGAAGGGAGTTAAAAGAACTGGAAGGGACCTGACAGAAGGGAAAAGAGAGGGCTGAAAGAGCTGACAGAGGGGGAAAGAGAGGGCTGGAAGAGAGTTGACAGAGGGAGAAAGAGAGGGCTGGAAGGGAACTGATGGATGGGAAAAGAGGGCTGAAAGGGAGCTGACAGAGGGGGAAAGAGAGAGCTGGAAGGCAGCTGATGGAGGTGGAAAGCGAGGGCTGAAATGGAGTTGACACAAGGGAAAAAGAGGTCTGGAAGAGGGCTGGAAGGAAGCTGACAGAGGGGGAAAGAGTTGGCTAGAAGGGAGCTGACGGGGGAAAGAGAGGGTTGGAAGGGGGCTGACACAGGGGAAGGAGAGGGCTGGAAGGGAGCTGACAGAGGGGGAAAGAGAGGGCTGGAAGGGAGCTGACACGGGAAACAGGGGTCTGGAAGGGAGCTGACAGGGGGAAAGAGAGAGCTGGAAGGGAGCTGATACAGGGGAAACAGAGGTCTGGAAGGGAGATGACAGAGGGGGAAAGAGAGGGCTAGAAGGGAGCTGACAGAGGGGGAAAGAGAGGGCTGGAAGGGAACTGACTGGGGAAAGTGAGGGCTGGAAGGAACTGACAGAGGGGGAAAGAGGTCTGGAAGGGAGCTGACAGGGGGAAAGAGAGAGCTGGAAGGGAGATGATACAGGGGAAACAGAGGTCTGGAAGGGAGATGACAGGAGGAAAGAGAGGGCTGGAAGGCAGCTGACAGAGGGGGAAAGAGAGGGCTGGAAGGGAACTGACTGGGGGAAAGTGAGGGCTGGAAGGAAATGACAGAGGGGGAAAGAGGTCTGGAAGGTAGCTGACAGAGGGGAAAAGAGAGGGCTGAAAGGGAACTAACAGAGGGGGAAAGAGAGGTCTAGAAGGGAGCTGACAGAGGGAAAGAGAGGGCTGGAAGGGAGCTGATGGGAAAGAGAGGGCTGGAAGGGAACTGACAGAGGGGGAAAGCAAGGTCTGGAAGGGATCTGACAAAGGGGGAAAGAGAGGGCTGGAAGGGAGCTGATAGAGGGGGGAAAAGAGGCTGGAATAGAGATGACATTAAGGGAGGATTACGGGGATTGGAAATAGGCTGATGGAAGGAAGTAAAGAAACCAAAAGAAGAGACAAAGAATGGTAGATAGATTAGAACATAGAAAGATAGCTAAGAGAAGACAGGAAAGCAGAAGCCTCATATCAGGACCATCATGACCAGAGAATAAAATGGTCAGACAGTGATTAGACTTTGCACTATCGTTATATTTTACACAGTATGGAGAACTGCATCTTTTATTTATCTGGCATTGCACTGCATGCAGAGTCTGTCTTCTTGGGGTTTTGGTTTAATTTTTGTCTAAATATTTTCTTTTTACTTGAGGTTATGATCACTTATTCTGTACTTGGTGAGAGTCTGAGTGTGTGACCAAGGTTGTGTGTTCTGCTAACATGACGTTTGTATGCAGGAATGTGTACCATAGTAATTTGCCTTGTTCAGCTTTTAAAATATGTGTTAAGATGTTCTAGGGCCCACTGCAGTATTTATAGTCCTGCGTTTTTCTGGGTAGGCACCTTGTATGAATTTTGCAAATTTTATGCTGGTATGTATGGTATGGGAGATTTGGCCTTGTAGATCTTTGGTGACTTTTGTAGGGTTTGATGTTAGTTCCCAATATGCCTGGTACTGGAGAATGTTTGTTAGTGAGATGACCAGAATCCAATTTTTTTTTAAAGATATTGAATTCTGTTGGTGAATGTCCTAGTTCTGCTCAGCATCCACTTTGAGGGAGGAGGTTCTGTGGATGCAAAATATATGTTCAAAAAGAAAAAGCAAGAACCATAATGTGATTTATAACAAAATAAAAATGAGTTATAATTTAGATTTATAAAGAGTGCTGTGGTTCTCGCTCATTCTTTTAGTTCCTTGGTGTGCAAACATCTTGCATTTCCTCCATATTTTCTAATCGACTTTTTGGTTTGGTTCAGTCCCTGACTGGAGTTTTCAGAAAGTTCCCCCTTACACACACACACACACTATGGGGGGGGGGGGGGGGGTGCCATCTCACTCCTCATCTCAGGCAGCATATTGCCTTGAGCCACTCCTGATTGAGACACTGCTGACTGGCTGAGTCCTGCCGTGGCAGCCAGTACTGATGGCTGCCATGGCTAGGAATGCTAGGGCTCTGGTGATCTCCAGGTGCAGAGGCATGGGCTGGCTTCTCTGTGTAGCAGAACAGAGGAGGTGATCCAATTCCAGACATAGCTGGTGTATAGCCACTTTATCGAATCTGAACTGGGTCAGACACCGCTCATCTGTGAGGTCCAGACATTAGACCATGGCCCTGTATACTCTCTGGTAGGGATACCCTCTTCTCACCCTCCTGTGCTGCCTGTGGCCCTTCTCCTGCAGCACCATGCTGAAACAGCATTCATGGTACTTACCCACAACCAACACCCTTCATATCTTACCACAAACACCCTTAATATTCCACAACCATCACCCTTGTGCCACCACTGCTAACACGCAGTGCACTGTGCCCTGTGAAACACTCAAACACCGACAGACAGATGCACAGACTGTGACACTCACACAGACACCCAGGCCACTCACTAACTTTTCCAGTATGCAGCCATACAGAGGCATATATACGCTCACAGTGTCGTGTCAAGGGAACACACAGACACAGACTGCAACACATGGGTTGTAGGTGAGGACAGAAGGGAAACACAACTGCTAGGCAAGGGGGAGAGGACCATGGAGCTTGGGAAAAGAAAGAGGGTAGTTGTATACACGAACGACAAGAACCCCAATATCTCCAGTACGAGCACCTCCAATCACAATTACTTACAAACTGCAGTCTGCATGGACGGCAAAAGTCACTTACCTAGTCATGATTTATAGCAGATGTAGAGTGGGATATTTGGATACCATACCTGGCATATCACGAATGCTAAATGAATTACATCTTGGATGTATAGCCACTAAATGATTAATAGTAGTAGCACTAGCTCTGGCCTTAGCCATCCATAGAACTGCCCCCAAACATGCCCACCCCAGAACATCCAGGCTTGGCTGTGGCAACTGCTGGAACATGCAGATCTGCCAGTTCTAAAATCACCTTCTGCATATCCCTGCTTTTGGGACATCCATGTTGGCTTTTGGGACATCCATCTCACGTTTATCGCTTCTAAAATAACCCCCTAGCTGTGTTTAAAAGGGGTTTGGATGAGTTCCTAATAGAAAAACATAAACAATTTAGTCATGCAGATTTGGGAACCCTGGAAGTGGGATGCCAGGAATGGATCTGCCAGGCACTTCCTAGGGATCTCTTTGGGCTGGTACCTGTTCAGAATCTAATGTCTGAACCAATAGCATGACTTCCGTTTACAGGATGGGGCCTGCTCTGAATCAAAGACTGAATTAAACAAGATGAATTCCTGTTTTGTTATAACTCAGCATTAAAACTTACAAATCAAGCAATTTTGCCAGTTTATGACACTTCATAGTAAAAGCACTTTTACAGCTGACTATGTGCAGAAGAACATGATTGAGACCTGCACTGTGATAGCATTTGCAACAATGTATGAACCTGCACATCAGCAACTTTCAAGCACAATGGACCTTTGTTTGCATTAGCTGTTACCGGATTTGCTGAAGATGACAAAAAGGGTTTGAGTCCAGCCAATCACCACATCTTCAAGACAAAGAATTATATGGCTGTACACCGGAACCCAGGACTGGAGAAGAGAACAGAACACATAGATGCAGCCCAGCAAACACATCTGAAGCACTCTGAAACATGAACAGAATCTGACAGAACACCTAGGAACTTTAATTTCTGACATAGACTGTTCACTTCCCTCTCTCTCTAGCTGGAAAGTCAGATAGTGTCCAAGGGCAAAACTTCAGGATGGAGTGAATTTCTCCCCCAGACCTGCAGCTCGGTGTGTGACCACACAGTTCCTCTCAGCTGACGTTGGACCTCTGCCATACTTTAACTTTGTGCCATTCCTGAGAAAATTTCTCGGACCCCAGCCGCAAGTGTTTTGGCAAGAGCTAAGGTACTGGTCTTTAATTTCCTCCTTGAGGTTGGGGATAGGTTAAACAGATAATTTACTGTACGTCTGAGTGCAGAGCAAATCAGTGACTTTGGTTCCTAAAACAGAGATTAGATCTCTTGGTAATTGTAACATAGGACTGAATAACATACTACCTCAGAAAACTAATTTATGCTAATATTTCCACTATTTTTGCTATCAAAAATAAAGTCTATTTTTTTTTATACAAACAGGGCTGGTTCTTATCTTATCATGTGGTTTGTTTGCCAGGTAGTCCTATGGAATCCTGGGAAAAAGGAGAGTAGCATTTTTTCCCTAGACAGAGTATTTATACATGTATATTTATCTGCTACTGATAATATCTCCTACATAACTGGGGGCCTTGTCCTCTGGGATAGGCAAGTCTGAACAAACTGTGTCTTACAAATTTAAGACTATTAGTCTGATTTATGATGGCTCTCTCAGCAACATTGCCGAGCAAGGAAGTCTGGTAATCCAAAACCTGCGTCCCTATGTTGGGAGTAGGAAGAGATTTCAAACAATATTGCACAGCTCAATAAATGCCTCAAATTAGACCCACAGGAGGTCAAAAGAACAGTTAAATTTTTTAATGGGGTCCTTGATAGATTGCTGGTCATAAAGGCAAATTAATGCTGAGTCTGCTGGCTGAACATGCTTGTGTGTCGCATATCTTTAAGACTAAATCTCTAGAAGCTTTAAAGCATGTGCGAGACAGACTTGATTTATGTATGGATGGCTTAAAAGAGGCCAAAATTCAGATAAAGGCTCTCAAGCAGGGAAAATGCAGATTTACAACAGCATCTAGCTGCTAGAGATGCCCTGTCACATGAGCGTGATGAGGAAGAACATCCCCCTCTCCAGTTACGCATAGCTCATAATGTGAGAAATGCCCAGATTAAGAACAGCAGCTTCCTGTTCTGGATGAAAAGTGAAAGAATTTAAAAGAGAGCGTCAGGTAGCTTGAACTTATAGATCTGAATTAATAGATGAAAATTCTAGACTAGAGAAGGAGAAAGCCCAGTATGAATTGAAAGAGTGGGCTTTGCTGGGGTATTTGAAAATCTCTGAAGCTAAGTAGCTCTCGAGAAGGAGAGAAATACCTCTCTTCAAGCTAAGCAACTCCATGGTGAACAAGAGTTAGAGAAGCATAAAAGGGTACTAGCCAAGTGCAAATAGGACATGACCCAGTTTAAAAGTGATCTTAATCTGCCGAAAGGTCAGTTTATGCCTCCCAGTTCTCGATCTGTTTCCTCAAGCTCATCTCTTCTCTCAGAATATGACCCAGAAGAATATGATGACAGATTGTCACTGACAAGCCTGACTGAAGTTAAACAGCAGCCTGGCAAGCAGAGCCATCTAGCAGTGAGATAAGCACCAGCTCTTGACCTCTCCCCAGAGAGGGGGAGGAAAAGGAGGGGGTGGAAATGCACCTGAGTGAAAGGAAACTATGCCTGTCTTGGCCACAAGAGGGAGCTGAAGGCAACCAAAGCTCTTCACTTCCCCGAGGCCAAAAGGAACAAAAAAGTAAAGGTACCCCCACCTCTGCATCTCAAAGACAGGTGATTAGAGCCCTGCGTGACATGGTACCACCCATAAGAAGGGTGGGCGGTGCCCATAACTGAACATTTGGCTGAAGTAAAAGAGGCCTTCCAGGCTCTGGAAGTAACCAGTGAGAGAGACATGCTCCGATATCTTCCCTGGGCATTTGATGGAGCTTTCTGCCATACAATCAGTTCAATGTCACAGAATATTAGGAATGGCTTTGCCACTGTAGAGGAGGAATTGAAAAAAACATTTTGGGTGTACTTCAATCCTGCAAGTGCCAAGTATGCAGCTTATGATATGATTTGTGGGAGAAATGAATCACCTAGGGATTATGCTTACAGGCTCAGATAGACCTTCATTCAAAGTGAGCCTTCTGCGAGGTGATAGAGCTTCACCGGGAATTTTGTGATCTGTTTTATCAGATGCTGCTGTCATCTACCAAAGCATACTTGTATGAGAGGTGCCATGAATCCCTCTCTTACTTGATAGAACATTCGGAGAGGATTTATACAGCTTATGCCAAGACCCTTTCTGATAGCAGCAGCAAGGTAAAGGCTTCTAGCCGGCCTAAGGTGCCAAAACAGAGTGTCAGCACTGTCAAATTTAACCTCACTTTAGAAAGTAATACTCCTTATGTTCCACAGGCTCCTTCCAGGCCCCCACAGAGGGATTAGACATCTGGCCCTAAGAGGGATTCTGGTGGTCAGCCTTCCGCCTAGGCAGAACCGGAAGTGGAAGAGGAAGCCTGGTGGTGACATGGATCAGCTTTTAGTAAAGAAACTAGAGGAAGTCACAGCAGCCGTTGATAGGCTCCAAAAGGAAAGTTTTTCCAGAGGAGGAGCCACAAAAGCACCGGCCAAGACTGCTGTGTCTAGTAGCAGCCCTAGGCCTAGCAAGTCAAAGGTTCCAAAGGCTAAAACCCTTACCCCTTCTGATGACAGTTAATGACAAACTGGTTTTGGTTCTGTTCCACAGGTCACTGTCTCACAGGTACAGTCAGCTCAGATCTCCAGGCCAGCCAGAGAGGCCACAACCTCAAGACAGAGTGACATAGCAGGGTGTCAACCTTTGACTCCATCAAAAAGCACAAATACTTTCTGGGTAAACTCAAGCTGAAAGGACAGAGGTATACTATTCCTGTTGCAATACAACAGATGTTTCTCTGTGAGGGCCTAATAAATTCAGCCTCTGAAGTTACCTTGATTACTGTGAGTCTTTTTAAGAGGCTCACTGCTTCCTTGGAGGGACAGGATACCCTACACATAAAACCCACTGAGGGGTCACTCGTAGCGTATTGTGAACAAGTCATAGAGACCATAGGCCAAGTATGACTTATCCTCCAAATTGGAAAGTTACAGGTGAAACATCCTGTGATAATTACCAAGTGCCCTGGAGAGGAACGTTTGATTGGCAATGAGCTCCTAAAACTGCTGTGCCTCATACTGGACTATGTCCAAGAGGTGATCTGGACATAGGTCACCCATCCTATACCTTATGCCAGAGTGAAATGTGACGAAAGGTTCAGTGGTCCTTGTTCCATAGAACAAAAGGACACTGCTATCAGGATTAATTTCCAGAGATCAGAGGAACCCCAAATCCTAGAACTCAAATATGAAGGGGCTGGGATTGAGGGTCAGAGAAATGGTGAGGTTATCACCATTGAAAAGGGCTCAATAGCTAACATTATCCTTGATTTATTTATTTATTTACATTTTCTTATATACCATGCTATTCTGCATCAGTGCAGTTTACATTGAACAAACTGAAATTGCATTGAACAGGGCATTATAACTTGGAGATAACTATTTTACAGGGAACATGGGCTATGGAGGGTTAAGTGGCTTTCCCAAGACCACAAAGAGTCACCTGTGGGACTAGAAACCCCAGTCCTTCCAGCCCAAGGTTGCTGTCCTCTAGTGGGATTTGAACCCCTGACTTTCTGGCCTGAAGTACCTTGCCCCAACCACTAGGCCACTCCTCCACTCCAATAATGATATTGACTATCTGCAGATATTCCTGAAGGGTTCCACAGTCTAGATGGACCAGGCCCCGGAGACTCTGTATGCTACCAAAGTAAGCACCCCTCTGGCCTCTGACCCCTGTTAAGGCCACCCTAGAAAACTAGCAGCAATCTCCTTGGATAAGAGAGACCCGTACATTCATGCCTGGGTAGGCACACCTCAAAAGGAAAGAGCCTACCTGTTACCACACTATTATCACTCACTCATCAGTGAAATCCTTTTCCGTCACCTTAATCACCAGGCCACCCTTGATTGGATTAGGAGAACCTTAACCTCCTTTCAAGTGCCTGGTGAAGGCTCCAAGACATGAGTAGGAGTCTGCGATCTTCCCTTGCAAGTTAGGGGTAAATCCTTTAAACACACCTTTTCTATCATGAGAGGCCTTGAAGTGCCCCTCTACATAGGCTCAGATTGCCTTCTTAAGACTTGGAGTTTATGTGGATTTGGTGAATAACCTCCTCTGGAGTAGGATGGAGGGAAAACCAATGGAGTGGCCTGGCACCCATCCATCACTGAGGGCTAGACAGACCATCTCTCAGGTTTGTGAAATGGTGAGTGCGGAAGATGTCCAAATACCAGGAAAGGTACAGGATTGTCCCCTCAAGGTCCAGGTAACCAGGGGGCAAACAGTTTCAGACCTCCTGGCCTTCTTCAACCTTAACTCCCATTTTGAGGAGTTGGGCCTTATTACTGGCTCCGTCCCCTGCACTGAGGCCACAGCACCATCTGTTGGTCACCAACTCCAGCCCAGGACCCGTTAGCATTGCTAAAGGGGAACCTTTGGGATACTTGGTAGGAGAATCATTCCCCAGTGTAGAGCTGACTCTCTAAATTATTGGAGAGGCCCCAGATTCTTGGAATCTCTGTGAAGGTAGGGAGACCCCCGAATGTGTAAGAACCTCACCTCGGAGCCTCCTGACCCTACAGTTTACCTGGCCTCATAGTGCTGCATCCACGCAGGTGTACCTAGAACAGGACCATTTGATCTTGTCAAGGAAACTTGATGAGTCCCACAATTCCTACACCAACCAGGGGCAGGAGCCCCAGCTGGTCCAAGCTATTAAAGCCCTCTTTCTCCAAGAGAAGATAGAGAAAAAGGTCGAGATTCCCCCGAATCTACCCTTTCCAGGGTTTGAGGGGATGGTTAAGGAAAAGCTTGCTGCGGGAGATGCCTGTCCTGACGAGTCAGAAAAGGCTCATCTTAGGGAACTGCTATATCAGTACAAGGACTTTTTTGCCACTGACACCTATGACCGCAGTCTTACAGACCTACATGTCACCCGCATACCTATCGATCTAAACAGTAAGCCTGTTTTTATGCAGCACTATAAAATTTACCTAGCCTCATATGAATCGGTCCAGGAAATCATCTGGTAAGGAAGGGAATTATATGCCAATGCAACAGCATATACAAATGTGCCATTGTGGCCTGTCCTCAAGAAAGATTTAAGCTGGCACTTAGCCCTGGAGTACCACCAACTTAACAAGAAAGTACCCCAGTCCAGATGGCCCATGGCTCATCTGGAACAGAACCTCGCCACCATCAAAGGTGTGAAATACTTCACCAGCCTGGATCTCACCTCATGATTTTGGACTGCTCCTGTCCACCCTGAGGACCAACATAAGCTGGCCTTCACCTTTCGCAGGCAGCAGTATACCTGGAATCGGATACCCTTGGGGTATCTGAGCGCACCAGCAGACTTCAATATTTTTCTGAACAAGGCCCTGTCTGAGGCCGAGGCTAGGGGCAACCTTGTGTATGTAAATGATATCTTAGTGAAGAACACCACTTTTCCTGACCATTTAAAAAAGATCAAGCATGTTCTCCAACAATTAAAGGATGCAGGAACAAAGTTATCCTTAACCAAGGGTCAGTGGTGCCGAAAATCCCTCAATTATCTGGGATATGAAGTTTCTGCTGATGGATTGTGACCACAAAAGAAAAGAATCGTGGCCTTGCAACAACTTAAAAGCCTAATTAACATATGAGAGCTTTGCTCCTTCTTGGATATCTATAATTATTCCTGCCAGTTTGTGGGCCAGTATGCGGAGAATTCTAGGCCCCTGGTCAGACTCCTCAAAAAGGATGAACCTTGGGCATGGGGGCCTGAACAAGAGAGTGCCCTGGGGGAGCAGAAAGCTGCCCTGTCAAGCACCCTGCCTCGCTTACCCAGAAAGTGGCAAGGAATTCTTGGTGGAACTAGGTTTCACCAACCATTCTATGAGTTCTGTTTTGTATCAGACACATGACACTGACTGGAAAGTTATTGCATATGCCAGCAAGGCTTTGATGGAAGTGGAAAGGAAATACTCGGACTGTGAAAAGTCCTTGTTATCCACTGTTTGGGCCCTCCAGCACATCCATAGTTACTTCCAAGGTGAGAGGTTAGTGGTAGAAACCCATCACCAGCCCATCAGTTTTCTAGGCAGTGATCGAATAAAATCTGGACATGTTTCCAACAGCTACATCATCTCCGGGACTTTAGCCTTGCAGGGATGGCCCCTGGAGTTGAGATATGCTCAGAATCACAGAAATGATGCCACAAAAGGCCTGGTGGAGCTTCATGACTGCACCGCTAGGGTGCTATTAGTGGACAATTCAGATCCTGAGAGAGAGTCAAGTACACCTGAGCCAACTTGTCATCATTTTTATGATGAGAACATTTGCAGAAATTTTCCCAAGGCATATGTGGACAGTTGTGCTTACCGTTGAAAGACTAACCATGTCCTGGTTGCAGGTATAGGAGTGGTCTGGGAACAGAACCACCTCTGCAAACCCTTAAAGTATCACTTGGGGTCCAAAACAAATCAATATGCTGAGTTAGTTGCAGCCCTGGCCGCTCTCCAGGCAGCTGCCCAAAGGGAGATCCCCACTCTAACAATCTGCACCGACCCCAATTATGTCCAACACAATTTTTTTTCACACCTCCCTATTTGGAAAATCAACAATATGCTGAATTCCAAAGGGAAACCTGTCCAATACAAGGAACTTATCCTGGCCTTGGATAGAGTGGCACATGAAAATGACATGACAGTCTATTGGAAGAAGGTAAAAGGCCATGCCCGAGTTAACAATCCTGACAAGATTGGGAATGATCTGGCTGACCAGCTTGCCAAGGAAGGTGCCATTTATGGAAACCTCTGGTAATTGCAGGCTCCTTTGGACAACCTGATCATTTCTGTCAAAGTAGTCACCCGACAACAAGCTCAACAGCTAGCCACCCTACTGGTGGTATAGTGATGTGGTGAGATCACCAATATTGACCTAGTGCAGGCCCAAAAACAAGATCCTATCCTCGGATGTTTCTACTCCTTTCTCCAGGACCCCCAGGAGTATCCATTAACCCCAGAAAACTGCCAGGATAATGAGGAAATGAGAATCCTCTATATCTCCAAGGATATGTTTCATCTCCAGACGGACCTGTTAACTCGCACGAGTAAACATGGTAATATGTAATGGGTGGTACCTCAGGCCTTTTGAGGAGTTATGTTGCAACACGCCCATGATGAGCCTTGTGCTGGTCACTGAGGTGACAGGCTCCTATGAAATGTTGAAACAAGTGGATACTGGCCCCACATGTACCACCTATGTTCAATTGTATACCAAACGTTGTCTAACTTGTTGCAGATTTCAACCTGCTGTTTTGTACCATAGGGCACCTTTGAGAAAAAAAAGTCTGACCATGCCTTGGTCTGACCTCCAAATTGATTGGATCGGCCCAGTGATCCAAACATCTTGAGGCAACAAATACATGCTGACTGTTACTTGTTTATTCACCAAGTGAATTGAATGCATTCCATCACCCAACTGCACCACTGAGATGATAGCCACCCTGTTGTTGAATGATGTTTTCAGCAAGTGGGGTCTACTCATGCGAGTAGAATCTGATCAAGGTTTCCATTTTATGAGACAAGTTATCAAGCATCTGTGGAAGCTGTTAGGAGTAAAGGCCAAAGTCCACATTGCTTATTGGCCACAGTTTTCTGGTCAGATAGAAAGAGCAAACAAAACCATCATCAGGATCCTAAAGAAATATGTTTTCTCCTCTGGAAAGGACTGGGACATTGTTACCCATCATCAATCCACTGGCATAACTCCTTTTGAAATGATGACAGGTAGGGACATGCTACTGCCCCTCCATCTTTTGTACCAGACCAATGATATAAACCTAGCATGTGCTACAACAGCCCATGAATATGTTACCCACTTAAGACTACACTTGCAAAGCACATTTGCCTTTGCCCAAAAGAATTTGGAAAGTGCTGCCAGAGGTAAGAAAGCCTACTATGATCTGATAACTACATCCAAAGAATACCAGATTGGTGACAAGGTATTCTATTACAATTTTGGGAAGAATAGAGTCAAAGAAAATAAATGTCTCCCTAGCTGGAATGGTCTATATCCTATTGTGGATAAAGCCTCCCCTGTGGCTTTTCAGATCCAGATAAAGAAGGGTATTGAGGGGGAAGGCTCCTTTAAAAGGGTCCACATCAATCAGCTACGACCATGTCGTCCTAGGAAGCTTCTTCCAGAAGAATTTACCAATGGAGAACAAATACTAACCTAGAACAGGATAACCTGTTTGTTTTGTTTTTCAGATGGAGAACCAAACCTTGAAGGTCCTTTTCCTGATTCTGGTGTCATGTTGTAGGACAGGTTACCTCAGGCCAGAAGACTGGGGGTTCAATTCCCGCATGGAGACAAGCAACCTAAGGCCAGAGGGACTGGGGTCTCTAGTCCCGGCCACTCCTTGTGGCCTTGGGCAAGCCACTTAACCCTAAATTGCCTCAGGTACACTTAGATTGTGAGCCCTTCAGGGACAAGGGAATAAAAAGTACCTGTTAGTATACATGTAAACTGCACTGATTCTAAAGAGTGCGGTATTAAAAAAAAAGAAATAAATAAATACATCTGGATTCCTGATCACACAGTCCCAGACTGTCACACAGAAAGACTTTATGTCACTGGATGCACCACATGTTTTACAGAAACACTTCATCATGTCTGACTCATGCACACCTAACATACAACAGTAGTTAAAAGCACACATGGACTATGCCACTGCTGGTTACCAAGAATAAACATGTTGTCATTAATAAAGTATCTCTACCCTACAATGTCTGCTTAATTGATGTCCCTAAGCACTCCATTGTTACTGTTGATGGAGTAGCTCTGCTTTATTTAGATGTAGATGTTGTTTCTATTGAAATCCAGGTGCTGGATGTGTTTCAAGGCCATGCTATTAACTTCACTGAAGCCTTGAACTACCTACTGGACTATAAGGTCTCTCACCCATTTGAATTATCCATTGACCAGGAGATCCTTGAAACAACTGATTACAACTTTGATTTGCATGTTATGGACATTTTACTGACTGATTTTATGTCTCATGTCATTGTGCTTGTCTTTGCCCTTCTCTTGGCAATCCAATTCTTGACTTCCTTATATTAGCAAAGACAGATGTGTACCCTGTGTTGTCTTGTATACCATGGACCTCCACTACCCACCATGTGTTTGCAGGATTTGGTGGAACGTCACCTCATTGACTAGTGATGCCATTCATTTTCTGTTATGCATTACTTTTAACTGAGTTGTTTCATTCATCAATGAAAAGCTTGTGTTTTGTTTGCTAACACACTGATACATTTAGGTGTTCAGTTGAAGTTACATTGACACATTATATTGTATAACCTTTATGCCAAGTTATGCATTGAATAGGTTAAGTACACTGTACTACCAAGTTTGAAGTTATACTCATTACATTGATTGAGTTGATTTGATCTTACATATATTATTTCAGCATTAACTTCTTTTACCGCTTGAGTGTATGCACAGTATGATTACCCATGCAGTACTGCTTCCAATGCAACTATTATGCTTACAGTAATTATTATTAGACTTTAGTTAACCATGTCATTTGGTTCCGACCTGCACAATAGCCTGCCAGTTAGTTCGTTTTTCAGATGGAATATGCTCCCTTTAGCTATTCCCATCTTAAAAGAGGGGGAAATGTAGGGCCGGTACCTGTCCAGAAAATAATGACTGAACCATTAGCAAGGCTTCCAGTTACAAGATGGGGCCTGCTCTGAATCAAAGACTGCCTTAAACAAGATGGATTCCTGTTTTGTTGTAACTCAGCATTAAAACTTACAAATCAAGCAACTTTGCCAATTTATGATACTTCACAATAAAAGCACTTTTACAGCTGACTACATGCAGAAGAACATGGCTGAGACCTTCACTGTGCTGGCATTTGCAACAATGTATGGACCTGTACATCAGCAACTTTTGAGCACAATGGACCTTTGTTTGCAGAAGGACCACCTATTAGCTGTTACTGATGAAGATGATATACAGGGTTCGAGACCAACCAATCACTAGGACTTCAGGACAAATAATTATATACAGCTGTACACCAGAACCCAGGAATGGAGAAGAGAAGGGAACACACAGATGCAGCCCAGCAAACACATCTGCAGCACTCTGAAACATGAACGGAGTCTGACAGAACACTGGGAAACTTTAATTTCTGACACAGACTTTCGCTTACCTGTCTCTGTCTAGCTGGAAAGTCAGATAGTGTCCAAGGGCAAAACCTCAGGATGGAGTGAATTTCTCCCCGAAACCTGCAGCTCGGTGTGTGACCACACAGTTCCTCTCAGCTGACGTTGAACCTCTGCCATACTTTGACTTTGTGCCATTCCTGAGGGGGAAATGTAGGGCACAATTCTTGGACCCCAGCTGCAAGTGTTTTGGACCCCAGCTGCAAGTGAAATTAAAGTGGTCTTTAATTTCCTCCCAGAGGTTGGGGCATGCTTAGACAGGCAGGTAATTTACTGTATGTCTGAGTGTAGGGCGAATCAGTGACATTGGTTCCTAAAACAGAGATTAGGTCTCTTGGTAATTGTAACATAGGGCTGAATAACATACTACCTCAAAAAATAATTTATGCTAATATTGCCACTATTTTTGTTATCAGAAATAAAGTCTAATTCATTTTATACAAACGGGGCTGGTTCTTGTCTTATCACGTGATTTACTTGCTAGGTAGTCCTATGGAATCCTGGGAAAAAGGAGAGTAGCAGTTTTTTCCCTAGACAGTATTTATACGTGTGTATTTATCTGCTACTGACAATATCTCCTACAGAACCAGAATGACCACTGTTTGGAGACAGGATGCTGGGCTCAGTGAACCTTTGGTCTGACCCAACGTGACACGTCTTACGTTCTCATGTTCCTATGAATGCAATTAGGGTATGCGTATTTTATACTTGCCAAGTTTGAAAGAAGAAAAAAGCATGTATAGTTTTGTCTTGGAAATTTGCATAAATATACATGTGAAAAGTGCCCACGTAGTTTATAACTATGTGGGCTATTTGAAGATTATCTCCACTCATCTGATTATGCTTTTAAGCTTTCTTTTCTTTGTTGTTCTGCTGCTGATTTATTAACATCAAATAAATTTGAGCAGAGAGCTATCAATGAAATCAGAAATGTATTTTATTTCTGTCACACTTATTTATTTATTTATTTATTTATTTAACATCTCTTATATACCGCGCTATTAAAATCAGCGCGGTGTACATCGAACAAAATATACTGCAATGTGTACAGGTAACATCGAGTTTACAGAGAACAAGGGAATATAAAACATGGAATAACAGGGATAACTATGTACAATCAACATTATACTATATATATGCTTTAATTATGTACCATATTTAAACTCAAGTGAATATTGAACATGTATTCATGGGTAGCATGAGTCTATAGTAGTAAGGTGGATTTTCGTGGGGACTAACCGTTTTCTGGTTGGATTAAAGTGCTAGGGTGTTTGGTGTGAGTGGGAGGCCTGTTGGCTGTGTGAGTGTCCATGGACACTTCCGGGTAGTATATTGTGAATAAGTGATGCTTTACGGCTTTGCGGAATTGTAATAGACTTTTGATGCCGCGGATTTCATGGGGAAGTTTATTCCAATTCCTGGGTGCGAACAGTGAAAAAGCTCTGTTTGATGTAGCTTTAGTACATGATGTCATCATCTTGGGAACTATTAAGGTGTTCATAGTTGTAGTCCTTCTGTTTCTATTTTCAGGGGTGTTATGGATTAGTTTTCTGATTGGTGTTGGTGGGTAGATATTCATGGCTTTGAAGGTCAAAACTAGTGACTTGTATGAGAGTCTAGCTTGTAGTGGTAGCCAATGTAGGTCTTTCATGATAGGCGTTATATGAGCAGACCTTGGTGACCCAGAGAGGACTCTAGCAGCTGTATTCATAGCCAGACGTAGTGGATGTAAGGTTGATTGAGGGAGCCCGTGGAGGATGATGTTTGCAAAATCTAGATGTGGAAGGACTAGTGCCTGGAAGGTTGACCGGTAATCAGTATAGTCCAGTAGTGGACGGAGGTGGCGTAGTGTTCTGATCTTATGGTATATATTCTTTGTCACATTCTTCACGTGCATTGTCATGTCCAGGTGTTGATCTAATGTTATGCCGAGGTATCGGATCGTGGGTTTGGACGTCAGTTCTATGTTGTTGACCAGCAGTGACGGCGGAGGTACAAACTTAAGATTCCTTGTAACAAATAGGACATCAGTTTTGCTATGATTTATTCTTAGGTTTTGAGTCAGCAACCATTCAGCTACTGCTCCGAAACAGTTGGTTATTGGAGTAAACACTGGTTGGTCAGTTTTGAACGGCATGTATATGAGGATGTCATCAGCGTATGCCAAGCATTGCACGTTGAAGGATCTGATCAATTCACAAATCGGCTGCATATAAATATTGAACATTAACGCCGATAGTGAAGATCCTTGTGGTACGCCTTGAGACTGTAGGAACGGCTCTGAGGATTTCTGGCCTGTTTTAACTTGTTGCCACCTGTTGGAAAGGTAGGATCTACACCATTCCAGTGCTGTGCTTCGAATCCCCTTCTCTCTCAGACGTTGAATTAGTATATCGTGGTTTACAGAATCGAAGGCAGCAGAAATGTCTAAAAAGATGAGAACAAATCCTTGTTTGATGTTGTTTATTCCTGTGATCAGATCGTTGAATAGGGTTGTAAGGATTGTGTCGACTCCATGTGCTTCTCTGAATCCATGTTGTGATTTGTCTAGAGGTGCTTCTGTGTCAATGTGATGCTGGAGTTGTTGTTGGGCAGCTTTCTCAATGATTTTTGCAAGCTGGGGGATGCTTGAGATTGGCCTAAATGATTCAACTTTGGATGGATCAAGCTTACTGTTTTTTAGTAGGGGCTTGATAGAGGTGTGTTTAAGACTCTGGGGGAATGAGCCTGTTAGGAAGGATTGGTTCAGAATTTTGCATAGGATTTGGCTTAGATCATGTCGCAGATCTTTGATCCAGTTAGCTGGGCATGGGTCGTTAGGTGCTGTGCTAGGATTGATGGAGGCGATAATTCTCTCAATTTCTACAGCTTTTTGATGAGAGTTTGGTTCAGAATAGTTCAGAAAACAGCATTTGTAGCAGTAACTGTGTGCCCTTTCACAATGTTTCTAAATACCAGGGTGAGAGTTTAGCTTTCTGTGGCCATTATTTGTGTTTATCTTGCTTCATTTGCTCCTTCTGTTTACCTTTTCAGAGAGACAAAATTTCTACACATGTTAATGCCTACAATCAGATTTCATTAATAGCATGAATACCTTGCATGAGAACCAATGCTTCCTAAAGAATTATTAAATCTCTTGCATCAAGATATAGAAAAGTACATAGCATTACCAGACGTTGCCAGTGATGCTAGATACCGATGCCTTCCCCCTATATGATCTCACGAAAGATAAACACAAACTCATTTAGTAGCAAGTATTTGAACTGATGGCCTTTCTTTGGAGGTGATTCACCAGAAAAGTAGGAAGGCTGAGATCTCGAAAAGAGAAACATTCCTATTTTTGTACTAAGAATATTTAATTAGAGCAATGTCAATGGTGTGTCTAACCCGCAGGGGATTGGGGCTTTCTTTAGAGCTCACAAAGTCTGATGTGCAAGAGAAGGATAATTTCATTAGTAATTAGGAATGCAGACACTCAAAGCTGACTTTATAAAACACAATTTAATTTTTTAACAAATAAACATTTGGGACTCCTGATGACTGTCTTTTAAGGGAACGAAACATCACTCCTATGTGGTAGCATTTTAATCTGTTCCAAACACTCTTCTAGAAATCCTGATTTTCAGATGACTTTGGAAGTTTATTTCTTGTGTGTCAATGAGATGAAAATTTTAAAGCTGTTATTTCATCATAAAACTGTGTTCTTTTTTTTGGCCAAAGTGTTTAATTGATCTACTCTCTTGCAGAAACATATTTGGCACATAAGCACACAAGTTGTTTATTTAGCTGTGCTTACATACTACTTTCACTGGGTCAAAGTGATTTATAGATATATGCTAACAGACACTTTTTATTCCCTTGTCCCAAAAGGGCTCACAATCTAAGCATACAAGGAGTGGCCATGGACTAGAGACCCCAGTCCCTCTGGCCTGAGGTTATTTGTCCCTATGTGAGAATTGAACCCTTGGCCCTACCAGTCTGAAGTAACCTGTTCCAACCACTGAGCCATGCTTTATGCTACCAAAATCCCTTCCCTCACCTGACCTTCTAGACCTCCCCTCAATCCCATTCAAACCCCTTCCACCCCCCTAAGGCTCCCCAGTCCTATCTCAATGCAATCCTGGTGGTTTAGTGAGACCCGGATAGAAGTAACCCCACTTGCTTCCATTCTGGCTGGCACCAGGCTCAAGATGGCATCTACAATTCCCCAGCACTGCCTGGCAGGAGGAGGGGCTGTGATATCAGATTTTTAGTCAAGAAGCAGTCACTGCTTGCACAGCTTGATGGGAATGTTTATTACTGCAGACAAAATTCTTCATTTGCAACTATCCAGGGATTTCTTTCTCTTCTCTTTTATTTCTTAATTCACTTCTTCCTAAGCCCATATATGGCAACCTTCCCCAGATCATCCCATATTTCCTTATAATCATCATAGCCACTAATTTTCTTTTCTTGATATCTTGTCTCATTATCTTTTGAATTTTTGTGGTACTATATCCAGAATCACCTCCTCTGGCAGAAAGCTAATGTTAGTACTTTTCAAATTTATCAAAAATTCTTTCATCTGAAAATGACAAATTACATTTAGGGGCCCTTTTACTAACATGTGTTAGGATTTTGCATGTAAGGGTATGTCAAAGCGGTTTACATTGAAAAAGGTTAGATATTGTTTCATTAGAACGATTTTAATGTATGTACATATAACTTTAAACTTATATACAATAGTCGTAGAGATTATTTTCTATAAAGGCATATTTATGTCTTACAGAATATATTTTGTCTATAGGCTATTCCTTATAAATGTTATGCTTTATGAAAAATATGAAAGCATTTACCATAGTAACGGATTTCCTGAATATTTGTGCAGTCCATTCATTCGGCTTTGCATATTCCATTTTAACAAGTAAATCATTTATGCTGGTTGTGGTTGTTTCAAATCATCTTCGGAAGCTGGTCTGCTATAGCTTAGCTTCTGATAAATGAGCTGTCAATTTTCATACAGCTTGAAGCCTAATAGATTCCTTTTTTGCAATTTAGATATCACACACTGAGTTTTCCTGAAATTTGAAACCTGAACATTCTCTCTAGACTCAATACTATTATATCCCAATAACTTACTTATCCCAGTATACAGACTGATTCATCTTTATCTATAGCTACCATTGCTTTCCAGACTATTGAAGATAGCATTATTAACTGCAAATATTTCTGCATATTATTCCTGAATCTATCCCCTTTCATCTTCATCCTATGGCCCCTCGTTGCAGGATTTTCTTTCAATTGAAAGAGGCTCTCCTCTTGTGCTTTATGCCACAGAGATATTTAAATGTCTCAATCATATCGCCTCTCTCCTGCATTTCCTCCAAAGTATACACATTGAGATCTTTTAGTCTGTCCCCATATATCTTATGACAAAGTACACTGACCATTTTGATAGTCACCATCTGCACAGACTCCATCCTGTTTATATCCTTTTGAAGGTGTGGTCTCCAGAATTGCACACAATATTGCAAATGAGGTCTCACCAAAGGCTTATACAAAGTCACTATCACCTTCTTCTTGCTGCTGCATATTCCTTTCCCTATGTACCCTTCTGACTTTTCTCGTCACATTTTCTACCTGTTCAGTCACCTTAAGATTATCAGAAACAATCATGTTCAGGTCCCCCTCTTCACCCTCTATACTGTACTGTTCCCTTGGATTTTTGCAGCCCAAATGCATGATCCTGCATTTTGGAGCATTTATCTCAACTCCCATATTCTTGACCATTCTTCAAGATTAGCTAGATCCATCCTCATGTTATGTACTCATTCCTGGGTGTCTACTCTATTGCAGATTTTGGTATCATTTGCAAAGAGGCAAATTATACCCGACAGCCCTTCTGCAATGTTGTTGTTGTTGTTGTTAAGTGTCGTCGAGTCGGTGTAGACTCATGGCGACCCTCTGGATAGTTGTCTTAAACTATGTTTGGACTTCAGTCAGGCAGCTCATTGTTGACAGACTGGGACCCATAGCTGCTGTTATTTTATCAATCCATCTCATTGCTGGCCTTCCTCTTTTGTGTTGAACTTCTACCTTGCCAGAATGATATCTTTCTCTAATGATTTCTCTCTTCGCATGATGTGTCCAAAGTATGAAAGTTGAAGTCTTGTCATTCGAGCTTCTAAATAAAGCTTAGGTTTGATCTCCTCTAGTACTGATTAGTTTGTTCTTCAGGCAGTACATGGTATACACAGTATTTGTCACCAGCACCATAATTCAAAGGCATCAATTTTCTTTCCGACTATCTTTTTCACTGTTCAACTTTCGCATCCATATGATGTTATTGAAAATACCATGGCTTGAATAAGTTGAATTTTTGAAAGGATAGAGACATCTCTGCTCTTAAGAATCTTGTCTAGGTCCTTCATAGTCATTCTGTCAAGAGCAATGCGTCGTCGGATTTCTTGACTGCTTGTCATTTCTTTATTGATAGTTGATCCAAGTAGGTTAAAGTTGTCAATTATTTTAATTTCTTCTCCATCAACGATGCACTTATTAAGGTGTAGGCCCATTTTAAGATTATGTTCTTTGATCTTGAGAAGCAAATATTTCAGATCGTCTTCACTTTCAGCCAGTAATGTGGCATCATCAGCATAGCGAAGGTTATTGATGAGTCTTCCACCAATCTTCACACATCGGTTGTCTTCATACAGTCCTGTTTCTCTGAAGATTTGATCTACATATAAATTAAACAGGTAAGGGGAAAGTATGCAGCCTTGTCATGCACCTTTGCTGATTTTAAACCATTTTGTTTCTCTTTGTTCTATTTGAACTGTTGTTTCTTGATCGATGTAAAGATTGTGCAAGACTGAAGGACTACAAAAATGGACTCCTATGTCTGGAGAGAGATCTGCAATTGTAAGTATTTACTTCTGGGATTTTTTCTAAATCTTGGGGAAAAAGGAATTCTTTAGATTTGATTAATCTGTGTAAATTAGAATCCAGTGTATTTGTTAAATCAGTCAGGGCCTAGTATCAGCAAAGAGCTTTTAATTAAATTAAAAACTCAACAGGTAGCTTTCAGTTTAAATTCAAAACCAAGCAGAGAGCTTTCAGTTTAAATTTAAAACCCAACAGAAAGCTTCTAGTTTAAATTTAATACTCAGTCAGGGCCTAGAATCAGCAAAGAGCTTTAATTTAAATCAAATCAGAGTATAACTTAGCATAAAAGGGAAAACATGGTTAGTATTCTTTGACCAATAAATTGTTTCTAGAGACCTTTACAAAGAGGCCTTCTAGATAGGGGCAAGAGACAAGTGAAATTGTTTTAAATAGTTGTTAAAGCCAAGTGACAGATCAAAGGGGCATTTTGAAAGACTCTATCAAAGCAAGAGTTGAGTGAATCACCCAGGAAATTGGTCACAGATTACCTTAGAAGCACAGGGCAGGATCTTATAAAATTTGGCACCTAAGCTGTCCGGTCCCAGGGCCTTAGTGATCTTGAGGGACTTTATCGCCACAAGAACTTCAGCACTACTAAAGGGGGTATTAAAAAACTGCATCTCCTCTTCTGATGCCCTTAGAAGGCCTAGCTGCTGGAAAAACTACTCCTGACTCCCACCCACCCCTGGGATAATCGTAGCTTTATAGGTGCTTAAACCTCTTAAAGGGAAGAAGGTGCCATATTCATTCTCAGCTGCAGCTGTTAATCCTCATCAGACATGCCGGACTTCAGGGACTCATTCTCCGCAGCCTGTCCACCAATCCGGCCTCCTAAGGCCAGGGTCGAGCTGCGGGGAATGCCTTCAGCAGCCCCCCCCCCCCCCTTTGCCCAATGCAAGCCCCAGGCTACCGATCCTTTACGTACGGGGAAGTTATTCCACCTCTGAGGTGCAATAACTTCCCCGTACAAGTCACCAGCCTGGATGCAGAGGGCCAACATTAGAATCAGCCCTAGACGTCCAGGGCTGGTGACGCCAACTGCCCGCCCTGCCTCTGATCCTCACCTTCCCCGCCCCCATCTAACTTCCCCGTACAATCTGCAGGGAAGTTAGACATGGGCAGAGAAGGCACAAATAGCAGGGATGTACGTCTCATTAGGACATCCATCCCGCTATTCGTGGCACAGAATCGGGCCGTTAGGTATAGTTTTATCATTATAAGGATCCCAAGCAAAACCTAAGTAAGTAAAACTTAAATACCTAAACACAACCATAAAACTAAGATGCAGAAAGCAGTCCAAAAGTGAGATGGGGGCTTTCCAGTCTTTTGCATTGAATGTCACATGTATGATTTTCTCTCAGTTGGTGAGGGGTCTTACGTGTGCACTAGGTGCAAGGAGCTCTTTGCTCTCAGGGAACGAGTCTGATCTCTGGAGACTAGAGTAGCAGACTTGGAGAATATAAGGAAGGCAGAGCGGTACATAGATGAGACCTACAGGGATGTAGTACTGAAGTCTCACTTCCAGTCTGGCAGCATCTCTGTTGCCATGGAGGAGAGAGGTCACGTGACAGGAGAGCATCACCCTGGTGTGGCAGGAAGTGATCCCGTAGCTAGGACCTGTCCTCTAGATGATGTAAAACCCTCTTGCACTGAGGAGGATTCTCCAGGACCATGTGCCCATGAGGCAAGTGTTAGGACAGCCAATATAGTTGGTTATTTGATCATTAGGCATATAGATAGCTGGGTGGCTGGTAGATGTGAGGATTGCCTGGTAACATGCCTGCCTGGTGCAAAGGTAGCAGACCTCATGTGCCACCTAGACAAGGTCTTAGATAGTGCTGGGGAGGAGTCTGCTTTCTTGGTACATGTCAGTACCAATAACATAGGAAAGTGTTGTAGGAAGGTTCTGGATTCCAAATTTAGGCTTTTAGGTGGGAAGTAGAAATCCAGACCTTCAGCATAGCATTCTCTGAACTGCTTCCCATTCCACAGGCAGGACACAAAAGGCAGGAAGACCTCCAGAGTCTCAATGCATGAAAGAGACGATGGTGCAGGGAAGAGGGTTTTGGATTTGTTAGCAATTGGGCAACATTCTGGGGAAAGGAGGGGCTTTTCCAAGGGGATGGGCTCCACCTTAACCAGGATGGAACCAGGCTGCTGCCATTAACCTTTAAAAAGGAGATAGAGCAACTTTTAAACTAGGTAATAGGGGAAAATTGACAATCAACCAAGAGCGCATGGTTCAGAACAATGTATCCTTGAAGGATACTAGCAAAAGATTGAAGTTTTGCTAGTATCCTTCAAGGATACATTGACAGAGAAGTTCCAATAAAGACAAAAGTAACCCAAATGCCCTTAAGTACTAAGCAGACAGAGCTTAAAGATTCCAAATTACCCCTGCCTACCAATAGCCAGATTAATATGAATAAAATACAGCCTCTAAAATGATTGTAAGTAAATACTAGAAGTCTAAAAAATGAGATGGGAGAGTTAGAATATATAGCACTAAATGAGAGGTTAGATATGATTGCTATCTTAGAGACCTGGTGGAAGGAAGACAACACTTGGGAAATTGTGATACCTGAGTACAAATTATATCGTAATGATAGATCAGATAAAATTGGAGGGGTTTTGCTCTATGATGAAACATTGCAGCAAACACAATTCACTGTAGAATCTCTATGGACTGAAATTCCATGTAAAAAGGGTAAGGCGATGGCAGTGGGGGTGTACTATCAATCGCCTGGCCAGAATGAACAAATGGATGATGAAATGCTCACAGAAATCAGGGAAGCTAACAAAAGTTACAGCACAGTAATATTAATGGGTGATTTCATTTACCCCAGAATCGACTGGGTCAGTGTCACGGCAGGACATGCTAGGAAGATAAAGTTTCTAGATGAAATAAATGACTGCTTCTTGGAGCAGCTGGTTCATGAACTGACAAGAGGGGAATCCATTTTGGATCTAGTCATAGTGGAACACGATCTGGTACAAGAGATAAGGGTGTTGGGGCCACTTGGCAATAGTGATCATAGCATTATTGCGTTTGATTTAATAAATGGATGAAGGATAGCAAGGAAATCCACAGTACTAACCTTTAACTTTCAAAAGAGAGACTATGATAAAGTAAGGAAAATAGTTAAGAAAAAAACTGAAAGGAGCAGTTGCAAAGTTAAAGATTTACATCAAATATGGCTGTTCATAAAAATACTATTTTGGAAGCCCAGACCAGCTGTATTCCACGCTTTAAGAAAAGTGAAAGGAAGTCCAATAAACTATCAGCATAGTTTAAAGGTGAGATCAGAGAGGCTGTTGTTGCCAAAAAAGCATCTTTCAGGAAATAGAAAAAGGAGCCAAATGACAAAAACTGGAAACAACATAAGCACTAGCAAGTTAGATACAAGGCTTTGATTAGGCAGGCAAAGAGAGAATTTGAGAAGACGCTTGCTGTGGGAACCAAAAACACATAATAAAGATTTTTTTCAAGTACATTTGTAACAAAAAACCTGTGAGAGAATCAGTTGGACCATTAGATGATAAGAGAGGTAAAAGGGGCACTAAGAGAGGAAAAGGTGACAGTGGAAAGACTGAATGAATTCTTTGCTTCAGTCTATACTGAGGAAGATGTAGGAATGTTACCCATGACTGAAATGGTATTTAAAAGTGATGCCGTAGAAGAATTGAAAGAAATATTGATTCACCGGGAAGATGTATTACAGCTATTTATAAACTGAAGAGTAGCAAATCATCAGGACCAGATGATATACATCCAAGGCTGTTGAAAACCTGAAATATGAGATTGCAGACCTACTATTAGTGATCTATGAACTATCATTAAAATCATCTGCAATACCTGAAGATTGGAGGATGGCCAATTTAACGCCAATTTTTAAAAGGGGTTCCAGGGGTGATCCGGGAAACTACAGACCAGTGAGCCTGACGTCAGTACTGGGAAAAATGATAGAAACTTTTATAAAGAACAAAATTACTGAACATGGCTTAATGGGAGACAGCCAACATGGCTTTAGCCAAGGAAGGTCTTGTCTTACAAAACTGTTATGTTTTTTTGAAGGTGTTAATGAACAGGTAGACAAAGATAAGTCAGTTGATAAAGTGTATCTGGATTTTCAGAAAGCTTTTAACAACGTCCCTCATGAGAGACTCTTGGCGAAATGAAAAATGTCATGGGAAATGAGGCAGTGTGCTATTGTCTATCAGGAACTGGTTAACAGATAGAAAACAGAGGGAAGGACTAAATGGCTAATTTTGCCAATGGAGAAAGGTGAATAGTAGAGAACCCGTGCTGGGCCCACTGCTTTCTAACATATTCCTAAATGTCCTGGAAATGGGAATAATGAGTTAGGTAATCAAATTTGCAGATGACACAAACTTATTCAAAGTTGTTAAAACCCGAGAGGATTGTGAAAAATTGCAAGAGGACCTTGATAAATTGGAAGACTGGGCATCCAAATGGCAAATGACATTTAATGTGGGCAAGTGCAAAGTTATGCACCTAGGAAAGAACAACCCAAACTATAGTTATAGGATGCAAGGTTCCACATTAGGAACCAGCATCCAGGGAAAGGATTTAGGCATAATTGTGGATAACATGTTGAAACCCTCTGCCCACTGTGCAGCAGCGGCCAAGAAAGCACATAGAATGCTAGGAATCATAAGGAAAGGAATGGAGAATAAAACAAAGGATATTATAATACCTCTGTATGGTTCCATGGTGCGACTGCACCTTGAATATTGTGTGCAATTCTGGTCGCCATATCTTAAAAAGTATATAGCATTATTAGAAAAGGTATAGAGAAGAGCCACCAAAATGGTAAAGGGGATGGAAGGATATCGCTATGAGGAAAGGCTTAAAATGTTTGGGTTTTTCATCCTAGAAAGGAGATGGCTAAGGGGAGATATGATAGAGGTCTATAAATTAACGAATAGAGTGGAACGGGTAAACATAGATTGATTCTTTACGGTATCAAAAAGTAGAAAGAGTAGGGGACATGCAATAAAGCTTCAGTATAACCCGTTTAAAACTAATAAGAGAAAACATTTTTCCACTCAACGCATAATCAAACTCTGGAATTTGTTACTAGAGGATGTATTAAAAGCTGTTAGAGTAGCTGGCTTTAAAAAAGGTTTGGATAACTTCCTGGAAGAAAGATCCATAAACCATCATTAAAGGGCAACCGGAAAATCCACTGTTTGTCCCCAGTACAAGCACTGTGGAACCTGTGTCTTTCGGGGGAAACTGCTAGGTACTTCTTTCTCCTCTAGCTTTAACTTCTCTGTTTTTCTGGGTAATTTTCAGTTTTTTCAGTCATCCATTTTGGCCATTTTTGCTTTTTCACCTTTTGTAGAGACTTCTTATTTTCTTCAAACACAACCTTCGTTATGTCGTCCCATAACTCTGCTAGAGTTCTGTCATTTCTATCTAAAGCAGCAAATTGATTTTACAGGCAGTCTTTAAATTTGGGTGGTATATTCTCAAGGTCATATTTTGCTACATTCATGAGTGGCTTGCTCTTTCTCAGCTTTAGCTTGAGTTTGCATACTAGAAGTTGGTGATCTGTACCACAGTCAGCACCAGACTTTGTCTTTGTTGATGTTATAGAGCTTTCCATCTTTGACTTCCACAGGTGTAGTCAATTTGATTTTTGTACAATCCATTGGGTGATGTCCATGTGTACAGTTGCCACTTGTGCTGCTGGAAGAAGGTGTTTGAGATTAATAGATCATTGGTCTCACAGAATTCTATCAGTCTTTCTCCAGCTTCATTTCTGTTGCTAAGTCCATATTTTCCAACCACTTTGTCTTCTTTGTAGCCTACTTTTGTGTTCCATTCACTCATGACTATCAGGATAACCTGTTTGCATGTTCTCTCAGTTTCAGCTTGTGCTTGTTCAAATAACTCATCAACGTCATCCTCTTCTGCGCTGTTGTTGGGGCATATACTTGAATTATAGTTGTGTTGATGGGCATTCCTAGTAGACGAATAGAAATTAAGCGTTCACTGATTGCATTGTATTTCATTACAGTTCTTGCAAGTTTCTTCTTAATTATAAATGCAAGACAGTTTCTTCTTTGTCTTTCATTTCCAGCATAGTAGACCATCTGATCATCAGATGCAAAGTGCCCAATGCCAATCCATTTCAGTTCACTGATACTGAGCAGATCGAATTATAAACATTCCATTTCATTCTTGACTACCTCCAAATACCCTTGATTCATGCTTCATATGTTCCATGTCCCGATATGTAAGGCATCTTTGCAGCTTCTGACTCTCATTTCATACGCAGCTTCATCAGCAGTCAGACGTCCCGAGGTCTTTGATACAACCACATCATAAATGCTCGCTTTACTCTGAAAAGTCTTCAGCTTCTCTCCAGTAGCTAGTTGAATGCCTTGCGACCTGGGGGTCTTATCTTCCAGCATTATAGTGTAATTTGTTTTGTTGTGACTATCCACTGGGTTTTTGTGGTAAGATTCTGAAGTAGATTGCCAGGCCTTTCTTCCATCAGGTAATCTTAGTGTTGTTGCCATTGTCACAGAAATGTGATCCTCTGCTGCCATCACCATCCAATTCTGCTGCTGCCCAGATGGGTGGTTTGTTTTGGCCTGGCAGGTGAGGGCTCTTCTGCAATATCACTAACAAAAATGTTAAAAAGAATCAGATCAAGGACAGATCCCTGCGGCACATTACTGGTTACATCCTTCTCCTCAGAGTGAGCCCCCTTTAACTGTACCTTTTGTCGCCTCCCACTCAACCAATTTCTAATCATCAGTCATTTTAGGGTCTATTCCTAGAATGCTCAATTTATTTAGAAGTTGTCCCATCCTTGGTGCAATTATTTTTAACATTTTTGTTAGTGATATTGCAGAAGGGCTGTCAGGTAAGGTTTGTGTCTTTGCAGATGATACCAAGGAAGGAAAACCACTGAGAACAACTGAACATTGAAGAGGGCAGCACTTGAGCCCCTACATGTGCAATTCAACATCCTTCCTGCAGATCTGTCGGTAAATTTTCCTTTTGCTTCCCAGCCCCCCTCTCTACCCCTCACTCAACCCCCTACCCTTCCGTATGAAATCCTCCACCTACTTCTCAGGAACCAGTACAGGCTACAGACTAGATTTTCCCATAAAGCCCAATAACTCTGCCGATCTAAGGACCCATTTGCACTCCTCTCAGGCAGGATCCACTCTGCCATCTCATGAATCGCAGACACTCACTGTGCATAAGCCGCTGAATGTTCCACAATCCAATTGGCCACTGTAGTTTTCCAAGCCATCTCAATGAACTTCCTCTCCGGGGGCCTCCTCACCTTTTCCCACATGGGCATTTCCTCCCCCAAAAGCAGCACCATATATGCCCACTCTATAGTCACCCCCCCCCCCCCCCGGGTGCGATATATAAGGTCCAGCACTCTTCCCCAGTATCCCTGCAGCATGTGGCATTCAAAAATGTATGTACCCATGTACCTCTGTGCGCTTGACAATGCAGACAATCCGGGCTATCCCAGAGGTGCATCTGCTCCCCCTGTCCCAAGTCATGTATGCCCTGGGCAAATTTTTGTACTGCATTTCTTGATACCTGCATTGATACCAATGAGCCACTTTATTGAGTTTTAAACACATATCCAGAAAGATTGTATCCAGAGTGGTGAAGCCCTGTCAATCTTCAGCTGTTCTAAACCTACAAGTGACATAGTTCCTGCTCTGCAAGTAGGCCACCAAGTGTTTGTTGGGGACTTGCTATGAACTCTTTAGCTGGTCAAAGGTGGGGAAGGAACCCCATCCCAACTCTAGGAGGTGACCCACACAGTGGTACCCTCTCCTACCCCCCCCCCCCCCCAATGAAAAACAGCACTGTGCAGGTCAGGGATAAATTCAGGGTTCCGGAGCAGCATCCCAAAAGGTGACTTCCCTTGTGCCACACACACCCCCTAGCTTAGCACACCACTACTGCCAAGCATGCCGCATTGGTTCAAAGAAGCTTCCATGATACTTTGCTGTCCTCCTTCAGCTGAGCTGCAAGAGGCTAAAAAAGTTGTCAGGTGTATACCTTCCATCGAAGAAGCCCTGCAGGGTGTACCAATCTCCCCCCCTATGCAGCTCATGGACCCAACGTAATAATGCCGCAACATTGTAAAGGCGCAGATCTGGTATGTTCAACCCCCTATTACATCAGCCCCTGCCAGCTTGTCAAAACTGATCCTTGCCGGATGGTTCCTCCAAAGAAAGGAGCCCACCACACTCCAGTTCAGCCTCTCCTCCTTTCCCTTCACCTACAGAGGCAGCATCTGCAGCGGGTATAAAATGCAGTAGCAGGACCATTTTGATCAAAGCTACCCAGCCCAAGAGCAAGATCGGGAGGCTCTTCCACCAGGCACACCAGTCCTTCATCTGAGCCAGGTACTCACAGACATTTTTTTGATACATCTGTCTAGCATCTGCACTCAGATGAACTCCCAAATATTTCACAGATTCTCTAGCCCAGGCTAGCAGGAAGCTCCGCTTGGCCCTACATGGTCACACTGCCGAGATTTGCTACAAATTCACCTTTAATCCTGCAAATGCTCCAACTAGCACAATGGTGTTCATCAGTCGGGGCATACTCACACTAGCCTGACTAATAAATAAGAGCATGTCATCCGTGAAGAGATTAATCGTATAAGTCTCTGCTCCTACCTGTATGCCCTGACATTCGTGAGTCTCCTTGATCTTAATAGCGAGCAGCTCCAATGACAACAAGAAAAGCACAGGGGACAAGGGTCAGCCCTGTCGCATCTCCCTCATGAAACCCTCTGACAGACCACTTTTAACAAGTATTTGCGCTTGGGGCTTGTGATACAATACTTGTGCCAGTCCAAAAAGGGGCCAACAATGCTGAATTCCTCTACAACCCAAAAAAGATATTCCCATGAGACGTTATGGAATGCCTTCTCAGCATCTAAGCTGGTAATTATTTCATCCCCCACCTTTCCCCATCCTGCAATCAGCACTACCATAGCCTTCAACTTGGTCCAGATGAACTAGCCCCGGGATAACCTTGGCCAGCTGTTTCACCAAGATTGATGAAGTTTAACATCCTGGTTCAGGAGTGATATGGGTCTGTAAGATCCCATCAACATCTTGTCCCAGCCTGGTTTTGGCAGAACCACGATCATGGCATAGTTCTTCCACGGCATAGTTCTTCCACCCATCAAGGTTCCCCCTCTCTAATACATCTTTGCACTGTGCCTAGAAAGGTGCCACGGCCCCTTCCCTAAGGATCTTATAAAATTCAGCACCTAAGCTATCCGGTCCCAGGGCCTTAGTGATCTTGAGGGACGCTAGCATCACAATGACTTCATCACTACTAAAGGGGGGCATTGAAGAATTGCATCTCCTCTTCCGATGCCCTTAGAAGGCCTGGCTGCTGGAAAACCTACTCCTGGCTACTAACATCCCAGACCCCTGTTCCCACTCCACTAACCATGACCCAGGGAGTTTTTATCCCACGGATCATGGCCTTTCACTTTGCCGGGTCAACAGCCTACCACACTTATTACCTCACCCATGAAGACTGTACTTGTATACCTTGATGACCCCCTCAGCCTTTTGATCAAGCAAGGTATTAATGGCTTTACGCAAAGCCACATATTGTGCTTGATGCCCTGCCCCCAAATTTTGGATATCTGTCTATAGATCTGCAACTGCTTTGACAAGGCCAGCAGTTGTGCATCCCGGGCCTTCCACTTCTGTGCCGCATATATGATAATGATCCCATACATGGTTGCTTTTTCCACCTCCCAGAGGACCCGGGGGTCCATACCCTCATTGACGTTTTCTTTTCAGTACTGCTGCCATGCCATCCAAAGGCACCTGCGAAAACTCTCATCCTTATAAAGGGTAGGATTCATCCTTCACAGTGCCCCTCCTTAAGCCACAGCTTGATCCACACCGGCACATGGTGGTTCTGTCCAATACCCAGAACAGCAGTTCTGAGACTAGCAAGTAGTCCAGACATGCATAACTAACATGCGGATTCGAGTAGAAGGTGAAATCCACTTTGTCTGGGTGCAACACCCTTCAGTTATCCACCAACCCAAGTTCCTCTAGCAAGAAGTTAACTCCCTGCCCCATAATGCATGATGATGTCTCAAGCGCTGGTTTGCAATCCAGCGTGTGGTCTCATGGCATATTGCAGTCCCCCTCCCCCCATGATTAGCTGGTATCCCCCAAACTCCAGCAACTTGGAACTCAATGTGGTTAAAAAAAAATATGGTTACAAATATGAGGCTACATAGGGCCATCCATCTCCCATGGAGTTACCCTCCCATGATATGAAATTGCCCTTCTGCATCTGTAATGTTTTTGTGATGAACAAATGACACTCAGTGATGTATGAGCATTGCTACTCCTCGTTGTCTCCCATTATAGGAAGAGTGCCCTATATCCCCAGCCCAACCCTGAAGGAGCTTCCTATGCTCATTTGCGCTAAGGTGTGTCTCCTGCATAAAGACAATATCTGCCCCCTCCTTCCTGAAATAGTTGAGAAACTTGATATGCTTAACTGGTGAGTGGATACCGTCCATATTTAACGTAAGAAGTTTTAGCTTATCCAATGCTTGTGGGCTATTGGGTCTCCTTAGCAAAGGAATTCAGACTCACTGCCTTGGGGCTACCTGATCCCAGTCAAGCGCTCTCTCCAATGTGCCCCCTATCCCCCCCAACCGGCTTCTCCATTCAAGTTTGCACATCCACCTTTCTTCCCCCCATCCCCCCCTCCACTGTCTTCATAATTTCCCCGGACACCAATCTCCCCCCTCCCATCCCCAACACACAGATTATCTCTCCTCACTACTCTTCTCACTCAGGCCAGCTCCCCTTCCTGTCCCACCATATGCTCTCATCCCCATCCATCCCTCCAACTACACCCCAGCCATCCATCCAACACCACAGCACCCCACCCATTCATATCCCGTATCACACTCCCCCATCAAATTCCAACCACAAGTCCAATGTCCAATGCTCCCATCAGAGCCCTCAAGTCTCAACACAACATCAGTCCCATTGTGGGGACCATTAGGCCTCCGCTCAGTAGCCAGTCCAATATTCCATGGGCTCCCCAGCAGGGCAATGTCCAAAAGCATCCTCCACAGATCACTCTCTTGTCAAGCCATCCACAAACTGCTTCAAGACTTCCCGCAATGCAAAACATTGGTTTTGATTGCCATGTTGCAGCCACATCTGGGTGAGTTACTGGAGTGAAAAGCGAATGCCTCTCTGTGCCACACTGGAGCAGTAGAGTACCATAGCCCGGTTCCATTCAGCAATTCTGGCCAAATAATCATTAAACAGCAGCAACCTGTAGCCTTGGTACTCCTGCTGGCATTTTGTGTGATACGGTCCCATCAATTTATCTTTTTCCACAAAATGCAAAATAAGCACAATTACTGGCTGTGGCCGCTCAGTGTTCTCTCGCCACAGACCTGCCTGATGCAAGTGTTCCAAAATCAGCCGCGGGCCCAACATCTGCAAGCCCAAGTATTGTGACAGCTAGACCTCAACCAAGCCCCAGATTTCACTGTCCTTAATGGTCTCTGACAGCCCCAAGATGCAAATATTATTTCTGCATCTCTTGTTCTCCTGGTCATCAAATTGATCCAGGAACGCTTGTCAGTTCTGTTCTAGAATTTACATGCAGATCTCCGGGTCCTCAGTCTTCTGCTGTGCGATGCAACCCTGTTGCATCCACTGGACCTGCGCCTCAAGGCTCCCCTTGAGTTCTTCATACGAGGCATGCAGTCTCAATGGTTTCTCATCTAGCACTGTAGTGAGGAACTGCATGATCTCCTGACCAGAGTCATCATGCAGTATGAAGAGTGGAACAGGCTGTTTGGCCGCCATCTTTGCTGTGCCCTCCTTTGCTGGCTTCAGGGTCTTTAATGTCATTACCCTCACCCACCTCCGCATACTGCACCCGCTTTCCATGATGGGTTGTGTCCACTCACCTCTGGGAACAGAGGGTCAAACGCATGCCAAGATTTTGCAGTTTTATATGATTAGAATAGCACAAAATGTTCAAGGTGCAGTTGCACCCTGGAGCTATACAGAGGCATTATAATGTCCTTGGTTTTATCCTCACTTCCTTTCTTTAGGATTCCTAGATTCTATTTTCTTTCTTGGTCACTGCTGCATATGGCCACTACTGCATACCATTTTTGTAAATAGTTTGAAGAAATGTTCATTGTAAAACCTTCAGTTCAATGTAAACCACCTTGATAAGTTGAAAGGCCGTATATCTAATATCGGTCCATTTGGTAAGCCGGCGGGCTCAAATAGAAATTGTAGGAAAATGACTCTAAGAAAAGACAATAGCAAAAATTAAGTGTTTTCCAAGTTACCCCCTGAAGAAACCGAACTTGGGTGAAACACAAAGAAAGCGCGACAGATAGCATTGGGGATCAGGCCGAAAGCTAAGCACTGTTTAACCTTATCTTTAACCTTATACAATTGAACTAAAGCGACTGCATGAAAATAAGGTCATTGATGCAATAAGGGCAGTTTCCAGTTGACACTTTGAGATTGGTCGATGGTTGCCCAAAGAGTCTGAGACCTCGCAGTCACATTTAAGAAGTTTTTGACAACAAGGTGTTCTGTAAATGAGAATTCTAAAGTCAACACATGTGATACATTGTACTTTTGAGTTAGAATACAGAGTGATAGATACCATTGACAAGGGTATATAAATAATGTCAAATAAATAAAATAAATAAATACTGAGCAGAGGTTTTCAATGCATTATCCATGATGCTGCCTTGATATGTTTCTCGGGTGTAACTGTAGTAGACACTGCCCTTATAAAACTCCCCCTGCCAAGTTCTGAGGGGAAGGTAAGTATAAAATGTAACCATACCATTATCTCTCTCCAGGTTTTAGGACTGGACATTAGCCATAAAATTCCTACAAGACCAAAGTCATATGTCAGCCTGATGAGGTGCTTTAGTGCTCTTGCCAGGCATCCATTTAAAGTGAGTGAATAGTTTCAACAGACAGCATTCTACCTGCTTAAGTTAGAGGTTTCCACTCTAAGCACACATGAATGGTGCACAAGGATCTGAACAACCTATATTTCCCCATGGATCATCAAGTATCCAAATTGGAGAAAGATGATACTGAGGCTTTCAGACTTGCATTTCTCTTCTGTGTTTTCCCGGCAGCACAACCTGGTTCACATAGGCAAGGCTTACAACATTAACAACCATCACTTTGGGACTCCCAGGTATTTATTTAATTTTTTATTTTTTCCAAAGGGTTACACTGTCATTTAGGATGTTTTTCCCTAAGTGCATACAGTACCATTGCACTTGTCCACATTTAATTTCATCTGTCAATTGAAAGCCGTCTCCCAATTTTGCCACACTCTCTCTTTTCTATCTTTTAAGCATTTCCCATTACAAAATGCTATACAGCCTCCTATCCCATGACAAAGGTCTCTCATGAAGGACCTTGTCAAAGGCTTTCTGAAAATCCAGAAACATTATGGGCCCAATTCAGAGAGGCAACTTGCGAGGCTGCACGTCCTGGCGGGATGTGCAGCCCTGCAAGCCGTCCTGCCCTGGGTCACCCTCAGGCCCTCCCCGTATGTCTAGAGCAGCAGTATGGGGAGAGCCAACAGGGGGCGGGTGGGGCAGAGTCTGGGCGGTACAGGAGTGGGCCCAAGCAGCAGAACATACAGGGCCAATTCCAGTCTTGGCCCTGTACGCCCTGCAGGGTCAGGGAGAATGTGCTGCTTATTCCACCTCAAAGGTGGAATAAGCAGCACAAACTGGGTGACCGTGCCCTGAGCTGGGTGCAGGTAGGTCCACACTGCCTGATCCAAGCCCCGGCTGCCGTGGGTCAGGCGGAAGGGAAGAAGAGGGTCGGTGCCACAGGTCACAGGGGATCCTGCGGGGAAGACATCCCCACAGGTATGCAGGGGAATGCAAGGCTGTCCTCGGGCCCAATTCTATATGCCACAGGAATATTTTGCTCCTGCATTACAAAATCGGGTCCTAATGGGCCCATCCTGCTCAGGGCCATCTGGTCAGCCTGGAAGTGAACCTTTCTGAATCGGGTTCTAAATCAACTGGCTCGCCTTTATCTGCCTGTTTATTCACACCTTCAAAAAATATAGCAGATTAAATATAGCAGTGAGCGAATATAGAGCAAATATAGCAGTGAGCTAAATCCATGTTGGCTTGGTCCCATTAAACTATGACTGTAAATATGTTCAGAAATTTTGTTCTTTATAATGGTTTCTATCATTTCTCCTGCCACTGACGTCGGGCTCACTGGTTTGTAGATTCCTGGATCACCCCTGGAACCTTTCTTAAAAATTGGCGTTACATTGGCCACTCTCTAATCTTCAGGTACTATGGAAGATTTTAATGATAGTTTACAAATTACTAATAGCTGGTCCGCAATTTCATTTTTTAGTTTTTTTAGCACCCTGGGATGTATATTATCTGGTCCAAGTGATTTGCTGCTCTTTAGTTTATCAAATTGCTATATTACATCTTCCAGGTTTATTGAGCGTTGTTTCATTTTCTCTTGTATATCACTTTTAAATATCAATTCTGGCATGGGCAACTTCCCCACACATAAGGAATGAAGGTAGAACATGGAGCAGAATCATGGAAAATGCCCAACTCGGTCAAGTTTCATCTGAAAAAGCCTTCATCAGCTGAAACTTGGCTGGGTTGGACATTTTTCAAGAAGTTTGTTTCTGATCTATGGTCTACCATGGCTCCTTTTGTATGTGAATTGGTTCCTTTTGCAAAAGTTGATACCTTCTATCAATTTTTCACATGGGTAAATTCCCTACATATTCTTCAGTAAAGACCAAAGCATTCAGACCTTCCATTATGGCCTTGTCCCCTCTTACTGCCCCTTTTACCCCTCTGTCCAACTGACTTTCTCAGAGGTTTTTTGCTATGAATGTAGCTGAAAATGTTTTTATTATGAGTTTTTGCTTCCACAGCAAGCTTTTTCTCAAATTCTCTCTTTGCCTGCCTTATCAATGACTTGCATCTAACTTACCAGTGCTTATGTTGTTTATGTAAATTTAAAAGGAAAAGGAGGCCACTATGATTCTCAAAAGAAGTAGCTGAAATGATGAAGAAAAAAAAGGATGGCCTTCATAAAATATAAGAGATCACAGAAAAAGAAAGAGAAGCATCAATATTCAGGGAAGCAAAGATACAAACGGACTTCAGAACAGTTATACAAGCCTAAATCACACCCCTATTCGATTACTGCAACAGCACACTTATTGGAATACCCAAAAAGAATCTAACTATTCTTCAAATGGCCCAAAACGTCACAGCCAGAATCATAGTTAAAGCAAGACTATCAGACCACATCACACCCATTCTTTATAATCTCCATTGGCTTCCAATTGCTAGCAGGGTAAAATACAAAGTCATGGACCACCTTCAAGATAATTAATGAAATAGCCCCTTCCTACCTCTCAACCCTAATTCATCCCCAATTAGACAACAGAATAAGGTGAAGTATCAAACAGAATATACTCACAGTTCCTCCCACAATCAGGAAAACAAAACAGAAATTCTTTATGATCTCCACTGGCTCCCAATTCAGTACCGAGTGAAATTCAAGGTCCTCACCCTAATACACAAAATTATTTCTAATGAGTCAGCTCCTTGTCTCTCCCCTCTCCTTGCCTTCTCCAACACTACTAGAAAGCACCGCTCTATCACTAATAATTTATTGTCTATACCCTCAACAAAAAAACACTATAAAAAATCCACTTGTGACAGGACCTTTTCTCTCTATGCACCATCCCTTTGGAACTCCCTTCCACATGAACTGCGCAACTGTTTGAGCCACATTGAATTCCGGAAAAAATTAAAGACCCATCTTTTCCTTGAGCATTTCTCTCTCCCACCCTAATACCAAACCTATTACTTTTACCTCCCTGCCCTACTCCTTTAACCTTACAGTATCCCATCCGTAGCTGTCCACAGACATATGCATATATGTAAATAGTTGATTACTGTTCACTGCAATTAACTGTATATTATAATCTTGTTTCTCATGTTGCTTATTCTGTATCCAGTTATTCGTTCCTTGTAAACAGTTGAAATATACTGCCTTTATTGTTATATGTAAACCGTCTTGATTCGTAGAAAGACGGTATATAAAAAATGTTAAATAAATAAATAAATAAAAACATGAGCAATAGGGCCTTCACATATAGAGCTCCCACACTTTGGAACTCCCTCCCAGAGTCCATAAGAGCAATTAAGGACCTTCAGACTTTTTGCAAAGAACTAAAAACACACCTCTTCATTGAATACTACAACTCCCAACCCGCTACTACCACACACAACACTTATCTCCCCCCATAATTAACCCCATAATTTCCCACTTAATATAAGCCATACTCAACACATACAACAACCAAACATAGGATCCTAATGGGAATGTATATAGTTGATGTAAATCGTTAACCTTTGATGGTTTAATGGCTTAAAGTCATCAATGTTTCTACAGCTTAATTACAAGTTTCATGTAAATGTCTGAATGTTTACAATTCATTCCTTGTAAAAGTTATGTTTCAATGTAAACCACCCCTGATCTCTGGAAGGGGCGGTATAGAAAAACGTTTCAAATAAATAAAATAAAAATAGCCAATGCAGTAAAATGGGGGGACAAAACATTTTTCTTTTTTTTTTATATGATTTATTTAAATTTTCTTGAATACAAAATTACATACAAAAGAAGATCTCCAACCAGTGAATAAATACATTCAAGAACAAAGTCAAATAGCAATAGAAAACACATCAAGAGAGAGAGAGAGCCATACTCTCCAAAGAGAGCCTTGAAAAAAGAATCAGAGAAGAAAAAAGGAGTACTAAAACTCCAAATCAGGGAGCGAAAATCTGAAAGCCAACCCACCCATCCTGCCCATCAACTTTCTCCTTATCAACAAGAAACTGACGCAAAGAAGCCACATCAATATAAACATAATCGTGACCCTCATAAGTTACTAAGCAGCGGCAAGGGAACATCAAAAAAAAGGAAGCTCCCAAAGCCGCCACTCTAGATCTAAGCTCCAAAAATTGCTTCCGTCGAGTCTGAGTGGCCCGGCCCACATCAGGAAATACCTGAAGCTTATAACCACAAAATAACTCATCTTTACATTTGAAATAAGCACAAATAATTCTCAACTTAAGGGATTCAGTCCCAAAGGTCACCACCAAGGTACACCGCTTTGGGATGTGCTCGAGCGAATCCTGCAAAAATTCTGTAAGATTTAGGCCAACCGAGTCAGCCACAGGAACCTCGTCCTTGGCCTGACTCGAGGCCACCACTTTAGGAAAAAAAGAATACATTTGCACAATATCTATAGCATCCTCCAAATGTAAGATTTCAGACAAATACTTTTTCAATAGTATCTCAGATGAAAGCAAGCGAGTAGATGGAAAATTTAGAAAACGAAGGTTTCTTGCACGCTGGTGGTTCTCAAGTAGCTCCAATCGATAAGAAACAGAAGAAATATCTTTAAGATAACCAAGATGGGAATCTTGATACGATCGGAGTTGAGAATCCACCTGAGTCAAGGAACCAGCTAAATCAGTCATTTGGTCATCAATCACTTTAACCTTTGTAACAACATCATGAGAAAAACTGCATAAGGAAGAGACAGTAGTAGTTAATCTAATCTCAATTTTTTGAAGCATTGACCAGATATCTACAAGAGTCACCTCACTTTTAAGTGGTAAAGAATCAGTTTCAGATGTAGCAAAGTCCACAGGAACTAGAACGGGAGACACAACTTGTGAAGGCACCTTCAAAGGAGTAGACGAACAAGCAGGTTGTGGGAAAGGAGGTGGGGTCCGGATGTCTGGACTCAACGAGGCCTCATCCAAGGACTGACTTGCACGTGGAAGGGCAGTGATATGTTTGTCCATGGGACCGGACACCTTACCTCCTTCTCCTGTCGGTGTTTTAGCAGCTAACCTTGCCTTCCGTTTCCCCATGGACAGCACACCACTACTGGTACTCCTGGAACCACCAAAAAGCACCAAAGGAGCACACAAGGAGCAGGCCTAGCCCCTTGTGACATGCCCCTTAGGACGCAACCCCGCAGGCCACGAACACGCAGCTGCGTGTAGCCCAGCTGTTCTTTGTAGGGCTCGTGGGGGGGTCCTCAGCACCAGGGGCGACCACTCTCTGCCTGTGGCTGTCTCTGCAGGCACCCGGCTCCAGCCGACCACGTCGCTCCGCGGCAGAAGAAACCGCGGCTGCTCCCTCACAAGGCTGCTCTCTCTCCAGCCAGGTACCGTGCCAGCTGCTCTTTGTAGGGCTCGTGGGGGGGGTCCTCATCACCAGGGGCGACCACTCTCTGCCTGCGGCTGTCTCTGCAGGCACCCGGCTCCAGCCGACCACGTCGCTCCGTGGCAGAAGAAACCGCGGCTGCTCCCTCACAAGGCTGCTCTCTCTCCCAAACATTTTTCACATAAGTTAGTGAGATGAGAACGTGCAAAAGTGGTATTGTCAGACTGAAAGGTGAAGGGGAGGAATATGTAGTAGCTGACGAGGATAAAGTGAAATTGCTCAAGAAATATTTCTGTTCTCTGTTCACAGATGAAGGGCCATGAGCAGGACCTCAAGTGAACAAAAGTGAGGTGAATTTTGAACAATATTCAGAAAACAGTGTTGAAGAGGAGCTAGCTAAACTAAGGGGTATGTTTACTAAGCAGTCTTAACGTGCGCCGGGAATTAGTGTGCAGGATGCCATAAAAGGAGTGGGCATTCCAGTCTAAACGTAGCAAGTGCATGTTATCACGCGATAATGTGCGCTGCGCACATTAGCGCCAGAGAAAGGGAGCAGCGTGCGTCAACGCGCATTAACCCTACATAGGCATGCCGACCTGCAAACATAGCAACAGAGGTGTAGTACAAAGGTTAATATACTGACTGATGGTGCAGCGGTCATGAGTTTGATTCCTGAGTGGGCTTGATGAACAGTAGTACTTTTACCCAGTGCTATCTGAGGCATTTTCCAGTTTAATTTAAATCTGTGCTGCCAGCAAATACACCCTCAAAGTGCCGTAACATAAGGTGCCGCATAAGGCGCCCTATATGGCACTACAGAGGGCATATTAGAAAGTGCACTGTCCGCCAAGGCACCCTATAATGTTGCCTATAGGACGCCTTATAAGGCGCTGTATAGGGTGCCTTATGAGGCACCTTAGGGTTACAGCACTGTGAGGGTGTTTTTGCTGGCAGCACTAATTTAAATTGGAAAAAGGAAATGCCTCAGACAGCCCTATCAACTGACCCCACTGTGGGATCAAACCAATGACCTCTGGCTCTACGTGCAGTGAACAGTGGGCTACATCTCTACTGCTACTAGCAAGCCCCTGGCTGGCTACTGTAGGACTTCGGGTCACCACACAAACTGTCTGCTGTGGTTACCAGGATAGGGCTAACCCACCCGTACCCATGATGCACTGCACATGCAGATCAGCAGTCTACAGATGATCACAAGATGGGGTATGCACCCCCGCAGCACCTCGGCCTGGGAGGGGGAACTGACCGTGTGTGTTACTGTCACAGAGTAGGTACAGACCGTTACATTTCTGCGGGTACTGTGCTCACCCTCAGGGTGAGGTAGGGCGCACAGCACCATGTCCACAGCACCTGTCTTAGCTGAGATAGGCTATGCTGCAGGTCGCCATCAGTGCCAGTGTGTGATAGGTAGTCCTTGCAGACATGCCTAGGCTACACCTGTGTCCATTTTTATTTCCCAGTCACGTCTAGCCCATGTGGACTATGTTGCACCCAGAATAGTGCATATCCTGTGTGGGTGCCATGGTCACATGATATAGGTGACCCGGAGGGGGGGGGGGGGGTTGGACCCATAAGTGGCTTATGTGGTACCACCGAACCTGCCTTCTGGGGCTCAGGATCTCCCACAAACTGATCCACATTCTACATCCCTGTAATGGTGGCAGTAGAGGGGACCATCAACCTCAGTCCGCCTGGGGAACAGACACCCTACAGGGCAATCAATGCAGTTCTGTATGCATCCATAAGGCAACAGCAGACAGACAGTAGGCCTGGAAATTCTCAGTTGCCCCCCCCCCCACCACCACTATCTGACATTCTCCAGCCATACACATACTGACTGCAGACAGTCTGCTAGCTAGTCCATAGTACATGCTGCCGGAGAAGATGTGCGCACCCAAAACTGGGATGTGAGCACACCCACCAAGCAGATAAGTCAGTGATTGGGCCCCAGAAAGGAGAACCCATATATATCACTTGAGAAAAATACTATATAGCACTATGGGGGAACCCAGTCATGCCATGGTCACTGCTCAGTCAGGGTGAGAGTGACAACCCAGCAGGACATGCTGTGGCCACCCTGTCTGTGCAGGTGGTGGCCGGGCACTACAATGTTCTAGCCATTGCTGTATGCCCTGTGCAGATGCATCCTGCCCAGGCCACCCTGTCCGGGCTATACCCACAGTACCTTGCTCCTCATTATGCACATTGGCAGGCCAATACTGGCAACAGTGCTAGCAGTGTGGGCTGAGGAGGGTGTTGGGAGCCACCACACACTGGATAGACAGACACACACTCCCCACACCTATGCCAGCATTGTGCAACTATAGAGGTGTTTGGCAGCCCTGGCCACCACACCAGTCCTGGGCAAAGTGCAGGCATGGCTATGGTACGCAATACTGTAGGAGTCATTCCCCAGGGTGGTAAACACTGTCAGACACGAGACCTGTAGCACACTCCACAGACATCAGAAAGGTTGCTCTGATGCAGCTCAATCAGCAAATTGTGCTTAACTTAGGAATTACTATCTGCCAGTAATCATGGCAACCTTTTGATAGATGTGTACCGTATTCCCAGGTTTAGGGTGGCATTGCTAAGGTATGCAAGTGCTAGTATTGGGAGATGCACACAGGGCCCAAAATCCTGCTTCTCCAGGAGGCTTCGGATAATGGAGCCTGTGGGTGCGGGTGTGTCTGCCCCTGTTGGCCGCTGCTCTAGGGCAGAGGTTCCCAACTCCAGTCCTGGAGGGCCAAACACTGTTCGGGTTTTCATGCTGTCCCTAATGAATACTCACACAAAACTTAGTTTGGCCACTGAACGATAAAGATACTATACTTTCAAAAACTATCGTTCAACTTGCAGATGAAGAGAAAACTGACCTCTTTTCTACCAGCTATTACAGGTCTCAGTTAAAAGTAACGCATTAGTAACAGGGCTTGCACCCGATAGTTAACATTGGCGTTTTTATCACATCAATGACCTGCTGGTAATGAGGTGCACAAATAGTCAATCCTGTATAGAAACTGATGTCTAATTCAGAATCGTAAATTTTATACTCAGCTTCTAAGCGGGATCAGCATAAAATCTTCTTTATCCCGACGTTCAATCCCGGTACCAGCTGACGTTTCATGTATTTCAGTCCTGTATAGAAACTGATGTCTAATTCAGAATCGTAAATTTTATACTCAGCTTCTAAGCGGGATCAGCATAAAATCTTCTTTATCCCGACATTCAATCCCGGTACCAGCTGACGTTTCATGTATTTTCGTCAGGGGACCTAAAATTAACTACAAAAAACACTATAATGAATCACTCAACCTACTCACCCGCCTATTACCACTAGTAAAACCTAATACTAAAAAGGACCTTGAACGTATTGTACCTGTGATGCTGCCCGCGTTTATTCCCTTGATTCTCTGACCGCCATTATGTCAGCGGTTCAGCAGACAACGCCGCGCAAGCTCCCCGTTCTATTCCTCCACCCTTTTAAAACCTTCAAGAGCCAATCAGTCTAGGAGCCCCCTCCCAACAAAATATGAATTGGATTTCTTTTCATATATTACTCCTGTACACAGGCAAGCCATTCAATCTGACTATTTAACCCTACCGGGGTCAAAGTATTTAATTTAAAAATTAATTTTTGCTCTTTTAGATGAAGTGTTTGGGCTAAAGTCTTTCCCCGATTGGCTCTATGCACCTGAGCCAGACACAAACAGCGTAACTGTTCAAACTCATGAGCTTCCTGTAGACAGTGGGTGACTATGGGGGCTTCCACACAACGACGATGTAGACGGCTGCGGTGCTCTCGCATACGGGTACGAAACATGCGGATCGTCTGTCCTGTGTAGCAAAGGCCACACGGGCAGACGATTGCATATACCACCCCTTTTGATTCGCAAGTGGTATTACTCTTAAATCTCTTAAATGGAGATTTCGGGTTGTGCTGGTCATCGACCATGTGGAGGATGCGATATCTGTGCCAATACATTGACTTTAGACAAATTTGAGTACAGGGGGACCGCTTTATCCATTAAGAGTAATGGATAAAGTTATGGTGTCTGTGCTCTGTAGGCTAAAATGTAGGTGTTTTGGGCATGTCTACGTCATCTAAAATAAAGGTTCTGTCTGTATTAGCACGTTTTATTAGTGGGTAAAATATGGGGGTTGGCAGGAACCACACCTGGGACTTGAACCTGTGACCTTCTCCTCCTGAACACACTGACTGTGTGCACTGCACCACTGTGTTGCCACAGAGACAGTGCATTCCCTGGGGATACCATGACTGTTCATCAGACAGGGCCTGTCTATTGCAGTGCATGGCACCCACCTGCACAGGGCTAGGCCATGGTCTGCTCTGGGCAGCTGCCACTGCCCCCTCCACCACCAGTACCCCTCTGCCACCCTGCTGACATGCCCTTCTGCTGGTGGTGCTGGTGGAGCATAGTCTCAGGCCATCCAGTGTGTGGGTAGGCGGCTGCCTATGGTGCGGGTTCTGGGGTAGGGGTGCCTGCATAGCTGTCCAAGCTTTCCCCCAGCACCGTCTGCCAATGTTCTTGCCCTTGGGGGTACCTGCTGGGTACTATCCCCTGTGACACCGTGGGAAGCACACTCATGCCTATGTTGGGCCCTCATCAGTTGCTGTCTGGCTGCACTACTGTTTCAGCATTCCTATGGGCCACCTAGGCATCACCCTAGTCCGCACTGTGGCCCAGCTGCACCACAGCATGTGCCGCCCTCTGTGTCCCCTTTTCAAGCATCTGTCCAGTTGCCCATTCCGACATGCCCACCCTGCTGTTGTGGAACATGTGCACGCCATAGGAAACCTGCCCAATGGAGAGGGAAAACCCTGCTCAGCGCAATTTCACTGTGGGCTCATTCACCTTGTATGGGGATGGAGCATAGACCTTTCCAAAATCCATATCTTTTTTTTTGGAGCTTTCTCGTGAGTGTTTTTTGATGTTTCCCATTAAAATCACTACTGGCCAGCGTGGTTATGTCTTTATTACATTTTCTGCTGGTCATTTTCACTGTTTATTTGCCCTTTTATTCTGTGCACATGTATCACACTTATCACTTTTTGAAGGTTTCCCTGGTTTTGCTGTACTTTGCTGACGGAAATGGTTTATTTTCTCTTTAAATCAGCTCTAACGCCAGGGTTTCACTGGCGTTAGTTTTCAGCCTTGAATTTCACAGCGTTAGTGTGCAGAGAGACTCTCCCCTCCCACTCTCTGCCCATTGACCCTCTCTCTCCGCCCCTGGGGAGCCTTACTCCGCCCTCCGGGAGCCTTTCTCCACCCTCAGCGCTCATTTGCGCCGCTGTGCGCGTTATCGCACGCTAAGGTACCTCTGCGCCCGATAAAACTCCATTATTGCGCAATAAGGTACCTTATCACACGATAACTTGGCAGAGCGCACATTAAGATGGTTTAGTAAACATACCCCTAAAAGTAGACAATGTGATGGGGCTAGATGGAATACATCTGAGTGTACTGAAGGAAATTAGGGAAGTTTTAGCAGCTCCACTGTCTGACTTTTTCAATGCTTTAGTCAGACTTGGTCCCAGAGGACTGGAATATTGTGCATATGGCCTCATTACACAAAAGTGGAAGTAACGATAAGGTTGGGAACTACTGGCCGGTTATTCTGACCTTTAGGTCAGCAAACTAATAGAAATGCTGCTAAAAGAGAGGATAGTGAGGTTTCTGGAATTACAGAAACAATGGCTTACAAGATCTGAGGCAGCATGGTTTTAGTAGAGGAAAATCTTGTTAGACAAATCTCATTAATTTGTTTGACTAGGTGGCCAGAGAACTGGACTGAGAGAGAGCTCTAGATATGGTGTACTTAGATTCCAGTAAAGCCTTTGACACAGTTCCGCACAGGTGACTTATAAATGAATTGAGCATCCTACGGATAGACCCTAAAGTGACTGACAGGATCAGAAATTGGTTGAATGAAGGCAATAAAGGGTACAGGTAAATGGAGTTCACTCTGAGGAGCAGGATGTTACCAGTAGGGTGCCGCTGGGATATGTCCTTCATCCAAATCTTTATAACATTTTTGAAAGTGATATTGCAGAAGGGCTATTGGGTAAGGTTTGCCTTTTTGCGGATGATACCCAAAATCTGTAATAAAGTAGACACCCAGAAAGGAGTAGATAGCATGAGAAGTGATCTAGCGAAGCTTGAAAAATGGTCAAGAATTTAGCAACTGAGATTTAATGTTAAACAATGCAGGGTCATGCAGTTGGGCTGCAAAAATCCAAAGGTGTGGTGCACCTCCCTCCAAGTAACTTGTGTTACTTTTATCTTTATTGGAACCTTTCTATTAGGATGCCCATCTTCCCTGTTTTCCTAGTATCCTTCAAAGATACATCATTCTGAAATATGAGCTCTTGGGCGACTGTCAGCCTTCCCCCATTATCTAGTTTAAAAGATCCTCTGTTTCCTTTTGAAAGGTTAAAACATAAGATATGCTATACTGGATCAGACCAAGGTCCAAGCCCAGTATCCTGTTTCCAATAATCGCCAATCCAGATCATAAGTACTGTGATAAGGAAGCTTATCATAGCCCAGGTAGGAGCTATAGAAAAGATGATGTGACTCTGAACAAGCAACCTGTCAGTTCTGGTAGAAGCAAGAAAACAGAGTTTTCACATAAAAGACTACCAGTCCCAGAATGCACCAGGTTTCCAGCAGCCATGAGAGGGGCTGAAGTGAGAGAATGTGTGTGCAATCAAGAGAGCTATGAGGTAATCCCTAAGCACTCATCTCAAAGGGCAGGGCCTGATTCAACACAGCTGCGCTGTGTTAGGGAGCAGCACACATTAGAACAGGATAAGAATAGAGCTTTTTCTTCAGATAACAGTTACTACAAGCTCCAGCCCAGCTTCAGGAAAGGAAACAACAACAGTTTCAAGAACAGTTTCAGCAAAAGCTACAGAGGGAGGAAGAGATACAGAGACAGCAACGGCTACAAGCACCAGTATCACCTGGAGAAACAGAAGCCAAGCCAAGCAGATAGAGAGAGAAGGAAACTCTCTGGAAGGAAGAGAAGAAAGGCCATTGGAAGGTCTGGGAGATTCCAAGGCAGTACTCATACTGGGAGGTATTCCAAAAGCCAGCAGAGTCCATTGGACTGGATTCAGCCAGAGGAATGGAGTGGCAGAGATAGGAATCACCAGTGGCTACCTGGAAGAGAGAAGACTGCATGTGGAAGGGACTTTCAGACCAAGGCCAGAAGGTATGTGAGAGAAGATCCAGTGTCCAGGGATCAAGATTGGAAGGCTGGACATCAGAATTGGATTACATATTGGCCAGGCTATACAGAGAGGAATAATGATAGCAGGAGAGGCTCAGGTATGAACACTGATCCAGACCCTATCTATAATAGAGAATGGCAGCAAGGGAATAAGCATTCTCATGATAGTGCCTTAATGAAAGACTCATCTGTGCCAATGTATGATATTGACCCTATGATTGTTGATGCAGGGGGAAATACAGCAGATGAAACTATTTACATGGACTGTTCTTTATCTAAATGCTATTGCTAGTTTTCTCTGAGCAAACACATCAGCCATCACAAAGAAACCTAACTTTGTTCTTTATTTCCACTGCAAACAGCTCTTAAAGCAGGATTTGGGCTCACACAGTAGCAGCCAGCCAGCTAAAGGCTTTCAGCTGGTCCATTGATAGTAATTAGGGCTGCACCTGATTGTGTGTGTGAGCAAGGGAGAATCACTGCTGAGATCGGCGTGGAAAATAAGCAGAAGTTGACCTAACTAGCAAAGTTTATTCTTTTCTTTGTGCCTTTGTATTTGGTAATTATTTGCTAAGAAAACATTAGCTAATTGCCTGACAAGCTGAAGGTTGTTTTCTGGTTTACTTTGTGACTTTTTGTTATCCATTTTAAACACTGCAAGCAAGTAACCTCATTTATAGTGCTATCAAGCATACATGTGCTGGGTGAATTAAACCCCATCAATAAAAGAAGTATTTTATTGATCTTACCACTTGGTTTCACAACTCAAATTATTGTCATCAGCTGTGTTTGGGAGTGAATGAACTACAATACCCACAATACCTTGCAAGAATCATATGAATATATGCATCGTCAAGATTGTGTAAGTTCGCACCCTAGGCAGCCGTCTGACAGTACCTGGCAGGTTCCCAAAAAGACGCACAGGTTATACAATGCTCATCCCAGGGCAAGCAGTGGATTTCCAGGGTCCTCTTTAATTATGGTTTATGAATCTTTCCTCCAGGTAATTATCCAAACCTTTTTAAACCCAGCTTTAATAACAGCTTTTACTGCATCTTCCAGTAATGAATTCCAGAGTGTGATTACACATTGAGTGAAAAAATATTTTCTCTTATTGGTCTTAAACAGGTTATACTGTAACTTCATAACATGTCCCCTAGTCTTTCTACTTTTTGATGGCGTAAACAATCAATCTATGTTTACCTGTTCCACTCCATTCATTAATTTATAGACCTCTTTCATATCTCCCCTCAGTCATCTCTTTTCCAGGTTGAAGAGCCCTAATCTTTTCAACTTCTCCTCATAGGGGTATCCTTCCATCCCCTTTACCGTTTTGGTGGCTCTTCTCTTTACCTTTTCTAATAATGCTATATCCTTTTTAAGATACAGCATCCAGAATTACACATAATATTCAAGGTAGGTCACACCATGGAATGATACAGAGGCATTATAATATTCTTTGTTTTATTTCATTTCTTTCCTTATGATTCCTAGCATTCTATTGGCCTTCTTGGCCACTGCTGCACACTAGGTGGAGGGTTTCAATTGTGTTATCCATGATGACACCTAAATCTTTTTCCTGGGTGCTGGTTCCTAATGTGGAACCTTATATCGTGTAACCATAGTTTGGGTTGTTCTTTCCTAGGTGCATAACTTTGCAATTGTCCACTAAATTTCATCTGCCACTTGAACATCCAGTCTTCCAATTTATCAAGGTCCTCTTGCAATTTTTCAGAATCCTCTCGGGTTTTAACAACTTTGAATAATTTTGTGACATCTGCAAATTTGATTACCCCACTCATTATTCCCATTTCCAAGTCATTTATGAATATGTTAAAAAGCAGCGGACCTAGCACAGATCCCTGGAGTATTCCACTATTCACCCTTTTCCATTGGGAAATTTGGCCTTTTAGCCCTACCTCTGCTTTCTATCTTTTAACCAGTTCCTGATCCACAATAGTATACTGCCTCCTATCCCATGTCTTTTTTATTTTTCCAAGAGTATCTCATTAGGGACCTTGTCAAAGGCTTTCTGAAAATCCAGATATGCTATATCAACCAGCTTACCTTTGTCTACCTGTTTATTCACATCTTCAAAAAATTATAACAGATTAGTAAGAGAAGGCCTTCCTTGTCTAAAGCCACATTGGCTTTCTCCCATTAAACCATGACTATCTACATGTTCAATAATTTTGTTCTTTATAATAGTTTCTACCATTTTGTCCGGTACTGATGTCAGGCTCACCAATCTATAATTTCTCAGATCACACCTGGAATCCTTTTTAAAAATTGTTTTACATTGGCCATTCGCCAATTTTCAGGTATTACAGATTTCTTTCATACCCTCAGATATACACCATCCAGGTGATTTGCTACTCTTTAGTTTATCAAATAGTTGTAATACATCTTTCTGGTTTATCGATATTTCTTTCAATTCTTCAAATGCATCACCTTTAAATACCATTTCAGTCAATGATAACTTCCCCACATCTTCTTAGTAAAGACCAAAGTAAAGAATTCAGTCTCTTCGCTATGTCCTTGTCCTCTCTTAGTGCCCCTTTAACCCCTCTGTTCACAGATGAAGGGCCAGGAGCAGGACCTCAGAAAACACCCACAAATAGGAACAGAAACAACTGCAATGTCAAGCAATTTTTTGAGAAGACTGTGTTCATGAGGAACTAACTAAACTAAAAGTAGACAAAGCAATGGGACCGGATGGAAGTCAAGGCATTTCAGGCAGGAACGCCTTGCAAAACAAGCATTGATGGCTAGGGTTAAGAGGAATGAGCTCCAGAGGGATGTTGTCAGTGTATGTCAGCTAGGCAGGGAAGAAACATCCCCTAGTCCAAGGGCTAGGTGAGGCACCTTTGTCCACTGTGGGAAAGAGCCCAAGCTGAAAGGCCTATGTTGCCATAGATGAGGGAAGCGAGGGCAAAGGAAAAGGAATTGTGGGTATAAATGGGCCCTGATCACAAGGGTAGACCCGGTTAGTCCCCTGAAAAACCAGCACACTCAGGAGGTTAGAATAGACGGTATCCCCTATTTGGCCTTATTGGATTCAGGAGCCACACAATCTTTGATAGCAGCATGTGTGTGTCAGCATATTTTCAGATGGTTCCTAAGCTCTGTGTGTCACCAGAAGGGTTTTACGGAGATCCATTGTATTCTTGGGGCTGTTATACCACAGTCATTCCACAGTGACCTTATGTAATGGCAAGGACTGTCCCAACACCTTAATGTAGCATCTACTTTGTTTAGTGTCTTTCTGGCTCCTCTTGTGACTTTTATTGAGAGCCTTGGTTTGCACAGATATGTTTTTGTAGATGACATTCAGATAGTTCAACATACTGACTTTTCTTCACCTTCACTTGCTATACTAAATTCAGGTCTGGATGTTATTACCCAATGGTAAGAAATTCATGGCATGAAAGTGAATTCCACCAAATCAAAAGCCACATGAGCCTCCCATCAAAAACATAGCCCTTTGCTTACTCTGCTTATTCACAACCAACCTGTCCCTCTTTGATTTTCTTTCTATTTTAGGTTGTAAATTAGATTCATTCCTTACTTTTGATGCACACATTTCTTTTACTGTCAAGTTCACTTCCTTTTTTTCTCAGGAAAATACCTTCAGTTAAACAGTTTCTAGATATAACTAACCTCAAATCTCACTTTTGCTCTTGTTCTCAACTGCCTTGATTACTGTAATTCGGTCTAGCTCATTTTACCTTATGCCGCCTTCAGTTTCTTCAAAACTCGGCTGCTCATATTTTCTCAGATATCAATAAATTTGATCACATTACTCCTCTACTTCAATCTTTACACTGGATTACATTTTCTTTCAGAATTCAAATATAAAATCTGTGTCATTATCCATAAAGTTTTACACACTAATATTCTGCATTAACTTTCAGATCTACTCACTCCATACTGTTCCACATGATCAACCTGTTCTAACCATATCAATCAGATTTTGCCTACTGCTTACAATCATTTTCTGGATATCACCACTAAGACAGCTTTCTCCTATTTTGGCCCCTTCTGTGGAATACCCTTCCTCCTCATTTGAGAGGGCAATTGAATACGACTTGATTTAAAATAGAACTGAAGACAATTTTTTCACTCTAGATTTCGGCACAGAACAGGATATGCCTTAGATGATCCCTCTACCCTCCCATCTTTTATCCTTTTATCTTTATCTTTATTAAACAGCCCCTGTTCATAGTTCACAAAGTATATAGCCCCTGTTCACAGTTCACGATGAATATAGCTCACCAGTTAATCAATCACACTGCTCACCCACACCACACAAGTCGATGTATCCACTGCATGTATTCACCCTCCCACTCTTGATTTTTGATGTGCTAACCGTTTTGATTTAACGATAAAGCGGTATATTAAATCCTTTTAAATAAATAAATCAATAAATAATTTGAGTGACCACTCAGGTAGAGGCATCAGAGCGGTTTACAATAAATAGTCTGCAACGAAATGAGAAAAGAACGCCAAAATGTCTGACAGGAAAGCAGAGAGGACAAAGCACACAGAAAGGAAAACATGCAAAAGAAGAAAACACACTAACTGAGGAGGTCAGATAGCCGGTGTTGGGGATGGGGGGAGATCGTAGGCTAGGTTGAAGAAATGAGTCTTTAACATTGCACGGGAAGTCAGCATCGGGCATCAGAGAGCCACAAAAACAAACGGCCCCACGGTGCCAAAGCTTGAAGGTAAGCTACGTGGCGCTGTTTGTGGCTATTGCCGATGTTGTCGGTCCCAGAGAGGGACAGCAGCGGTGGTAATGGGCACCACAAGGGGGCTCAAGGGATGAGGTTCACCTAGGGTACCTCATCTCCTTACACTGCCCCCGTGTGCAACACTTATTCTCTTTCCTCAGCCACACCAGACGACTATTTTCTATAGCCATCAGATTTGAAGCATTTTCCTCTTTAACTTAAAAAAAAAAGTTTATTTACGAAAACAGTACAAAATATAATAAAAAAAGAATATACAAAGAGAACAACATCATATCCTCTGTACATTAGTTTACTTTCTGAAAAGAGGCAGCCATAGTGTTTGAAAAGGTTTGCTCAGTACAATACAGCTCGCACTTGCAATATGCAGTACTCAATTTCAGCACACAATGAATACATAGAAAGTGCATTGATTATGCTGCAGACTCCCCAAACTCCCAAGAGCAAGTTTCACAAAACAAAGGGGTGGAGGTAGTAACTGCTCCTTTGTTAACAAGACCACAACCAATCTCAAGCCAAAATATTCCTATTTCCCAAAAAGGAATAATACAATTTGGCACCATAGGAGAAAAGGTTTTGGTCTAACCAACAAAATTTCAGAACCAAATATGGAAATGGTCTAGCCAACCTGCAGGGAGTTCAAATACGTGCTTTACAGACTAGACATACATTTTAATATGAAAAGAAAAAAGATAAGCTTTACATCTGCTTCTAACCTGTTACATTTCTCTTTTCCATCCCCCCACTAAGCTAAAAAGAGCCGGGGCCAGCCTGGTCCTAAATGAAAACAGAGGTTCAATCCTGGGTTTATCTAGAATTGGGGGCTGCTGCGGAGATAATCTTCACAGCCCTGGAGGGGAAGAGGAGGTGGTCACTACACAACTGTGATGCTTAATGCCCATATTCAGGAGCTATGATTACAGAATTCTGGGAGGACACCTCAAGGCATCACCCCTGCATGAGGATTGTTGTTGCAATGAATAGGTTAAGTAAAATGAGAGAAACTATAAAATAAAGATAGCAACCCCAGTTGTGAATGAAAGTTGCTCTCTTATTGACTTGTTAATTATCCACCTCTTCTATAAAAAGACTGTTGGAAGTGTATGAACACTAAGGGGTATGTTTACTAAAGGGCGCAAACGTCGCAGCGGCGGAATTAGAGAGCTATAAGTGACGTTATCGGGCGATCAAGGCGTGTTATCGCACGATAACATCACTTATCATGCGATAACACGCCTGTGGCGTTAAGGCACCTTAACGCCGTGAAATCAGGCCCTAAAGGGTGGAGGAAGGCTTCCCAAAGGGCGGAGAGAGGGGGTCAATGGGTGGAGAGTGGGAGGGGAGAGGCTCCAGGCACACTAACGCTGTGGAATCCGGGTCTGAAAACTAACGCCAGTGAAACCCTCGCGTTAAGGCACATTTGCAGGAAAGAGAAACCATTTCCATCAGCAATGTACAGCAAATCCAGGGAAACCTAAAAAAAGTGCTAGTTGTGATAAATGTGCACGGAACAAAAAGGCAAAGAAACATGGAAAATGACCTGAACAAAATTTAAAATCCCCATAACCAAGCTGGCCAATAGTGATATTAATGGGAAAAATAAAAAAAACACTACTGGGAAAGCTCCAAAAAAAGATATCGTTTTTGGAAGGGTCTATGATCTGTCCCCCTACAAGGTGAATGATCCCACATTGAAATAGCGCTGATCAGGGTTTTCCTTTTTTATTGGACAGGTTTCTTATGGCGTGCACATGTGCCGCATCAGCAGGGTGGGCATGTCGGAAAGGGCAACTGGACAGATGCTGGGAAATGGGATACAGAGGGCTGCAGGCGGCACATGCTGTAGTGCAGCTGGGGCACAGTGTTGACCAGGCAGATGCCTAGGTGGCACATAGGAAAGCTGAAACTGTAGAGCAGCCAGACAGCAACTGCTGAGGGCCTCACATGGGCATGAGTGTGTTTCTCACAGTGTCACAGGGGATAGTACCCAGCAGGTACCCCCAAGGGCACAGAACATTGGCAGGCGGTGGTGGGGGGGAAGCGCGGATGTCTATGCAGGCACCCCTACCCCAGATCCCACACCATACACAGCTGCCTACCAGCACACTGGATGCCCTGAGACTGCGCACCACCGGCATAATGGCATGTCAGCATGGTGGCAGAGGGGTGCTTGTGGCGGAGGGGCCAGTGGCATCTGCCCACAGCAGACCATGGCCTAGCCCCGTTTAGGTGGGTGCCATGCACTGCAACAGACAGGGTCTGTCTGACGAACAGTCATGGTATCCCCAGGGAATGAACCATCCCTGTAGCAACAGTGTGGTGCAGTACACACAGCCAGTGCATTCAGGCACAGAAAGTCACAAGTTCAAGTCCCAGCTGTGGCTCCTGCCAACCCTGTCCCCACATTTTACCCATTGCTAAACCATGGTCATAACAACAGAACCTTGTTTGCAGATAACATAAACATGCCTGAAACGCCTATATTTTACCCTACAGAGCACAAACACCATAAACATGTGCAATAACTAGAGCAGAGTTTCCCAACTGCAGTCCTGGAGGGCCAAACACCATTCAGGTTTCATGCTGTCCCTAATAAATATGCCTGTGCTGCATTTGTATGGGCCACCCTCATGGTATGCAAATGTATCTCATGCATATTCATTAAAGACAGCATGAAAATCCAAACAGTGTTTGGCCCACCAGGACCGGAGTTGAGAACCTCTGCCCTAGAGCAGCGGCCAACAGGGGCATAAACACCCACACCCACAGGCTCCACTATCCAAAGCCTCATGGAGAGTCAGGCTGTTGGGCCCTGCGTGCAGCAGCATCTCCCAATACTAGCACTTGCATACCTTAGCAATGCCGCCCTAAACCTGGGAATACATTACACAAATGTCAAAAGCTTGCTATGATTAATGGCAGATAGAAATTCCTAAGTTAAGCACAATTTGCTGATAGAGCTGCATCATAGCAACCTTTCTGATATCTGTGGAGTGTGTTTCAGTTCTGGTTTCTGACAGTGTTTACCACCCCGGGGAGTGACCCCAACAGTATTGCGTACCATAGCCATGCCTGCACTGTGCTCAGGACTGGTGTGGTGGCCAGGGCTGCCAAAAGCCTCTATATTTGCACAATGCTGGTATAGGTGTGGGAGTGATATTTATGGGTTTACTTTTCTGGGGCCCAATCACTGACTTATCTGCTTGGTGGGTGTGCTCGCATCCCCTCCAGGAACATGCACTATGGACTAGCTAGCAGACTGTCTGCAGTTAGTATGTGTATGGCTGGAACACCTTGCAGGGTGCAGCAGCTGGAGACTCACTGGGCTCGCTGCTGGAGAATGTCAGATAGTGGTGGGGGGCAGCTAAACATTTCCAGGCCTACTGTCTGTCTGTCTGCCATTGTCTTATGGATATGTACAGATCTGCATTGACTGCCCTGTAGGATGTCTGTTCTCCAGCAGGACTGGGGTTGACGGTCCCCTCTACTGCCACCATTGCAGGGATGTAGAATGTGGTTCTGTTGGTGGGAGACCCTGTCCTCCACCCTGAGCTCCAGGGGGAAGGTTGGGTGGTACTACATAATCCACCTATGGGTCCAAACACCCCCCCCCCCGTCATCATTTAAATCATGTGACCATGACACCCACACAGGATATGCACTATTCTGGGTACATCATAATCCACAAGGACTAGATGTGACTAGGAAATACAGATGGACACAGGTGTATCCTAGGTGTGTTGGCAAGGACTACCTACCACACACCGGCACTGATGTTGACCTGCAGCATAGCCAGCTCAGCTAAGCCAGGTGCAGTGGACATGGTGCTGGATGCCCCACCTCACCCTCAGGGTGAGCACAGTACCCGCACAATGTGACGGTCGGTAGCTTCTCTGTGCCAGTAACACACATGGTCAGTTCCCCCTACCAGGCCGAGGTGCTGTGGGGGGTGCATACCCCATCTTATGATCATCTGTAGACTGCTGATCTGCATGTACAGTGCATCATAGGTATGGGTGGGTTAACCCTATCCTGGTAACCACAGCAGACAGTTTGTGTGGTGACCTGCAGTCCCTCTGTAGCCAGCCAGGGGTGTGTTAATACCAATAGAGATGCAGCCCACTGGTTACTTCACTGCCTGTGGAGCTAGAGGTTATGGGTTTGATCCCACAGTGGGGTTATTTGATAGTGCTGTCCAAGGTATTGTCTATTTTTAATGTAAATTAGTGCTGCCAGCAAAAACACCCTCACATTGCTGTAACCTTAAGGTGCCTCATAAGGCGCCCCATAAAGTGCCTTATAAGGCGCCCTATAGGGGACATTATAGGGTGCCTTGGCAGACAGTGCACTTTATAATGTGCCCTCTGGAGTGCCTTATAGGGCGCCTTATGCGGCACCTTAGGTTACGGCACTGTGAAGGTGTGTTTTCTGGCAGCACTAATTAAAATAAAACTAAAATGCCTCACAAAGCACTGCTTAAAGGTAAAGGGCAATACCTCAGTCAGCCTTATTCATTAGGCACACTGGGGGATCAAACCTATAACCCCTGTACCATCAGTCAGTGTATTAACCATTGTGCTACACCTCTGCTGTTCTGTTTGTATGTCAGTGCGCCTACTTAAGATTAACACGCGTTAATATATATATCTCAATCCATTGCCCGATAATGTGCGCAGTGCTCGTTATCGCGCGATAATCCCGGTTTGCTACGTTTAGACTGTAACGCCCACTCCTTTTAAGGCATACTGCACACTATTGCCGGGCGCACGTTAAGACTGCTTAGTAAACATACCCCTTAGCCTGGGCAGCTCGATCCTTCACAGTACCACAACTGTCCACCGCACATGCAGTATTTGCAACCACTGCAGAATGTAAAACTCCAGCAACAGCAGCCTCTAACACAGGCGGCTGACTTCCAGGGTCACCCTTCAATGCACCCCACTTCTGTTCCACAGCCTGAACCTGGACAGGAGGGGCTGCAGAGCCATGTGCCGGAGGGGTCACCGAAGAACCTGGAGCGGCAGGAGGTAAATGCCCATCTGGGGAGAGAGACAGCTCAAGGGCGGAAGATGCTGAGGATTCCTCTACGGCTCTACCAAGCCCGCTCGAATCTCCCTTTTCTGATCATCATTGAGCCTAACAAACTTATCCATTGGGCCCACAGGAGCAAGGACGAGCTCCGTGGGAGGAGCTCTTGGCTTGCCTTTTCGCTTCGGCATTAGGCTCAAAACCCCACTGACACCATCTTGGACTAAACCACTCCCCTCATCAATGTCCCTGTTTCATGCCTTAGACAGCCTTATTCATTAAGCCCACTGGGGGATCGAACTCATGACCCCTGTACCATCAGTCAGTGTATTTAACATTGTGCTGTATTTGTAGGTCAGCATGCTTACTTAAGACTAACGCATGTTAACGTGGCACGGCTCCCTCAATCGCGCGATAATGTGCATGGCACACTTTATAATGCGATAACGTGTGATTGCCACGTTTAGACCGGAACACTCACTCTTTTTATGGCACCCTGCACATTATCGCTGGGCGCACTTTAAGAGGAATGTTTACTAAAGGTGCTATTTGTGCTGCTGCAACATTATCGGGCGATAGGACACATTATCGCACGATAATGGTGCTTTATTGGGTGCAGAGGTACCTTATCGCGTGATAACACGCGCAGCGGTGCAAACGAGCGCTGAGGGTTGAGAAAGGCTCCCGGAGGGCGGAGGAAGGCTCCCCAGGGGCAGAGAGAGAGGGTCAATGGGTGGAGAGTGGGAGGGGAGAGGCTCCCTGCACACTAACGCTGTGGATTCCGGGTCTGAAAACTAACGGCAGTGAAACCCTAGCCTAGATTTAAAGGGAAGAGAAACCATTTCCATCAGCAATGTACAGCAAAGAAGGGAAACCTTTAAAAAGTGATGTGTGATACATGTGCACGGAACAAAAGGGCAAATAAACATTGAAAATGACCTGAACAAAATGGAAAAACATAACCAAGCTGGCCAATAATGATATTAATGGGAAACAGCAAAAAACACTACCAAGAAAGCTCCAAAACAAAGATATTAATTTTGGAAGGGTCTATGCTCTGTCCCCATACAAGGTGAATGAAGCTACAGGGTAAACTATTTAAGACTAATAAAAGAAAATATTTTTTTCACTCAACGTGTAATCAAACTCTGGAATTTGTTACCGGAGGATGTAGTAAAGGCTGTTAGTGTAAATGGGTTTAAAAAAAGGTTTGGACAAGTTCCTGGAGGAAAAGTCCATAAACCATTATTAAGAAGGGACCCAGGATATCAATGCTTGACCCAGTACAAGCATTGCGGAACCTCTGTCTTTTGGGGAAACTGCTAGGTACGTATGACCTAGATTGGCCACTGTTGGAAACAGGATATTGGGCTTGATGGACCTTGGGCTGACCCAGTATGGCATATCTTATGTTCTTATGTTCTTATGTTCACAGTGAAATAGCGCTGATCAAGGTTTCCCCTTGTTATTGGACAGGTTTCCTATGGCATGCACATGTTCTGCAACAGCAGGATGGGCATGTCAGAACGGGTAACTGGACAGATGCTGGAAAAGGGGATACAGAGGGCTGCAGGCGGCACATGCTGTGGTGCAGCTGGGCCACAGTTCGGACTAGGGTGATGCCTAGGTGGCCCATAGGAATTCTGAAGCAGTAGAGCAGCCAGACAGCAATTGATGAGGGCCCAACATGGGCATGAGTGTGTTTCCCACAGTGTCACAGGGGATAGTACCCAGCAGGTACCTACAAGGGCACAGAACATTGGCAGGCGGTGCTGGGGGGAAGCGTGGACGTCTATGCAGGCACCCCTACCCCAGAACCAACACCATAGGCAGCCACCTACCGGCATACTGGATGGCCTGAGACTGCGCACCACTAGCACCACCAGCATAAGGGCATGTCAGCATGGCAACAGAGGGGTACTAGTGGTGGAGGGGGCAGTGGCAGATGCCCACAGCAGACCATGGCCTAGCCCTGTGTAGGTGGGTGCCATGCACTGCAACAGACAGGCCCTGTCTGACGAACAGTCATGGTATCCCCAGGGAATAAATTGCCCCTGTGGCAACAGTGTGGTGTAGTACACATAGCCAGTGTGTTCAGGAGCAGAAGGTCACAGATTCAAGTCCCAGCTGTGGCTCCCACCACCCCAGACCCCTTTTTGTTTTACCCAGTACTTAACCATGATAATAAAGAGGGAAACGTTATTGCACATAACATTCCAGAAATGCCTATATTTTACTCTACAGAGCACAGACACCATAAACATGTGCAATACCTCGAGCAGAGTTTCCCAAATGCAGTCCTGGAAGGCCACAAATTATTCAGGTTTCATGCTGTCTCCAATAAAGATGCCTGTGCTGCATTTCTTTGCGCCTCCCCCATGGTATGCAAATGTATCTCATGCATATTCATTAGAGACAGCATGAAACCCCGAACAGTGTTTGGCCCACCAGGACCGGAGTTGGGAACCTCTGCCCTAGAGCAGCGGCCAACAGGGGCAGAAACACCCGCACCCACAGACTCCACTATCCAAAGCCTCATGGAGGGTCAGGCTGTTGGACCCTGCGTGCAGCAGCATCTCCCAATATTAGCACTTGCATACCTTAGCAATGCCGCCCTAAACCTGGGAATACGTTACACATATATCAAGCGGTTGCTATGATTAATGGCAGATAGCAATTCCTAAGTTAAGCACAATTTGCTGATAGAGCTGCATCATAGCAACCTTTCTGATATCTGTGGAGCGTGTTTCAGTTTTGGTTTCTGACAGTGTTTACCACCCCTCGGAGTGACCCCAACAGTATTGCATACCATAGCCATGCCTGCACTGTGCTCAGGACTGGTATGGTGGCCAGGGCTGCCAAAAGCCTCTATATTTGCACAATACTGGCATAGGTGTGGCAGTGTGTGTCTGTCTATCTCCAGTGTGTTGTGGCTGCCTACACCTTACTCAGCCCACACTGCTTGCACTGTTTCCAGTGTTAGCCTGCCAATGTGCATAATGAGGAGCAAGGTACTGTGGGTATGGCCCAGACAGGGCTGCTGGGGCAGGATGCATCTGCAAAGGGCATAGTGCAATGGCTGGGACATTGTAGTGCCCGGCCACCACCTGCACGGACAGGGTGGCCACAGCATGTCCTGCTGGGAGGTCACTCTCACCCTGACTGAGCAGTGACCATGGCATTGCTAGGTTCCCCCATAGTGCTATATTATATTTCTCTCAAGTGATATGTGTGGGTTTTCTTTTCTGGGGCCTAATCACTGACTTATCTGCTTGGTGGGTGTGTTCACATCCCAGTTTTGGGTGCACACATCTCCTCCAGGAACATGCACTATGGGCTAGTTTGCAGACTGTCTGCAGTTAGTATGTGTATGGCTGGACCACCTTACAGGGTACAGCGGCTAGAGACTCACTGTGCTTGCTGCTGGAGGATGTCAGATAATGGTGGAGGGCAGCTAAGCATTTCCAGGCCTGCTGTCTGTCTGCTATTGCTTTTTGGATGCGTAGAGATCTGCATTGACTGCCCTGTGGGGTGTCTGTTCCCCTGCAAGATTGGGGTTGATGGTCCCCTCTACTGCCACCATGGCAGGGATGTAAAATGTGGATCCTGTCCCCCACCCTGAGACCTCGAGGGCAGGTTGGGTGCTACTGCATAATCTGCCTTTGTGTCCAAACACCACCCCCCTGTCACTTAAGTCATGTGACCATGGCACCCACACAGGATATGCACTATTCTGAGTGCATCATAGTCCACAAGGGCTAGACGTGACTGGGAAATACAGATGGACACAGGTGTATCCTAGGTGTGTCGACAAAGACTACCTATCACACACTGGCACTGATGGTGACCTGCAGCATAGCCTATTGCAGCTAAGCCAGGTGCTGTGGACATGGTGCTAGGTGCCCCACCTCACCCTCAGGGTGAGCACTGTACCCGCACAATGTGACAGTCTGTAGCTACTCTGTGCCAGTAACACACACTGTCAGTTCCCCCTACCAGGCTGAGGTGCTGTGTGGGTGCATACCCCATCTTGTGATCATCTGTAGACTGCTGATCTGCATGTGCAGTGCATCATGGGTACGGATGGGTTAACCCTATCCTGGTAACCACAGCAGACAGTTTGTGTGGTGACCTGCAGTCCTTAGGTAGCCAGCCAGTGGTGTGTTAATAGCAAGAGATGTAGCCCACTGGTTGCTTCACTGACTGTGGAGATAGAGGTCATGGGTTTGATCCCACAGTGGTGTAATTTGATAGGGCTGTCCAAGGCATTGTCTATTTTTAATGTAAATTAGTGCTGCCAGAAAAACACCCTCACAGTGCTGTAACCTTAAGGTGCCTCAAAAAGCGCCCTATAAGGCGCCTTATAAGGCACCCTATAGGGAACAATATAAGGTGCCTAGGTGGACAGTGCACTTTATAATGTGCCCTCTGGAGTGCCTCTTAGGGTGCCTTATGCAGCACCTTAGGTTACGGCACTATGAGGGTGTGTTTGCTGGCAGCACTAATTTAAATTAAAAAAGAAAATGTCTCAGACAGCCTTACTCATTAAGCCCACTGGGGGATTAAACTCATGACCCTTGCTTTATCAGTCAATGTACTAGCCATTGTGCTACACCTCTGTTGCTATGTCTGCAGGTCAGCGTGCCTAATTAAGGCTAACGCACATTAACATGTGTGACAAGGCAGAGCCCCAGAAACAGGAGAAAATGGGTTTAAATCACTTTCTGTCACCTCAGATGCTTGGAGAGGCAGGACAGGAAGGGGTTAAGTTTCCTGTGCACAAACTTTCTCTGCAGAGAAGAGCAGGGAAAGAACCACACCCTAGCTCTAGGCTAACCCAGAGACATAGCCAATCAGGGAGGTGGGAGGAGTCAGACCGGATTGGGCCACTCTGCGCTCATAACCAGGAAGCAGCAGTTAGTAGGAAGGAGGGGCTCGAGGAGCAAGCACTGAAGCAGCAAGCCCTCGAGGAGCAAGGCCTGGAGAGAAGAGGAACTGGTTACAGAGCAGTGCAAGCAGAAAGGTGAGCCCAGAGGAACTAAGGAGAGAACCAGGGAAGGGAGAGTTCCTGCAGGTGGTCCTGGAAGAGGGACAGGCAGACATCAGCTCCATGAGAGAGAAAACCCTGGAGGTGACCTAGAGCTGGATTCAGAAGCCTGGAATACTGACTTGGAGTCAGGGGAGTTCCCTAGAGGCAGACGCTGCAAAAACCAGATCAGAGCAAACTCCTCTAAGCCTTGTAAAGCAAATAGCTTTGAGAGAAGTCAGTCTATAGGAACTGACAATAGACTGTTTGCTAAAAGAGGCAGGATTAAACCAGACCCTGAATATATACCTGAAGTTAATAGAAGGAAGAGGGGCTATAGGAAAGTCCCTGTTAGAAAGCTACAAACATTTCCATGGTATAGACAGCGTGACCTAAGCTCTAGTTCAGAGGAGCACACACCTGCTTGCCAGCAAGAGGCTAATTGGCAGCAATTGTGCAGAGAGCTAAGGGAACCCTTTGAGGACCAAGAGGAAGCAATGGAATTGGGGGGCTCCATTATCTAGTTCCAGTGAGTCAGAAATGGAGTGTGGAATTTGTATGCTAGAGTGAAGAACTATAAATATTCCTAATTGATGATTGAGTGCTGAGAAGCCTTAAGCAAATGTTCTAGAACCTGCATGAGAGACAGCAGCGTTCTAGTGAATGGAATGAGTCAAAGCTTCATGTGGTACAGCTGTGAATAGAAGGCAATATAGAGAAATACTCCTACACAAGAAGGCAGTCATTAATAAGCCAGAGTTGTGGAGATTGCCGTTTCTATGGGAAGCTGTTTGACACTAGAAAGAAGTACAACAGGAGAAAGATTCTTTATTACCAGTAGATACTGAGAAAGCAGTATTAGAAGATTGAAGCCCTGTTGTAGTAATGAAGCTGGAAGAATGATGAAAGCTTGTAAATATTTTATGTGTCCCTGAGAAGTATCAGGAGAAGCTGTGTAAACACTTGAACTTTTATTTGGTACTGAAGGATACCATTATACTTCTGTGGCGGGGGAGTAAGTCCTGTATGGTGTCCTTTGCTATACTTTGTGCAAATACCTTATGCATGAATAAAGCAATACTTACTTTGGAAACCCAACCTTGGCTGTCGTCACTCACTCCACAACTACAGTAGGAAGGCTTCAGCACTAACAAGGACTCTTTTAAACTCACCCCACTGTGTGGCTCACATCCCCTTGGCCTGCTTACGCCACAGGCTAGGCGGTGCGTTGTCACACATGCCACTGCTCCCTCTATCACATGAAAACGTACCTTATCGCACGATAACCCTAAATAGAAACATAGAAACATGATGACAGAAAAAGACCACATGGCCTATCTAGTCTGTCCTTCCATATCAACAACTACAACAGTCCACTTTTTACCTTTAGAGATCCTCTGTGTTGGTCCCATGCTTTTTTGAATTCAGTTACTGTCCTCATCTCTACCACCTCCAATGGGAGACTATTCCATGGATCCACTACTCTTTCCGTAAAGAAATATTTCCGCATATCACTCCTGAATCTATCTCCCTTCACCCTCATCCCATGTCCCCTCGTAGCAGAACTTGCTTTCAATTGAAAGAGGCTCTCTCCCTGAACATTTATGCCACGGAGGTATTTAAACATCTCAATCATATCACCTCTATCCCACCTTTCCTCTAAGGTGTACATATTAAGATCCTTAAGTCTGTCCTCATATGCTTTATAATGAAGCCCACTAATCATTTTAGTAGCCACCCTCTGCACCGACTCCATCCTGTTCACATCCTTTTGAAGGTGCAGTCTCCAGAATTGCACACTATACTCCAAATGAGGTTGCACCAAAGACTTATACAGAGGCATTATCACCTCCTTTTTTCTGCTAGCCATTCCTCTCCGTATGCACCCAAGCATCCTTCTAGCTTTTGTCGTCGCCTTTTCTGCCTGTTTAGCTACTTTAAGATCATCAGACACAACGACGCCTAGGTCCCGCTCTTCTTTAGTAGACAAAAGTACTTCACCTCCTATACTGTATTGCTCCCTTGGATTGCTGCAGCCCAAATGCATGACCTTACATTTTTTAACATTAAATCCCAGCTGCCAAATTCTAGACCATTCTTCAAGCTTAGCTAGATCGCTCCTCATGTTATCTACACCTTCCTGGGTGTCTACTCTATTGCAGATTTTGGTATCATCTGTAAAGAGGCAAACCTTACCTGACAGTCCTTCCGCTATATCACTAACAAAGATGTTAAAAAGAATCGGACCAAGGATAGATCCCTGGGGCACACCACTGGTAACAGCCTTCTCCTCAGAGTGAGCTCCATTTACTTGTACTCTTTGTCGCCTCCCACCCAACCAATTTCTAACCCAAGCAGTAACTTTAGGGTCCATACCTAGGGTGCTCAGTTTGTTTATAAGTCGCCTGTGAGGAACAGTGTCAAAGGCTTTACTGAAATCTAAATACACCACATCTAGAGCTCTCCCTCGGTCCAACTCCCTGGTCACCCAGTCAAAGAAATCAATCAGATTTGTCTGACAAGACCTGCCTCTGGTGAATCCATGCTGCCTCGGATCCTGTACTCCGCTGGACTCCAGAAACCTCACTATTTTCTCTTTCAGCAGCGTTTCCAATAATTTACTTACCACCGAAGTTAAACTAACCGGCCTGTAGTTTTCAACCACATCTTTACTTCCGCTTTTGTGTAAAGGCACCACATGAGCCTCTCTCCAGTCCTTTGGCACCACTCCTGACTCCAATGAGGCATTGAAAAGGTCAGTCAGTGGAGTTGCTAGAACGTCCCCAAGTTCCCTCAGTATTCTAGGGTGTATCCCATCCGGTCCCATCGCTTTGTCTACTTTAAGTTGAGCTAGTTTCTCACGAATACAGTCTTCTGAAAATTGTTCAAGATATCCCTTGCTTCTGTTCCTATTTGTGGGTGTTTTCTGAGGTCCTGCTCCTGGTTCTTCATCTGTGAACACAGAACAAAAATATTTGTTAAGCAATTCCGCTTTATCCTTATCAGCTTCTACATATTCCCCCCCTGCACCCTTGAGTCTGACAATACCACTTTTGCCCTTCCTCTTCTCACTAATATATCTGAAAAATGTCTTATCCCCCCATTTTATTGCATTGGCTATTTCCTCCTCCTTTTGAATCTTTGCCTTCTTGACTACTTTGCTAGCTTCTCTAAGTTTTTCCAAATACAGATGCCTGTCTTCCTCTCTCTGTGATCTCTTGTATTTCATGAAGTCCTCCCTCTGTTTCTTCACTTTTTCAGCTACTTCCTTCGAAAACCATAGCGGTCTCCTTTTCCTTTTGCCTTTATTTACCATTTTAACAAAAAGGTTGGTTGCCCTTAAAATACCCCCTTTCAGTTTTGCCCACTGTTTTTCTACATCCCCAGCTTTTCCCATCCCACTAACAACTCCCTGAGGTATTGGCCCATCTTCGCAAACTTAGTCTTCCTAAAGTCTAAGATCCTCACCTTGGAATAGATTCTAACAGCCCTAGTCCTAATACTGAACCACACCAACTGGTGATCACTGGATGCAAAATGATCTCCCACTACAACATCAGAAACACTTTCACCATTGGTAAGCACCAAGTCCAGTATGGCCCCTTCACGTGTGGGGTCTGTTACCAATTGCCTGAATAGTTCTCCCTGTAGAGAATCCAGGATCTCCTTACTTCTAGATGATACTGCAGCAGGAATGTGCCAATCAACAACTGGCATATTGAAATCTCCTATCAGTAGCACTTCCCCTTTCCTAGCAATGCTGCGTATGTCTTCAATTAACTCTCTGTCCACCTCTTCCTCTTGTGAGGGAGCTCTGTATATCACACCAATGCAAATAGATTTCTCTTTCCCTCTTTCTAGTTTAACCCACAATGCCTCCTCTCTCCCTTTTAAGCTCTGCAATTCCAAAGCTTTAATAGTAGTTTTTACATATAGTGCCACTCCTTCTCCCCTTCTTCCTACCCTGTCCTTTCTGAATAAAGTATAGCCAGGTATAGTTACATCCCAGTCATGGTTTTCTGTGAACCATGTTTCTGTAACTGCCACTAAATCCAAGTCAGCCACTCCCACCAAAGCTTCAACATCAGGGATCTTATTTCTCATGCTACGGGCATTTATACACCCTGTTTTCCATATGTTACCCCTGTTACCCTTTTCCATAAAGGTATTTAATGTATCACCTACCTGGGGGCTTTCACTTACCTGGGGGCTTTCTTCACCTATCCCCAACGAATCTAGTTTAAAGCCCTCTTCAGTAGATTAGCCAGTCTACTACCGAAGATGCGTTCTTAAAATGCTATCTTAAGACCGGAACGCACACTCCTTTTATGGCATCCTGCACACTATCGCCGGGTGCACGTTAAGACTGCTTAGTAAACATACCCCAAGACGGTTTATTAAACATACCCCCTGTTGTAACTGTTTAGCCAGCCATTGCAATGTGAAAAGGCATAGCACACCAGTTAATATAATGCCCTCACAGCCAGTGGTGATGGGTTTGATACCCCAGTGTGCCAATACCAAGATAAATGCATAATAAACAAATTGTGTTAAGAAAGGTCAGACACAGCACTGCAATGTGTGTCTGCAGTATAGATCTTTATATATATTGATTGCACCACCATTTCCTGTGTACCAGCTGTGGCACAGGTACAGGCACGTTGCTAGCACTCCTTAATGATGCACGTTGAGGCGTGTGCGTACATGAGCAAGGCTGTGCAGAAAATGGCTACTCGCTCGAAAAAGCCGGCGTTCACACGCAGGGAGCTAAGGCACCTTGCAGGGCTGATCTGCACTAGGCAGAATAAACTCTTTCCAGGCTCATCAAATCGGCAGAAACTGGGACATGTCCGGAAGGCCTGGGACTGCATCACAAGGCGCTATAATCGTCTTGTGGACTACACACATGAGGTAAGTGTATGGGGACAGGTCAGTATATCCATATACATACCCAGTGTTGATTGTAGCTGTGCATGCTGCTGTGTGTAGGCATTCTATCTCATTTATGTTTATTAGTTAAACCCACGTGATATACCGCCTATGTATCACATCAAAGTGGTTTTCCATATCCCCAGGAGGCTAAGGACCTGATCACAGAGTTCCAGATGTCAGCCTGGTGTTATGGCAGCTGCTGCTGTTGATGTGTTAAAATACACCCTAACATAAGGAGCCCCTAGATCTGCCTAAAGAGGTTTAGTAAATATCATGCTGATATGGTAGGTTCTGCAGTTGCAGGGTCACAGATCTGCCCTACCCCTAGGGGTCCTGAGACCTGCTCCAAACAGTCTGTCAGTCACCCTGGTGATATGGTTGTGTGCCCATTTGCAAGTTAAAACATTTGCCCTACCCCCAGGAGTCCTGAGACCTCATCAAAGTGGGCTGTCAGTCACCCTGGTGATATGGTCTATTCTGCTGTTGCTGTGTTATAATCCACCCTACCATCAGGGGTCCTGAGACCCCAACAAAGTGGGCCATCAGTCACACAGGTGATATGGTCTATGCTGTTATTGCTGTGTTTTAATCCACCCTACCCCCAGGGGTCCTGACACCCCATCAAAGTGGGCCATCAGTCACCCTGGTGATATGGTCTATGCTGCTATTGCTGTGTTTTAATCCACCCTACCCCCAGGGATCCTGAGACCCCATCAAAGTGGGCCATCAGTCACCCTGGTGATATAGTTGTGTGCCCATTTGCAAGTTAAAACATTTGCCCTACCCCCAGGAGTCCTGAGACCTCATCAAAGTGGGCTGTCAGTCACCCTGGTGATATGGTCTATGCTGCTGTTGCTGTGTTATAATCCACCCTACCACCAGAGGTCCTGAGACCCCAACAAAGTGGGCCATCAGTCACCCTGGTGATATGGTCTATGCTGCTATTGCTGTGTTTTAATCCACCCTACCCCCAGGGGTCCTGAGACCCCATCGAAGTGGGCCATCAGTCACCCTGGTGATATAGTTGTGTGTGCATATGCAAGTTAAAACATTTGCCCTACCCCCAGGAGTCCTGAGACCCCATCAAAGTGGGCTGTCAGTCACCCTGGTGGTATGGTTTATGCTGCTGTTGATTTGTTATAATTCACCCTACCCCCAGGAGTCCTGAGACCTGCTGAAAGTGTTCTGTCAGTCACCCTGGTGATATGGTCTATGCTGCTGTAGCTGTGTTTTAATCCACCCTACCTCCAGAGGTCCTGAGACCCCATCAAAGTGGGCCATCAGTCACCCTGGTGATATGGTTGTGTGTGCATTTGCAGGTTAGATCATTTGCCCTACCCCCAGGAGGCCTAAGTCCCCATCACAGTGGGCCGTCAGTCACCCTGGTGATATGGTTGTGTGTGCATTTGCAGGTTAGATCATTTGCCCTACCCCCAGGAGGCCTAAGTCCCCATCACAGTGGGCCGTCAGCAATGTTCCCTCTAATTTTATGTAGGCTGTGTGCGCATAAAATATCAGCTGTGCAGCTTTTGAAGGAAGGTTAAATTTTTGTGCGCCACATAACGACACTCGGAGTTATATACTTTAAAATTTGACTACACATCAGAATACAGTATGTACACCACATTGATTGCACTAGAAAATATTGTAGAACTTGTGAAAACCATAAATACACAACAACTTTTCAATTTTAAGAACGTCTGTGTTGTTTTCTATCAGAATCAGAACCGTACTTTTTGTGCACTCTGTTGTAAAGTATGTGCGCTCACTCGGTGAGGTGTGTGCGCGCGCTCACGCGCACAGCTTAGAGGGAACAGTGGCCATCAGTCACCCTGGTGATATGGCTGTGTGTGCATATTCAAGTTAAAACATTTGCCCTACCGCCAGGAGTCCTGAGACCCCATCAAAGTGGGCTGTCAGACACCCTGGTGATATGGTCTATGCTGCTGTTGCTGTGTTATAATCCACCCTACCCCCAGGAGTTATGAGACCCCATCAAAGTGGGCTGTCAGTCACCCTGGTGATATGGTCTATTCTGCTGTTGCTGTGTTATAATCCACCCTACCCCCAGGAGTCCTGAGACCTGCTGAAAGTGTTCTGTCAGTCACCCTGGTGATATGGTGTATGTTGCTGATGAAGTGTGCTAAGACACCCTACCCCCAGGAGGCCTGAGACCTGATTGCAAAGGTGTGTATGGCATCTACATATAGTGGTAGGTTATACCGTGTTTGGACACACATTTTCCTTATTCCCCAGAGGCCCAGACTTCATTAAACATGTCTGTTATAGATCCAGATGTTATGGTAGGTGCAGCTGTGGATGTGCTATAAACCATCACACCCCCAGGAGCCCTGCGACCTGATTACGAAGGTCTGAAACAAATCCATATATCATTGAAGTGTACGCATTTTCTGGTCACACATCTGCCCACTCCCCTGAAGCCCCGTACCTGATTGCAGAGGGACATTCTAGATGCTGGTGTAAGGGTACATACACCTGTTGGGGTTGCACAGCTCTGCCATAGCCCCAGACATTAGCACAGATGTTAATAGGCCAGCTAGGTGTGTTGGGCTATGCTCCTGTTGTAGTCAGCCACAAATGGCCTAATCACAGGAGGTCCTTGTCATGACCATAGAGGTATAGTATAAAGCCAAGTGTCATGGCATTGGCGTCTGGCAAGGTGCACAGGGCCACCCACCTTCCACACTATGTTAGAACACATCACCCATGCATAGTAGGATATCATGGTGCCATGGCGGGTGTGCCTGCTAATGTGTGTAGGTGAGGCAAACACACATGTGTTTGCCAGACCACACAGGGGGTTAGGGAGGACCTCCCCTAAACACCAGCATGGCCAAACCACACGTGGCATGGTGCTGCCATGTCATGCAAGGAGAGCGTAGGAACAGGGTATGGTGTGTCCAGGGTGTTACGCACAATACACATATGTGTCACTGCACACATGGCCAGACCCACAGCTACACATGCAGGTGGCACTGGCAACTGTTAGTAGAGGACACACTGACCAGAGGAGCATGAGCAGCACGATGCTGCGCACAGAGATGTGTGATATGTGTTGGCCACCCACCAGAGATATATGGTCATTAATGCACCCTCCCATTGCTTTCCACCCCTAGGTAGAGGACCTACGGAAAAAGGGTTGGGAGTTGCGGCTGCACTGCCCAGAGGTCCTTGCCCGCCTACAGAGGCGGGCAATGTCGCAACATGGAGGTGAGTGTTGCCGCCTCTGCAGCTCAGTAGAACATGTCACAGTGGCCCACCAGTCTGTGCGCGGCCAAACTATGTACATGTGGTATGTGACTCACATAATAGTGTGCTAATGACTGTCTTCCCCCACAGAGGATGCTCCTGCTGCCGAGGGCCCCTCCACATCAGGCCACACACCACCACGCCCCACTGCCCTATGCCAAACAGAGGAGGAGGTGGAGGAGGGGGCAGAGCAGGAGGCGGCAGAGGCGGCGGAGGTGGAGGACAATGGGGAAATGGAGGGGTTGGAGGGTGGGGTGGGAGGGGAGTGTGAAAGGGTGTCTGTTGTATCGGGGGGGTGAGGAGGAGGAGGGGAGCATGGAGGGTGGGGAGGGTGGGTGGGAGGTGCCAGGGGGGAGGAGGGGGTGTGGAGGGGGGAGGATGGGAGGGAACACAGGACAGCACAGGGCACTGTGGGTCCCTGCCAGTCATCGCATGTGTGTGGCAATGGTGGTCTACTGGGTGTAGCTACGCCACCCATTGCCACAGACAGGTCCCACGCACATGCCACCACACAGACACCTGGCACCATGTGTGTATGTGGTGGCAGGTGTGTAAGGGACCTGTATGTGGCAATGGACGGCATGGTGCAACGCATGCGGGTCCAGGACCGCACCATCCGGTGGCTGGCAGGTTTCATTGAGTGGATGGCTGCCGAGTTGCAGCGTGTGGTGGGTAGGGGCACTGCATCTCGACTGCCATCCCCTGATGGGCGTCCCAGCAGCATGTGATGGCCCCTGTGGCACCCACACACGTGCCCTGTGCTGTCCTGTCTTCCGGGACCCAACATGTGGGTGTTGGTATACCTCCATCCCCTTTACCAAACAGCTGGGTACATATGACCTAGTTTGGCCACTGCTGGAAACAGGATACTGGGCTTGATGGGCCTTGGTTTGACCCAGTATGGCATATCTTATGTTCTTATGTTCTTATACCCTTTGTAAATAAGTTTTGAATACAGTTTTGTTATTACATCACAATGGTCATATGTCTCACTTACAGACAGACTGTTAACGTAAGCATGGGACATGTGTGTAGATCACTATGTATATGCATGGTAGACATGGGTATCATACATGGACCATCTCCACACGCAGTTGCGGGGGCTGCCCATGTGCATAGGCGTCTGTGTCCCATGGTGCCCCTATGACGTGCCAAAGTGTAGTGGGTTCCAAAACCTATGGTCACATGCATGCTGCATGTGATATGTGGGCACCATATCTGATGCACCATGCACGTAGGAGAATAGTAGGGATGGCCAGCAGCAGGTATGTGGCAGGAAGGATGAGATGGACCGCTGTACCCAGGAGCCACCCAAGGGGATAGCTGTTGAGGCCAAGACAGGTGGATGTTGGTCTGGCGGGTGAGCAGAGGCTCACTACAGGCACAGGGGGAGAGTAAACAACTGACTGTAGCTAGTTACCTATGTCTGCCTGTGTCCTACACAAACATCTACAGCTACACAGCCACATAGGCTCTAGTGTGGGTCAGAGGGAATGGCACACATGTGGGTGGGGCCCTGGAGAGGATATGGGGTATGAGAGACTGACTGATCCGTAAAACATACATGTACCACCATATAAATATTACTGACTAACTGGAGAGGTAGGATATATCCCCACGCATAGGTAGAAGGGTGCACACATGGCATGGTTCCTGGCACACATGGCATGGTATAAGGTCTGTGTGTTGAATGGTGGTTGTAAATACACCACACCCCTAAGGGAGTTGGGGAGGCACATGTGACCATGTTGACAATATGGGGGACAGGGTACTCAGGGGAATACAGTGTAAAACACCGGAAACGGACACATAGGTGTTATCAGGTTTTGTCTAGTTTATTGTCACACAGTGACCCAATCCCCCCAATCAGGACCTGCATGGGCGCCCACAGCCACGGTGCCCATGGCTCAATATAAGCGGCGTCCCTACTCCGAGGGAGCCGCTTGAACAAACAATTTTCCCCTGGTGCACTCCTGCCCAATCGGGGCAGTGGGAGGTCTCCTGCCCAATCGGGGCAGTGGGAGCAGCCCGAACAAGCACCCCGCTCTCAATATAAGTGGCGTCCCTACCGGGTGTGCCCGCGCCTGGCGGGCCCGCGCCTGAGGGCCTCGCAAGAGGGCCCTTAGGCGCGGCCCGGCAGGCCCAAAAGCTAACCGCAGCATACACCCTCCACTGAGAGAAACGTCCAGGAACGCAAGCAAAAGCAAGACTCTTTCAACCACACCCGGCTCGAGCTCCCCTGATCAGGTCTGAGCTCGCCGGCACCAGTTACCATCGACAACGCATCCGTCAAGTAACGCTGAACGACGAAGCGACGACTCCATGCAACAAGAGCTCCCTAGAACACAGGTTGAGCACGCCGGCTCCTGTTAACAGCCTCAGTACACCCAACCAGCACTTCTGATATAAGAAAACCACCGTGGCAAGCAGTTCAACAGGACAAACACCGCCGCTTCAAAAGCCCAGGTACCCTGGTACACCATGCCGCCCTTCCTAACCCCCATCTACTTTCTCACTCCTATCCTAACACTATACCCCCACCCAAGCACACTCAGCAATCCTCTCTACGCAGACACACTTCCCTGCACATCCTCCTCTTCACAGACGCCATACCCTCACCCAACCGCACCCATTGACCTCCCATACACAAGAACCACAGCACCTCAACCTACAAGCATCTGCGGCACCACACACAACCACACACACACACCACACTCCACCCCAAACCACCAATCACACCAGCCACCTGCACCTCTCCATCTCACTCATAAACGCACGCTCCGCCAGGAACAAATACCACATGCTCCAAGACCTGATCATATCTGAGAAAATTGACATCCTATGTATCACAGAAACCTGGCTAACAGAAACCGACACAGTAATAATGAACCAACTGACACCAACTGGATACAGCTTTCATCACTGCTCCCGAACACACGCAAAAGGCGGAGGCGTAGCCATCATTGCAAAGGGCAACCTCCACCTACGGACCCACACCTCTGAAACCTCCGATGAAGCAGACATCCTCACCCTCACTAACAAACACCTCACGATATGCCTGGTCTACAGAACACCCGCTGCAAACTCCGACCTACCAAGGATACTACACCTCATCTCTGAGAGCATTGACCCATCAAAAGAACCAATTATATTGGGAGACTTCAATCTCCCATCCCTCCAAGACACACAAACAGAAACATTCCTTAATGCCATGACAGCAATGGACCTGACACAGATCATAAATGAACCAACGCACGAAAAAGGAAACACACTGGACCTCATATTTCTGAACTCCCAAACATCCTCCTCATGCAGCAGTCCAACAATCTCACCAGTACCATGGTCAGACCACTACTTCATCCACCTCTCCCACGCACATCAACCAAACACAAACAAAGGAAACACTCAACACACATGGAGATTCAAAGCATTCAACAAAGAAGACTTCCTGACACTAACCCTACCTAATCTACTTACGAATTCCAACAACCTTGATGACCTCATAAACAACTGGAACACCACAATCTCCTCAGCATCCAGTGCAACTCTAAACAAAACCAGCAACAAACCCATCTCCTCAAAGGCCCGCTGGTTCACCCCTGACCTCCGGAAACTAAAAACAAAACTTAGAAGAGCAGAAAGAAAATGGAGGAAAACCAAAAATGAAATAGACAAAAAGCAATACCTCTGCGAACTCACTAACTACCACTCGGAGACCGACAATGCGAAGAGAAACTACCACACCAAAATCATCACGACAGCTGTAAACAAACCTCGAGAACTCTTCCAAATTGCCAAAAAACTGACTAAGGCACCGACCACTTCCGATCAACTCCCAGATATCCCCTCGGATCTTTTGGCCCGACAATACAAACAATTTCAGCAACCTCAACAACCTCACCTCTGCGCTACAACCACAAAGACATATCTCTGCACCACCATAAACGCAGACTGGAATACATTCAATGAAACCTCAAAAGAAGAGATATCTTCCACCATCTCCTGTCTGAACACCACTACCTCCCTGCTAGACCCCTGCCCTACGGAATGGATAAAGAAAACCAAGGAAGACCTGAGTGTCCCATTAACCCACATCATAAATGAATCCTTTAAACAAGGATACATACCAGATGCCCTCAAAACATCAATCATTCGACCAACCATAAAGAAGAACAACCTGGACCCCCTGGACCCCACCTCCTACAGACCAGTTGCAAGCCTCCCCCTTGCCACCAAGATAATAGAAAAGATAGTCCAACGCCAACTTCAAGATCATCTGGACACCAACGACATACTTGATCCGCAGCAACACAGTTTCCGGCCACTACATGGAGTCGAGACCCTCATGACCATTCTAATGAACACTCTCATCATTGGAACCCAAGAGAAACAATCAGGATACATCCTGATATTCCTAGATATATCAGCGGCTTTTGACACAGTCTCCCACGAAATCCTCATACGCAGACTACAGTCAATTGGAATCAAAGACACTGTACTCCAATGGTTCAGATCCTATCTAACAAACAGACAGCAATGGATCCGCACCTTCTCCACAACCTCGCCTCCCTACCAACAACTTCAAGGAGTACCCCAAGGATCCACCCTATCAGCCATGTTGTTTAATATATATCTCCGTCCGCTATGCTCAATCATACGCACCCACAACATCAACTTCTACATATACGCAGACGACATAATGCTCTACGCACCGATTACAACCACCAACCCAAAAAACGACCAGCTATCAGCCTGCTTCACCGACGTGGCCAACTGGCTACAGGAGAACAATCTACCCATCAACATAAAGAAAACCGAAGCCCTTATAGTGACAAAAGAACCGGACTTCAAACCACCTACCCACCTCAACATGGGAACCACGCAAATCCAAATCCAGCCCCAAATAAGATATCTAGGGGTCATCATTGACCAAGCTCTCACCTTTAAACAACAAATCAACAAAACCGCTGGGACGATATTCCACAAAGCTAAAACTGTTCAACGCCTCCGACCCCTCCTAGAACCTCATGACTTCAGGACAGTAATGCAAGCTGTGACACTCCCCCATCTGGATTTCTGCAACATAATCTACCATGGACTTCCTGCCTCACACACCAACCCCTCCGAACTGCCTTAAATACTACAGCAAGGATTATCCAGAATGCAAAAAAAAGGGATCACATCACCCCAATCCTAAGAGACCTCCACTTCCTTCCAATACAAGCAAGAATCAAGTACAAAGCTATCCTACTCATCCACAAGACTATCCACCAAACACGGAACACCTCACTCCACCCCTACTGCCTCGCCCATCCCACAACAGATCAACCAGACATTCCTCCAATAACTCTATCGTCGTCCCCCACAAAAGAACCAAATCCACACAACGGACCTGCAACAGAGCCTTCGAACTTTATGCTCCATCCATCTGGAACTCTCTACCAAACCACATCAGGAACAACGCTGACATCACATCATTTAAGAAACAGCTGAAGACAATCCTATTCCGTAAACATCTCTGAACAGAAATACCACCCTATACGCATGATCTAATACCTAGATTCAGCAGAAGCATACATGTCTATGTCTACCCAAATCATTAATTGTTGCCCCTTGGTGATGGCCCCACCCTAAAAAAAATTACCCCCCCCCCCTTATGTTATATGTTACACCGCTTTGACCCGGTGAAAAGCGGTATATAAATGCAGTTAAATAAATAAATAAATAAATAAATGCTACCCCGTTCTTGTGGTTCTTCTGCTGCTGCCTCTGGGGCTGTGGCTGGCTGCTGCGAATGCCAGCCATGGCCTCCTGAGTATCTGCAATATGCAGTAGCGCCACTGCCATCACCTCAGCTATGGCATTCATCCGGTCCATCCTCTCCTGAATGCCCAGCAGAACCTGACGAGTGGCTGTGGGTGAGACACAAGGTGATGTGTGAGACATGTGTTGCACCCCCCCACCGTGACTCATGCAAATGTACGGTGTATCCCAAAATACCAGTCTGCAGACCACTCATTTATGCGACGTCTAGCAATACAGTTTACCCGTCGGACCCCTCTCCCTGGGTAGTGGTACGTAGCAAACATAGTCAGGGTACGCAGTACTGCACATCAGGTTTAGAGTGATCAGCGCCCCCCAGATATCTATCTGTGTGCCATGAAGTCCCACATTATCCAACCTATCCCATACGACAGTGCACAGATACAGCAGTGACACACTGAAGTGCAACACGGTACCATGTGTCATATCTGTGATCACCACGGCCCCCAGAAGAATCATTTCCTGGCCTGTGGATGGATCATGGGACACACAGATGTAAACGTGGTCGCTAGGTTTGCAGGGTCCACCCATGACTCCTATATCCTGCATCACTCGGCACTATTCAGACAATTCGAGGCTGGATAGTATGAGGACTGTATATTGCTGGGTGTATATTTCTCATCTCTGACATGTGTGTGTGTCTCATCTGTCCTTGTGTGATCTGACATTACGGGGTGGGGGGGGTGGTGACCTCCAGCTCTACCTTGCTATGGTGATGTGTGATGATGGTAGAATGGACGGTAGCATTTGTGTTGTGGTTACAGATTATGTTGATGGCAATCTGTACACCTACCCCTTGTTTTGTGTGTCATAACTTCACACGCTGATGCATAGTTGTGGTGTCCCATCATGTGCTGTTATATATATATATTTCAGGATGCATTTGGTTTGCACATACATACCTGTGTCCATTTATGTGGGCATGGGCTCCTGCTTTAACGTTCTTCATTTCTTTCTGCAGGTGATGCAGGATATGGGTGTCGCCCCTGGTTGCTGGACCCGTGCGTCAGCCACGGACACGTACAGAGAGGGGTTACAATGAGGCCCATGCCTCCAGCCGCTCTGTCATAGAGCGCACCTTTGGCATTCTAAAAAGTCACTTCAGGTGTCCGGATAGGACAGACGGGGCCTTACAATACACACCACAGACTGTGGCAGAGATCATTATTGCCTGTTGCATCCTGCACAATATTGCTCTCAGGCACCATATCCCTGTCCAAATTAATGAGGATCTCGAGGATGATCCTATGTGCCCTCCTGTACGTGCCTGTGGTGACACACGTAAGGGCACAGCAATCAGGCGGCAACTGATTGAGGAGGTCTTCTCATGTAAGTTCTGCATATGTTGCCACCTACATTTGTTTCAATATGTGTGTACTAATAACACTACTTAACATCTGTATACCGATATCAGTAAGATGCAACACTGCACTGACATGTAACAGACACTGCCTGGCCATCCCAGCTTACGATCTAGTCATGACTGAAACGCAGAAGATGTGAGCAGGCCACAACAGCTGGTGGAGGTGGATTATGTGTGTCTGTATTTTTAGGCTTGTGGGAGGTGTTACGCTGACATACCTGATGTGTGGCTGATTGGGATAGGGGCTGCTGTACAGCCACAGGTAGTTAGTTTCATACTTTGTAGTATGGAGTAAACAGTCGGAGAGCAGAGCATAGATGGGGCCAGTTGTCTAGATGTGTGTGTTTAACAAATTGTAATTTGGGCTGATCGTGTGGTTGGTATGTTCTGATGAGCGGGGACTGTGTGTTAGTTGTTTTTGTATAGTGCTATATGTGCTACATAGCACTATATACATGATGGGTAGTAGTGTGATTACTGGTATTTGAGATCAGTAAGGGAGGTTACTGCAACACCACAGTGTGCCTGTATGTATAGGTCTGCACGTAGCCTTGACATGGATGCGGAAACGGATAGGAAACCTGTGAGGTGTCGTGACAGGGGGAGTATTAGTCCCATTATGTGTGTAGCTGTAGAATAGCCATGCATTGCAGTGTTGCATCTTTGCAAGCAAACAGGGATGATTCAAGGTCAGATCAGCAAGGTGTAGGTTACAGTAGGCAACCCAGGAGCTGATTGGGGGGGGGGGAGGGATTTGGTTTTTAGTTGTGTTTTCAGGGAGTACTGGGGAGATATAGCTGATGACAACTAGACATAAACCACAAGCCTCAACTACAAGCTGGGTATGTGTGTAGAGGAGGAGAGTACAGTCCAAAACAACACCTACATTGCTGACCCTAAAGAGAGGAACTTTTGGACACACACGAAGACGCTCTGATGGGAGGGGAGGGTTTAGGTGCACATATAGGATATCCATGTTTTGCAATTTCCACTTACACACAGTGGGATGACATGCAGCCATCAATGTCAGGTGGCAACTGAACATCGGGGTGTGGTTTTGCAGACAGAACTCAGGCGTGGAGAGATATATTTGCAGCACATCAGCACACAGCTGTTAATGTAAGTCAAAGTATGAGATATACACACCAGGAAGATGTATATGCACAGAGGATAAGGATGGAGCCACCGCATATTTCCCTGTGTTACAGGAACTGACAGTGGTGTAGCAGACGACATTGAGACACCAGATCACACACTGAAGGGGCATTGGGAACGATATGGGGGACACAGGATAGTACTGCATGCTTAGAGCCAAACAGGGACACGTTAGGGAGGAGATAATTCTCTCCCACAGTTTTTACAGCAAAAGAGAGGTGAGGAAGGGGACAGACAGTGTACGGACTCTTGTTTGCTACACACACTTCAGTGATAACTTTCACATAAAACAAATCTGTACAGTGTGATGTGGAATAGTCAGTTTGTTAAGGATCTTGGGGGGGTCTGGGAGCTGGGGACGTGAAGGTGCAGTGTGTGTTGCACAGCTCCAACATCACATGTGTATGTTTCTCTTGTATCTCTCAATCCACAGGACATACTTGGTGACCTTCCTGGTGCTGTGGTGCATTGGCAGGTGACTGTACGTCATCCAACATGCAGTAGTCTTGGGTAGGTGGACCTATAGCTATTTTGTCTGTGACGACAGTCAGGGGGAGCACATGTCATAAGAACATAAGAACATAAGAAATGCCATACTGGGTCAGACCGAGGTCCATCAAGCCCAGTATCCTGTTTCCAACAGTGGCCAATCTAGGTCATACGTACCTAGCAGTTTCCCCAAAAGACACAGGTTCTGCAGTGCTTGTACTAGGCCAAGCATTGATATCCTGGGTCCCTTTTTAATAGTGGTTTATGGACCTTTCCTCCAGGAACTTGTCCAAACCTTTTTTAAACCCAGCTATACTAACAGCCCTTACTACATCCTCCGGTAACAGATTCCAGAGTTTGATTACACGTTGAGAGAAGAAATATTTCTCCTATTTGTCTTAAATAGTTTACCCTGTAGCTTCATTACATGCCCCCTAGTCCTTCTATATTCTGATAGCGTAAACAATTTATCCACGTTTATCCGTTCCACTCCATTCATTAATTTATACACCTCTATCATATCTCCCCTCAGCCGCCTCTTTTCTAGGTTAAAGAGCCCTAACCTTTTTAGCCTCTCTTCATAGGAGTAGCCTTCCATCCCCTTCACCAATTTGGTGGCTCTTCTCTGTACTTTTTCTAATAACTCTATGTCCTTTTTAAGATACGGTGACCAGAATTGCACACAATATTCAAGGTGCGGTCGTACCATGGAGCGATACAGAGGCATTATAATATCCTTTGTTTTATTCTCCATCCCTTTCCTTATGATACCTAGCATTCTATTTGCTTTCTTGGCCGCCGCTGCACACTGGGCGGAGGGTTTTAACATGTTATCCACGATGACTCCTAAATCTTTTTCCTGGGTGGTGGTTTCTTTTTTTTTTTAAACTTTTATTTTCATTTTGCAACAAACAAAAGAAACAACACACCAAAAGAGAGAAAACAAGTATACAATAAGGAAAAGTAAACCCATTACCCCCCACCCCGATGCTTCTTCTCTACCCGATTATATCAGCATGTGAGCGCTTCCAATTAACAGTGATTATACAGCAAACGATCAAAAGAGTATCTACAATACAGCATGATCATGGGACAGAGATATATATAAAGGTAGACAGTCAGATGAGAGCATTTAGCAAAATGTACATAGTCATTGAGCATCTTCCATTGAGACCAATGAGAAGGAGTCTGAACGGAGGAAGCAAACAGACGAGGTAGTTGTGCATATTTACTGTAAAGACAAGCATGATTCCACCATACAGTTTCAGCAGAGTTTAAATGCGTTTCCTGAAGAAACACTAAATCAACATGCTCATGGCTAAGATAGCTAAGGATTTTCTTTCCTTTAAGTGGACCATTAATGCCTTTGACGGTGAATGATAAGATTTTACATAAGGCCATTCAGAAAAGTTAAAAATTCTGAGCATGATAGCACACATAATTTCACTATGTCCCTCAAACTGACTGTATCTGGCTATACACATGACATAGGAAAAATAAGCTAATATAATACAATGAAGCGCCCCACATTAACAAAGAAAACCGCAGTACGGTAGAGGAGAAGCAAAACCCCAAAATTACTGGCGACCATGTGTCTGCGGGGAGAAACCCCAGAGAAGGCCGAAATTGAAAAAACACATAACCTGTAAGACTGTGCGTGCTCCGAATCCGACCGAGGCACACATCATGAAGGGATAGGAGACCAAAAAAACAAAAGTCATATAGAGAAAGAAAGAAAGTCCAGGCTATTTCTGTGCTTGGCTATGACCGCCGCATCGGGCCCTTCAAAATGGCGGATAGAGCCGGCAGATAAGAGTCCAAGATTTGGGATCAGCGCATCTGCTCTGCTTCTTTGGAGTCTAAAAATGTTGATAGTAGATCAGGATCTTCGAACGTCCTGGTTTGGTTGTGGAGAGTCACTCAGAGCTTCGCTGGATACAACAGGCCAAAGCGAGCCTGTAACTGTTGAAGTCGAGGGCGAAAAGCAAGGAGTTTCTTCCGACGGTCAACGGTAGGCTTTGCCAAATCAGGAAAGAAGGAGACCTTACGACCTTCAAATTCCAAATGATGATTCGCTCGGGCAGCATGTAAAATTTGTTCCACTTGTTGATATCGTAGCAAGCTAAAGATAATAGGCCGGGGGGTCGTGCGGTTGAGCGCCATGTGGGCAGGAACACGGTGTGCTCGATCGATTTCCAGTTCTCTGTTAAAAGTGATCTTCAGCAAGGAGGGAAGAGTTTTGAGCAAGAATTCTCTTATATCTCCTGCTTCCACCCCCTCCGGTATTCCAATGAGCCTCACATTGTTGCGACGGGCTCGATTATTGCTATCTTCTAACTCCTTTTGAAGATTCTGTATCTGGCGCTCAGCCTTGTCCAGTTTGCCCAAGCGCACCTCGTGCGAGTCGAGGACCCCCGCCATGTTGTCCTGCCGTAATGAAAGACTTTCAAGTCGGTCCTGGAGCACTCCAAAGTCTTCTCGCATGGCTCGAAGCGCTTCTCCATTGGACTGCACCAATTCCTTCACGCCGCGGATTTCCTCCAAAATCTCCAGGTGCATTTCGGGGTTTTCACGAAATGGAACCATCTTCTGTGGGGAAGACACCTCTGTTTTGGAGCGTTTTTCGTGAGAAAAAGAAGGAGACCCGAAGTCCAAGCGCGCTGGTTTATGGGCCGCCATCCCCCCCGAGGTGCCCCGGTCAGCTCGGAGCGAAATAGTAAATTTGTATAGGTATTAAGTCAGGATTCTAAGTAGGCCTCTCGGGAGCTTCAACGCAAAGCGTCCTACCCGCTGGACATCAGGCTCCGCCCCCCCTGGGTGGTGGTTTCTAATGTGGAGCCTTGCATCTTGTAACTATAGTGTGGGTTGTTCTTTCCTAGGTGCATAACTTTGCACTTGTCCACATTAAATTTCATCTGCCATTTGGATGCCCAGTCTTCCAATTTATCCAGATCCTCCTGCAGTTTTCCACAATCCTCTTGGGTTTTAACAACTTTAAACAGTTTTGTGTCATCTGCAAATTTGATTACCTCACTAGTTATTCCCTTTTCCAGGTCATTTATGAATATGTCAAAAAGCAGCGGACCCAGTACAGATCCCTGGGGTACTCCACTATTCACCTTTTTCCATTGGGAATATTGGCCATTTAGCCCTACCCTCTGCTTTCTATCTTTTAACCAGTTCCCGATCCACAATAGTACACTGCCTCCTATCCCATGACTTTTTAGCTTCGCCAAAAGTCTCTGATGGGGGACCTTGTCAAAAGCTTTCTGAAAGTCCAGATACACTATATCAACCGACTCACCTTTGTCTACCTGTTTATGCACACCTTCAAAAAAACAGATCAGATTAGTAAGACAAGATCTTCCTTGTCTAAAGCCATGTTGGCTGTCTCCCATTAGGCCATGACTATCTACATGCTGTGTAATTTTGTTCTTTATGATGGCTTCTACCATTTTCCCTGGTACTGACGTCAGGCTCACCGGTCTGTAATTTCCCGGGTCACCCCTGGAACCCTTTTTAAAAATTGGTGTTACGTTGGCGACTCTCCAATCTTCAGGTATTACAGATGATTTTAATGAAAGTTCACAGATTACCAATAACAGGTCTGCAATCTCATATTTCAGTTCTTTCAACACTCTGGGATGTATACCATCCGGTCCAGGTGATTTGCTACTATTCAGTTTATCAAATAGTTGTAATATATCTTCCCGGTGTAGCGATATTTCTCTCAATTCCTCTGCAGTATCACCTTTAAATACCACTTCAGTCTTGGGTAACACCCCTACATCTTCCTCAGTAAAGACCGAAGCAAAGAATTCATTCAGTCTCTCTGCTATAGCCTTGTCTCCTCTTATTGCACCTTTTACCCCTCTATCATCTAATGGTCCAATTGACTCTCTCACAGGCCTTTTGCTACGAATGTACTTGAAAAAGTCTTTATTTCGTGTTTTTGCTTCCGTAGCAAGTTTCTTCTCAAATTCCCGCTTTGCCTGCCTTATCAATGCTTTGCATTTAACTTGCCAGTGCTTGTGCTGTTTCCAGTTTTCATCATTTGGCTCTTTTTTCCATTTTCTGAAGGTTGCTCTTTTGGCAGCAACAGCCTCTCTGACCTCACCTTTAAACCATGCTGGCAGTTTTTTGGACTTTCTTCCACTTTTCTTAATGCGTGGAATACAGCTGGTCTGGGCTTCGAGGATAGTATTTTTAAATAACACCCAAGCTTGCTGTAAGTCTTTAACCTTTGGAACCGCTCCTTTTAGTTTTTTCCGAACTATATTCCTCATTCTATCATAGTCACCCTTTTGAAAGTTAAAAGGTAGTACTGTGGATTCCTTTACTATCTGTCCTCCACTGATTAAATCAAACATGATCATACTATGATCACTATTGCCAAGTGGTCCCAACACCCTTATTTCTTGCACCAGATCTGGCGTTCCACTAAGGACTAGGTCCAGTATGGCTTCCCCTCTGGTCGGTTCATGAACCAGCTGCTCCAAGAAGCAGTCATTCATTTCATCTAGAAACTTTATCTCTTTAGCTTGTCCTGCTGTGACACTGTCCCAGTCGATACCGGGGTAATTGAAATCACCCATTATTACTACTCTGTTGTGGCTTTTGTTAGCTTCCTTGATTTCTTTGAGCATTTCATCATCCATTTGTTCATTCTGGCCAGGTGGTCGATAGTATACTCCCACTGCCATCACCTTCCCCTTCATAAATGGAATTTCAATCCATAGAGATTCTACAGCATATTTTGTTCCCTGCAAAACTTTAATCCTTTCTGACTCAATGCCCTCTCTAACATAGAGCGCAACCCCTCCACCAATTTGTTCAGCTCTATCATTACGATATAGTTTGTATCCAGGTATCACAGTGTCCCACTGGTTATCCTCCTTCCACCATGTCTCTGAGAGTGCAATCATATCTAACCTCTCATTTAATGCTATATATTCTAATTCTCCCATCTTATTGTTTAGACTTCTAGCATTGGCATACAAGCATTTTAGAGACTGTATTTTATTAATATTAATCTGGCTATTGGTAGGCATGGGTAATGGGGAATCTTTATGCTCTGTCTGCTCCTTACTCAAGGGCATTTGGGCTACTATACTCCCTTTTGGAACCTCACTGCTTTTGGTAGTATCCTTCAAGGATACCTTTGTCCGAACCGTGCGCTCCTGGGTGACTGTCGGCTTTCCCCTATTTTCTAGTTTAAAAGCTTCTCTATCTCTTTTTTAAAGGTTAATGCCAGCAGTCTGGTCCCATCCTGATTAAGGTGAAGCCCATCCCTTCGGAAGAGCCCCCCCTTTCCCCAGAATGTTCCCCAGTTCCTAGCAAATCCAAAACCCTCATCCTTGCACCATTGTCTCATCCACGCATTGAGACTCCGGAGCTCTGCCTGTCTTTTGGGTCCTGCACGTGGAACAGGAAGCATTTCGGAGAACGCTATCCTGGAAGTTCTGGATTTCAACTTCCTACCTAAAAGCTTAAATTTAGCCTCCAGAACTTCCCTACCACATTTTCCTATGTCATTGGTACCAACATGTACCAAGACAGCAGACTCCCCCCCAGCACTATCTATGATCCTATCTAGGCGGTGCGTGAGATCTGCTACCTTCGCACCAGGCAGGCATGTTACCAGGCGATCCTCACGTCCACCAGCCACCCAGCTATCTACATTCCTAATGATTGAATCACCAACTATAACAGCTGTCCTGACCCTCCCCTCATGGGGACATGGCCCTGGAGAAACGTCCTCGGTGCGAGAGGGTTTTACATCACCTGGAGGACAGGTCCTAGTTACAGGATCACTTCCTGCCACACCAGGGTGATGCTCTCCTGTCACGTGACCTCTCTCCTCCATGGCAACAGGGATGCTGCCAGACTGGAGGTGGGACTTCAGGACTATATCCCTGTAGGTCTCGTCCATGTACTTCTCTGTCTTTCTTATGTCTTCCAGGTCTGCTACTCTAGCCTCTAGAGAACGGACTCGTTCCCTGAGAGCAAAGAGCTCCCTGCACTTAGTGCATATGTAGGACCTCTCACCAACTGGGAGATAATCATACATGTGACACTCGATGCAAAAGACTGGAGAACCCCCATCTCGTTGCTGGACCTCTGACTGCATCTTAGTTTAAAGCTTGTGTTTAGGTCTTTTAACTCGGTATATAATAAGGACTGGTGTAGATGCTTATACTAATAAAAGTGTATCTAATACCCCTAATACACCCTGTGTACCTGAAGCTAATTAATCACAGGTCCTCTGTGTATGACTGATTTGGATTAAGAGCTGCACCTGAGAGCAGCCCCTTTCCTCTAAGATGTCCAAGTACCTATAAAACTACAATTTCCCCAGGGGTGGGTGGGTGCTGGGGAGGGAGGGGGGGAGATAAGTCCTATTAAAGAGGGCAGTTACAAGGTACCCTGTCCTGAACCCTCAGCAGGGGGATGGGGGTACCACACAAAGCCCAGTTGAGAGAGGCAAGGTAAGTACAGCTGAGAAGGCTGAAACTTGCACACCACTAAGACAAACACTAAATAATTAAACAAACAACAGTTAGACAAACAGTAAATAATTAAATAAACAGCTAGAACTCACAGTAAGATGTCCCAGGAGGCAAAAATCCACTCACTAGCAGAGCTCTGTAAAAGTTCAGCCTTTCTCTGATCAGAGAAAAGCAAACTAAAACAGCCTATGCACACGTGGAGAAAACAGGAACAAGGTTACAGGATACCTCAGGGGGAGGGGGTCAGGGGGAGGAGTCACTCAGGCAGGCAAGGACAGGAAAAAGCTTAACAGCAGGCTCTGGGGAGAGAGATTAATTCAAAATGGCTACCACACACACAGGGGGAGGAGTCACTCAGGCAGGCAAGGACAGGAAAAGCTTAACAAACAACAGGCTCTGGGGAGAGAGATTAATTCAAAATGGCTACCACACAAAGCCCAGTTGAGAGAGGCAAGGTAAGTACAGCTGAGAAGGCTGAAACTTGCACACCACTAAGACAAACACTAAATAATTAAACAAACAACAGTTAGACAAACAGTAAATAATTAAATAAACAGCTAGAACTCACAGTAAGATGTCCCAGGAGGCAAAAATCCACTCACTAGCAGAGCTCTGTAAAAGTTCAGCCTTTCTCTGATCAGAGAAAAGCAAACTAAAACAGCCTATGCACACGTGGAGAAAACAGGAACAAGGTTACAGGATACCTCAGGGGGAGGGGGTCAGGGGGAGGAGTCACTCAGGCAGGCAAGGACAGGAAAAAGCTTAACAGCAGGCTCTGGGGAGAGAGATTAATTCAAAATGGCTACCACACACACAGGGGGAGGAGTCACTCAGGCAGGCAAGGACAGGAAAAGCTTAACAAACAACAGGCTCTGGGGAGAGAGATTAATTCAAAATGGCTACCACACAAAGCCCAGTTGAGAGAGGCAAGGTAAGTACAGCTGAGAAGGCTGAAACTTGCACACCACTAAGACAAACACTAAATAATTAAACAAACAACAGTTAGACAAACAGTAAATAATTAAATAAACAGCTAGAACTCACAGTAAGATGTCCCAGGAGGCAAAAATCCACTCACTAGCAGAGCTCTGTAAAAGTTCAGCCTTTCTCTGATCAGAGAAAAACAACCTCACACACCCTATGCACACGTGGAGAAAACCGGACCACGGTTACAGGATACCTCAGGGGGAGGGGGTCAGGGGGAGGAGTCACTCAGGCAGGCAAGGACAGGAAAAAGCTTAACAGCAGGCTCTGGGGAGAGAGATTAATTCAAAATGGCTACCACACACACAGGGGGAGGAGTCACTCAGGCAGGCAAGGACAGGAAAAGCTTAACAAACAACAGGCTCTGGGGAGAGAGATTAATTCAAAATGGCTACCACACAAAGCCCAGTTGAGAGAGGCAAGGTAAGTACAGCTGAGAAGGCTGAAACTTGCACACCACTAAGACAAACACTAAATAATTAAACAAACAACAGTTAGACAAACAGTAAATAATTAAATAAACAGCTAGAACTCACAGTAAGATGTCCCAGGAGGCAAAAATCCACTCACTAGCAGAGCTCTGTAAAAGTTCAGCCTTTCTCTGATCAGAGAAAAGCAAACTCTGATCAGAGAAAAGCAAACTGCAGTGCTTTGCCATGATGTACATATGTTGTTGTTCACTTCTTTTCCCTGCACCCCCATACCCCATATGTTGCTGCTGGCACACATATCCACATGTGTTCCTGGGCCGTTTGTCCTCTCCAACACTGTCTCTGGGACACGTCCAACAGAGCTGCGTGTGTGTGCAGGCCCTAGGTATTTGGGTGGTGGAATGCATGTACACCCTTCCCTAACATTGTAGCATCAGCCAACAGCAGCGTATCATTGCATTTAACAGGCCTTTCTCTCCACTAATCTCCAATTGTGCACATACAGGCCGTATGGTACTGCTGCCACACTCACCTTAGCATACTGTGTTGGTGTGTGTTTTTGTGTTGGCTGTGTGATGATACAGCATGCAGGCATTTTGCATTATCACGTGGTGTGAGGGGTCTGTACACCTGGGGAGCAGTGGGGACTGTGCTATCTCTACCTTAATGCTGTTTACCTTGTGGACATTGTGGACATGTGTTGTGTGTTGTGAGCTGATCTATCTCTTATGTGCTGGTTCCAACAGCAAAGCACAGTCCCACGTGCTAAGTATAAACCCAGTCAAAGACAAAAACACCAGGGTACAAGTCGAATAAGATTTCAAAATAATTAAACGTTATATATAAGCGTTCCAAGGGTGATTGATAGCCATAACAAATATAACTATATATATAAATTAATGAATACATACTTCTCTAAAACAGCCCATTTGGAATTCCCAAAAAAACTACTAAGAATCAGATACTATAGAAGACAGAACTTTCTGCAAAAATAAAGGAAGGGGGGAAGGGGGAGGGGGGAAGTGGGAAGGGGGAGAGGAGAAGGAAGGGAGGGAAGGGAGGGGGAATGGGAAGGGAAAGGGGGGAAGGGAGGAGAGAAGGGAGAGGGAGAAGGGGGTGGAAAAGGGGGGAAAGGGGGAGGGGGAAAGGAAGAAGGGGGAGGGGGAAGGGGAGGGGGAGGGGGGAAAGGGAGAGGAGAGGAGGGGGGAGGGAGGGAAGAAGGGGGGAGGGGGAGGGGGAGTTTATTACCACGCTTTATAAAAAACCTACGGATCGGAAACAGCTGCTTCATTACAACAGTTTTCACAATATGTCTTTAAAATGCAATTTTCCTGTAGGACAGTTTTTGAGAATACGTAGGATATGTACTTTGGATCAGGAGTATAAAGAGCAATCAGTTATGATGAGTGATAGATTAGAAGTGAGATATTATCCACAACAACAAATTAAAAAGGCATGTAATAGAGCGTTGCAATGTTCTCAACGAGAACCTTTACAACAGCAGAAGAAAGATAACGATGTTGGCTAAGTGTGACCTCTTTTATATTCTTATCAGTCACATCAGGTAGCTAAAATAATAAGGAAACATTGTCATTTGATCCAAACAATTCCAAGTTTTCAAAATTTAAAAGTTACAATTGCTCACAAGCGTAACGCTAATTTGAAAAATATGCTGGTTCCATCAGCACTTACTGAGAGGAAATTTTGTCTAAACATAAAGGTCATTTCCAGTGTGGCAAATGTTCAGTGTGTAGTCATGGTCTGTGGTTAAGAAGCAATATGTCCCCATGAATGGACAGATATTCCATCTGGATGATTTTTCCAATTGCCTTACGAGTCATGTCATTTATGTGATACAGTGTCCATGTATGAAACTGTATGTAGGCATGACCACTCGCCCCATTCGTTATCATATTATAGAGCATAGAAGCTGCATTAAAAGAGGATCAGTAGATAAACCCTTGGTCAGTCATTGGCAGGCATTTACACATAAAATTTCTGACCTAAAATGTTTTGTTATTAAAAGAGTGAAAATAAATTGGAGAGGAGGAGATGTTGAAAGAACTATTCGTCGGCTGGAAGAGCGATATATCTTTGCCCTTGATAGTTTGTATCCCCAAGGATTAAATATGGAGAGGGATCTATCCATGTTTCTGTAGCAGAGTTTTTGGCCCCAGCCTTTTCCCTTCCCTCCTCCCCTTCCCCCCTCCTCCTTCCTCCCCTTTCCCCCTCCCCCTTTCCCCCTTCCCCCTTCCCCTTCCCCTCTTCCCTCCCTCCCCCCTCCTCTCCTCTCCCTTCCCCCCTCCCCTTCCCCCTTTCCCCCCCTTCTTCCTTTCCCCTTCCCCCCTTTCCCCCTTTTCCACCCCCTTCTCCCTCTCCCTTCTCTCCTCCCTTCCCCCCCTTTCCCTTCCCCTTCCCCTCCCTTCCCTCCCTTCCTTCCCCTCTCCTCCTTCCCTCCCCCTTTCTCCTTCCCTCTCCCCCCTTCCCCCTCCCCCTTCCCCCTTCCCCCATCCTCCTCCCCCCCTTCCTTTATTTTTGCAGATAGTTCTGTCATCTATAGTATCTGATTCTTAGTAGGTTTTTTGGGGGAATTCCAAATGGGCTGTTTTAGAGAAGTATGTATTCATTCATTTATATATATAGTTATATTTGTTATGGCTATCAATCACCCTTGGAACGCTTATATATAACGTTTAATTATTTTGAAATCCTATTCGACTTGTACCCTGGTGTGGTAATAGTATAATATTGAGTTATATTAGAAATCAATGTTTGCCTTTAATAGGTGATCATATTGATCTGTTTCATTAATGAATTCTCTTATCTGTTGGTTTTACCTTAGTGCTTTTATTAATCTTATTTATTATTCAGAATGGTCTTATTTCTCCCTCTTTTTAAAGAAAATTAAAAAAAAAACATTAAGACTCGTTAACGTGCGGCGTTAGAGAGAGCGGTTCATTCGCTCTCCCAACTTCTGGTCATACGTCATCGAATTTGCATTTCTACAGGAATTGTTTTAACTTCAGTGCGCAGACGCCGGCTTTTTACAACTGCAATAGCTGGCAGTACTTTATAGGGCTGCGTTCCTGATTTTCAAACTGTTAGAAATGTAAGTTAAGTTTATTTATAGATATCAAAAGTTTCATCATGAAGATATGGATAGAGTAGTATATATGATCGGGGGTGGGGTTCAGCCGATATGGTTCAATCAAATATATATATTTTTTTTAACAGGGATGATTATACACGGATACTATAGTCATTGGAAAGATTAACAAAAGGTTGACTACTGATGACTTATAGCAACATTTTTAGGTTTTGATACAATTTTTAATCAGGCTGGTTTTGTTTTATATTAGTCTTTCAGGCCATCTCTACCTTTACTCTTCAGTACTGTTGGCTTCTGCCTCATAACATTGGTTTGAACAAAAGATTTTATGTTTTACAGGTAACAACTTTAATTTCAATACATTTTCTTCTCACATACGGATGTTTGCACCTCTGATTCCACTGATTCTGTCTCTTTGGTAAGGTTTTGGCGTTTGGCAATAAAAGGTTTATTTTTAATATTTTGTTTATTTTTAATATTTTATATATATATGTATATGTTGTCTTCATATATGGATATACTTACCTATAGTTTGTCTTTTTCGTCCCTTGAAGTGAATAGAGCACATTGGATGCACAAATATTTATAGAGGTATGGTGAGGTTTATATTTGTTATTTATTTGTTTTTAATTACATGTATTTGTTATTCACATTGTGTTTGATATGTTACGTCATTTTGCAAGTTAGCTGTGCTGTTTATGAGTTTATGATCTGTTTATCAATGGTTTTATATGTATCAGCAATTTTTATTATAGATATTTTATTATTATATGTTTATCAGTTATAACTTATTCTTAGGTGTCTGATTAATTATTCATGCTGTTCATATAGTTTATAATTGGTTTTATAATTGTTTTTAACATGTTTTTTAATGTAGCCTGCCTTTAAAGAAGGCAACGAAACATGGCCTGTGTCGGGCCATAGGCTTTTATTGACCAATAAAGGACATCCTTCCTTGCTGTCCGCGTCTTTGACTGGGTTTCTATCTCTTGTGTGCTGACAGACCACTGCGCAACAGCATTCGTGCATCACAGATATCGCCATAATGTGGACACACATCAAGAGTGGCTGGACATGGGGACATGGTGACTCTAAACATTTTGATGACATGTTCTCCCTTCACTGTGACGTGTTATGGCCTTTGGTTGCCTCAGGGATCCCAAACATATACTTGCTGCAAACACACGGTAGGTTGCACCTTTGGTTTTTTATGAATGACATCAGCCTTTACATGTTAATGATTTCCTGTTTGTCTCATAGACATTTCCTGTTGGGTCTCTGTACACGTATGCTGATGCACATGGGGTGGAGCTGTGAAACGCCTGTGAAACATGGGCATGGACATGACCATATCCATGTGATACCCTCGTCTGTGGCTCCATTTCAAAATGTCCCCAACATGAAATGTGTTCTGTGTTGTGATCATGTTATGTTTGCCTGTGTGTCATTTCCTTATGTACATATTGATGTTTTACTCTCTGCAATTTGGGTTGATGTTGCAAGCAGTATACCACTACATTGTTTTCCTTCTTCTGACACAGGGCAGTGAACACACAGAGCACATCTACTACAGTGCATCCAGCGTCACCTAAAACCACCTGTTGGAGGATACAACAACACCATGGAACTATCCCTGGGAAATGGTGCCATAGGATGTTTGACCTCTGCGAGTGGGACACATGCCTAGGATGGACAGTATTATTGTTGGACTGCTACTTTGGGCATGACAGACCTGTCCAAAACACCGTTGCTGCTGTGCTCTGGCTGGGTGTTGTGTTCATCGCAGGAGACACACATGACCTTTCCAGTACTGAGGCATAATGGGATGTCACACTTGACTTTGCATGCCCAGGGTTTCAAGGACAGTCGTAACATGACTTGTTGGATTGCAGATACCCTTTGCACTTTGGATACTGTGTACTGGTCCCCACATGTGCAGCAGGGACTAACATCCTTCTGACATAGTGTTGTTGTGTTTGCCCATGTGTGACATGGAACGCAAGATACGCTCATCTGTTTGGTATGACATGATCATACAGCTATGTGTGTGGCACAGGGGGAACTCTGGAGAGGTCCTCTTGTCCATGTCCACCTAGCCTCCACTTGGACATGACACAGTATTTGCCACGACACCACTTTACTGCACACCAGCATCTTGTATTGCTGTTTGCAATCATCAATAGTGTTACAGTGCATGTGTGGCATCACTGTATCATGTTTCAATGTATACGGTGCATGTGCATGTGACTGACTATGTTGGTGCAACACAGCAGGTTGCAATATGGCTTCTGTGTGGGTTACTGTAACATGTTTGACCTTTCTTTCCATCTCTATATACAGGTTTTGTGTTTGTTTACTGTACAGACGTGACGCTCTGCATTGATTTACAAACCTGGCATTGCATGTCTGTACAGTCCTATTTATCCCCTGAGGTAACGACACCCACATTGCCCCGTTATATTTGGAGTGTGGCAGTGTGAGTGTCCATTTTCTTCCTTCATTAGTGCATTCCATGTACCGTGATATATGTGTAAGGACACTGTATCCACACCAACCAGTGCAGGGGGACCTTCTGCATAGTGTTATCTCTGCATGTTTCTGCAGATGGTTTCTTTTGAATTCTCTGTGTTCATGTGCCTTTGCTACCTGTTAGCATATCCTCATTTGACGATTGTTTAGGTTTACATTGTTGCAGCTTTGATTCCTATATCAGGCATTATGTGACAGCTGTAACATAAATTTCGATATGTGTGTTTAAACTTTCAAACTTTTAACAACATACGCTTTTTCATTTGTGTGCCTCCAGTGTTGGCAGAAGGATATGTTTTAAGGACCAGATCATGATTGGTGTGTGTTGGGCCCTCATCATGCACCGTCTACTGTCTACATGCACACATATGTAACTAACACATTTGGGGCATGCAGCAGCATGTGGGGGGTGGGGGCCTAATGCGTACTGCACACATGCACCTGATGCACATTATCTCTCCTGCCCATCATTTGTAGACGGGCCAGTGACCTTTCTGTAAGATGTGGGTTGCTGCCCTGCTAAATGTGTTTTCCATCTTTCACCTGGGATCCACTCACCTTGATATTATGATGGCGGTATCTACATTATCTGTGATGATTAACCCAAATAAAAATATGTGTTGGACATACTATTTTTGCATTGTTCTCACTGTGGTTATTTGGGATAGTGGTTACAGACATCTGTTATAACACCATAAGTTGCAGGTTTGATCCCCACATGCGGTTTACTTTTTTTTTTCTGTTGTGCTAACATGACCATTAGGTACCTGCAGGTTCATCACCTATCCACACACCCTTCCATCTCTTCACTGTACACCAAAGTGTGCCCTCTGTGATGCCTATCCATCACATATTAGCTGTTACATATGTCTCTTTCTTTATGGTGTTTACATGGCAGTCTGCTTGGGGGATTGGCAGTGCTGCAGTTCGGCTGGCTTATGGAACACCTGTTTACAGGTTCAATTCTTTCTTGTTCTGTTCCATATTTTGCCCTGCTCCACAGAGCATCCCCTGCCACCCTTTGGGTTTAGGTTCTTTCCTCTTTTGCATGCTGTATCCACTGCATAACATTTCATTGTGTGTGTGTGCATGTAGTTATATGTGGCTCTGGTCCCAATTACAGACTGTGATCTGATCTGTACACACCAGATCTGCATGTGCATTTCATCATTGTTACTGTTGGAGGTTTGCCTATCCTGGCAGCCAGCAGGCTTCTTGGCTGATGCTCTGCAGTATTCTTGTATGCAGCCTTTGCTATTGACCTCATGTTGGTGGTGTGGCCTACCAGTTTGTGCATTGACACTTGTGCTAATGGTCATAGGTTTGATTCCTCTTTGTTCTCTTTCATTTGTATGCCTGTCCTGCACAGCTACTTTTCATTCCTGTGACAGTCATATCTGTATCTGTGCAGATCTGTGCTGTTAGCACATTGTACTCTTATCACAGTTGTCAACCATTCTTCTTCCATCTATGTGTGTCTGCCAGCTATGTGCCATCCTACCCTGATGTGCATGCTGCTACCCCACGTCCTGCAGTGCTACACATTTCTGCATTGCAGCTCTCCCTGGTTGCTCTCCTGTGTGTGGTCTGCATGGCAACGCTGATCCGCTGTCCTCCTGTCATTACGCCCATCCTGTCACTTCTACCTCCTCTGCTGGACACATCTTCCCATCCTCTGGCAAACACTGTCATTCTTGAATGGTACATTACCATCATCCTGTGCATCGCTACAGCTGCCCCCGATATGTTTGTCCATTTTTCCAGCTGCCACATGGGCTGGACGCAGATTTGTCTGGTCCATCAGCTCAGATCTACTTCCATCCATTACTTGTGCATTGTCTTTCCTTGTTGCTCTGTGTAGTGTTAGGGTTACATCTGTGTTTGGCCCATGCCTCTCTTGCTTTTCAACTTGGGGGACCTTACTGCCCTTAGCCAACATTTTTGGGGTCACCTATACATCCTTGGGGCATCTTAAGCCACACCTTAGATTCAGCCAGCTTATGGGGTGCCTACTATGGTGCCTTGGGAGTTGGCAGCCTTTCAACATGGCCTCTGGGCACATTACAACCCACCTTGGCTGACGTGGTGGTTTAGGGTGTGCCTTCTGGTGCGCCCTAAAAGGTGCATTAGTTTATGGCACTGGGGTGCGGGTATTTTTAGCTGCCAGCACAGATTGTTGTAAGCAGGAAAAGGAATTGCCTTGGCCAGCTTTATTCATTAGCCAACTGGGGGATTGAACTCATGACTCATGTTTTATCAGTCAATGTATTAACCATTGTGCTACTCCTCTGTTACTAGTCTTTCCAGGTCAGCACGCCTATTTAGGGTTACCGCGCGGTAACGTGCGCGGCTCCCTCTATCGTGCGATAATGTGCGCAGCGCACTTTATCACGCGATAATCCGCGATTGCTACGTTTAGACTGGAACGCCCACTCCTTTTATGGCATCCTGCACATTATTGCTGGGCGCACGTTAAGATGCTTTAGTAAACATACATCTAAGGGAACGGTTTAAAGTTATTACAATCAATTTTTGCTCTTGCAGCATATATGGCCCTTCCAACAACGAGTGAGCTGCTAAGTTTCATACACATAACAGATTGGGAGAGATCTGTAACAGAGTAGTTAGTGAAAGAGTGGAACTCAGGAGACAGGTTCATTCTGTCATGACTTTTTTTTAAATTGAGGACAAATTGCTTTGTCTCCCACTGATTCATATACCCACCTACGTTGTAGGCTCTTCATACCTCCTCCATAATTTGTTAGAATGTTATATAAATACTTAGCATAAGATAAAATAATAGATCACTCACTAAACTGATTCAAAATGGAAATTAAGAATCTAAATTGCAGCTGGGTCTTGATGAAATGTACTTAATAACTTAATATTGGAAGTAACTTCATTTTTGATGAAAGGCTAAATTTGATTATTCCCCTCTTCTTCATTTATTTTGTATCAATAAAATGTTTCTAAATGTCAATATACTTATAAAAGATGCAGCAATCAGAGTAAATTAATGCAACAGGCATCGCAAGAACTGTTTGTTCAGCGGATGGATTATTATGCCGGTGGGGATAAGGTGAGTAAGCTGCTTGCACAGCTTTTAAAAGTGCAGAGGCAAAAACACTTTATAACTGCTATTGAGGTGGAAGGTCTCGGTAGAATAACGAGTCCCTGGGACATACTGAATGTTTTTGCAGAATATTATAGAAAACCTTTTTTTGTTCTTCTGGTGAAGATTGTGCTGCATCGAGAGAAGCTTTCTTGAAGGTGGTTGAGCATCTTATGCACACTTCGGCTCAGAAGGGACACGTGAGTGCCCCAATTCAACTGAGAGAAATTCTCTCAGCTATTAAGAGTATGGCGAGAAATAAGATGCCAGGTCCAGATGGTCTCACAACTGAATTTTATCAACAATTTGATGTATATTTGGCTCCAAAATTGCAGTGTCTTTATAAAAGTATTTTGGGGAGTATAAGTGTTCATTCTAATTTTTCTGAGGCAAATGTAGTACTTTTTGAAAAACCTGGACAGGATACCTCATGGGTGGTGAATTACTGTCCAATATCCTTCTTGAGTGTTGGTTATAAGGTATTAGCAAAAGTAGTGGCCACCCGGCTTAGTAACATAATTCATTTAATTGTGGGCAAAGAGCAGACTGGTTTTATTAAAGGCAGATACACAGAAGATAATGCTTGTACATTCTATAATTTGTGTTTGTTGTTGCGATGGTCCAACAGTTGCCCTTTCCCTAGACATTGAGAAAGCCTTTGATCAGACTGAATGGCAATATCTTTTTAGGGTTTTAGATTGGTTTGGATGTGGATCTGGTTTCATAATTGGATTAAAGTGCTGTATGCAGCCCTTCATTCATCATTTGTGGTTAATGGGTTTAAATCTGAGGCTGTTAATCTAGGAAAGGGTATAGCTCAGGGTTGTCCTCTCTCCCTTTTATTGTTTGATTTACGGCTGGAGCCTTTGTTGATTGAAATTCAGGACAAACGGGCATTTCTGCAGGAGATCATAGCTGGAAATTAGTTGCATACACTGACGATATCATGGTATCCCTTTCTAATCCTAGGTCATCTATTAGATGTCTTTTGACATCTCCTCACACCAAAGAGGTTTCTCCAGGGCTATATGCCCATGAGAGGAGGATTAGGATGGCCGTTATAGTTGGTGATTCGATCATTAGGCATGTAGATAGCTAGGCGGCTGGTGTATGTGAGGATCACCTGGTAACATGCCTGCCTAGTGTGAAGGTAGTAGACCTCACGCGTCACCCAGACAAGATCTTAGATAGCACTGGGGAGGAATCTGCTGTCTTGGTACATATTGGTACAAATGACATAGGAAAATGTGGTATGGAGGTTCTGGAGGCCAAATTTAGGCTTTTAGGTAGGAAATTGAAATCCAGAACTTTCAGAGTAGCATTCTCAGAAATGCTTCCCATTCCACATGCAGGATCCAAAAGGCAGGCAGAGCTCCATAGCCTCAATGGGTGGATGAGACGATGGTGGAAAGAAGAGGGTTTTGGATTTGTTAGGAACTGGGGAACATTCTGGGGAAAGGAGAGGCTTTTCCTAAGGGATGGGCTCCACCTTAACAGGAATGGAATGAGGCTACTGGCATTAACCTTTAAAAAGGAGATAGAGCAGCTTTTAAACTAGATAATAGGGGAAAACTCACAGTCACCCAAGAGCGCATGGTTCAGAAAGATGTATCCGTGAAGGATACTAACCAAAGATTGAAGTTGGGGCATATCAACAGAGAGGTTCCAATAAAGACAAAAGTAACCCAAATGCCCTTAATTACAGAGCAGACAGAGTTTAAAGATGCCAAATTACCACTGCCTATCGATAACCAGATTAATATGAATAAAATACGACCTCTAAAATGCTTGTATGCAAATGCTAGAAGTCTAATAAATAAGATAGGAGAGTTAGAATATATTTATTTATTTATTTATTTATTACAATTTCTTATATACCGCACTATTCGGCATCAGCGCGGTTTACATTATAACAAGATGACCAGTGCAACAAGATGTTTGGTTTTACATATAACAGGAGTACAAACTTGGATAACTGGAGTATAAATTTGGATAACAGGGGTGAACTATATACATGAAATAATTACAATGAACAAGATTGAAGGCAACTATAACCTAAGAAAAGTATGCGCAGAATCTGGGTGTTGGCGCTATCTCAGAACTAGCCATGGTTACTTCTTCGGTGAGGTTACCTAGGTTTCATTGCTGACTGGATAGTATTGGAGGAAAAGGTGATATTTGAGTGCCTTCCTGAACTGTGATAGATCTACGATAGCCTGAATGTCGGGTGGTAGAGCATTCCAGCATTTGGGGATGTAGAGACTGAAGGCCCTATACGCCGTTGTACTGTTGCATTTTGTCAATGCCTTCGGGGTTATTAGGGAATTTACTGCTGTTGCTCTTCTGGACCTGTTGGGGGGGCACTGTGTGAATGAGTTCCATCAGTGAAAAAGATGATAGGCCATTAATGGCCTTGAATGAGAGGAGTAAGGTTTTAAAGATAATCCTTCCGTGGATAGGGAGCCAGATATGATTGGTATCTCAGAGATCTGGTGGAAGGAGGACAACCAGTGGGACACTGTGACACCTGGGTACAAATTATATTGCAATGATAGAGAAGATCAAATAGGTGGAGGGGTTGTGCTCTATGTTAGAGAGGGCATTGAGTCACACAGGATTAAAGTGTTGCAGGAAACAAAATACATGGTAGAATCTCTATGCATTGAAATTCCATGTAAAAAGGGGAAGGTGATGGCAGTGGGGGTGTAATATCAACCTCCTGGCCAGAATGAACAAATGGATGATGAAATGCTCAAAGAAATTGGGAAACTAACAAAAGTTATAATACAGTAATAATAATGTTGTTGTTGCCAAGTGCCTTCGAATCGGAGTTGACTCATGGCGACCCTCTGGATAGCTATCCTAAATTGTGTTTGGTCTTCAGTCAGGCGTCTCATTGTTGACAGACTGGTACCCATAGCTGCTGTTATTGTATCGATCCATCTCATTGCTGGCCTTCCTCCTTTGCGTTGACCTTCTATCTTGCCAAGCATGATGTCTTTCTCTAATGATCTCTCTCTTCACATGATGTGTCCAAAGTATGAAAGTCGAAGTCTTGTCATCTGAGCTTCTAAAGAAAGCTTAGGTTTGATCTCCTCTAGTACCGACTGGTTTGTTCTTTGGGCAGTCCATGGTATACACAGTATTTGCCGCCAGCACCATAATTCAAAGGCATCAATTTTCTTCCTGTCTATCTTTTTTACTGTCCAGCTTTCACATCCATATGATGTTATTGAAAATACCATGGCTTGAACAAGTCAAATCTTTGTATGGAGAGAGACATCTCTGCTCTTAAGAATCTTATCTAGGTCTTTCATAGCCATTTTGCCAAGAGCAATGCGTCATCTGATTTCTTGACTGCTTGTTGCTTTTTTATTGATAGTTGATCCAAGTAGGTTAAAGTTGTTCACAATTTCAATTTCTTCTCCTTCAACGATAAACCTGTTGATTATGCCAGTTGTCATGATCTTTGTCTTCTTTACATTAAGGTGCAGGTCCATTTTGAGACTATGTTCTTTGATTGTGAGAAGCAAATGTTTCAGATCATCTTCACTTTCAACCAGTAATGTGGTATCATCAGCATAGCAAAGGTTGTTGATGAGTCTTCCACCAATTTTCACACCTCTGTTGTCTTCATACAATCCTGCTTCTCTGATGATTTGTTCTGCATATAAATTAAACAGGTAGGGGGAAAGTATGCAGCCTTCTCTTACACCTTTGCTTATTTTAAACCATTCTGTTTCTCCTTGTTCCGTTTGAACTGTTGCTTCTTTTTTTTTTTTTTTTAAACGTTTATTTTCATTTTACAACAAGCAAAAAGAAACAACACACCAAAGGAGACAAATACAAGCATACAATAAGGAAAAAGCAACCCCAATTACCCCCCACCCCTATGCTTCTTCTCTAAGCTGATAAGTATCATCATATAAGCGCTTACAAACAACAGGAATTGTACATCAAAACAAACAGAAATAGTATCTGCGATACAGAATGATCATGTGACAGAGATTTACACAGATTTGAACAGTCAGATGAGAGCATTTAGCAGTTTGAACATAGTCGTTGAGCATCTTCCATTTAGACAAGTGGTGGGGGGTCTGAACGGAAAGAAAGAAGCTAACATACGAGGTATTTGCTCATATTTACTGTAGAGACAGACATGATTCCACCATTCATTGGGGCTCAGATGGGAGCTATTTTTCCAGTATTTCGTAATTAGGGGAAATAGCTATGCCCCAAAAAACCAAGCACGGGGATGTTCACCTGCGTAGTGACATGTAATGAGAAAGATATGGCAGCATGATCTGAAATATGGAGAGGATGAATCCTAGCCGTGTCCACTTGGGATATCAGTGCTTTGGAGATAAAGAAGAAAATCTATCTAGATTGTGAGTGATGGGGGCTGAGAAAAAGGTGAACTCTAAGTCGGAGGGGTGAAGCAGCCTCCATATATCTACTAACGCAAGATCTTTCATCAGAGCTGTAAGGGTATCAAGGACTCTTGGGTGGACCACTCGTGCTAGGCGGCAATCTATCTATCAAAGGCTCAAGTACTTGGTTGAAATCGCCGCCAAGTATTAATGGAGTATTGGCAGAGGCCTGTGCCAAACTGCACAATACTTGCATAGTAAGCAGGGTTATCCACATTCGGAGATAAATACAAATACACGTGAATTCACTATCTCCAACCTTAAGGTGTGCACGGGCCCATCTACCCTCCTTATCAGAGCTAGTATCCATTACAGTAGCTTGCAAAGACTTCTTAACCAAGATGGCTATCCCACGGGAGAGTAGGCAGCCACCATGTAAGGCTTAGCATTAATTTTCAGTGTTTCAGCGGAGTTTAAATGCATTTCCTTAAGAAACAATAAATCAGCAAGATCATGATTAAGATAGCTAATGAATTTCTTTCTATTGATTTTACTCTTGATGCCTTTTACGTTCAGCGATAAGATCTTGCATAAGCCATCAGGAAGGGTTTTAAAAATGCTGAAAAAGAACATGATAACGCACATAATTTCACAATGTCCCTCATATTAACTGTATATGGTTGTACCACATGACATGATAGAAAAATAAACTAATGAAAAACAATGAAGCGCCCCATATAAAAAAAATAAGCACCGAAGTGCATTAGAGAAGAAGCAGAACCCCAGAAAATTACTGGGCGACCATATGTCTGCGGGGAGAAACCCCAGAGAAGGCCTAAATTGAAACATATAACCTATATAGCTGTGCATGTTCCGAATCCACCGAGGTGCACATCATGGAGGGATAGGAGACCAAGAAAGTTATATATAGAAAGAAAGAAAAGTCCAGGCAGTCTCTGTTCCAGGCTGTGATCACCGCGTCGGGCCATTCAAAATGGCGGGCAGATCCGGCGGATTACAGATCCAAGTTGTTGGATTAGCGCATCTGGTCTGCTTCTTTGGAATCTAAAAATGTTGCTAGTAAGATCAGGATCTTCGAATGTTCTAGTTTGGTTATGGAGAGTCACTCTGAGCTTCGCTGGATACAATAGGCCAAAGCGAGCCTGTAGCTGTTGAAGTCTAGGGCGAAAAGCAAGGAGTCTCTTCCGACGGTCAACTGTGGGCTTTGCCAAGTCAGGGAAGAAGGAGACTTTATGACTTTCAAACTCCAGATGATGATTCGCCCGGGCAGCGTTTAGAATTTGCTCAACTTGCTGATATCTCAGTAATCGAAAGATGATAGGCCGGGGGGTCGTCCGATTGAGCGCCATGTTGGTAGGAACACGATGTGCTCAGTCAATTTCCAGATCTCTGTGAAAAGTGATCTTCAGCAAGGAGGGAAGAGTTTTGACAGGAATTCTCTTATATCTCCTGCTTCCGCCCCCTCCGGTACTCCAATGAGCCTTACATTGTTGCGACGGGCTCGATTATTGCTATCCTCTAACTCTTTTTGAAGATTCTGTATCTGACGCTCAGCCTTGTCCAGTTTCTCCAAGCGCACCGCATGCGAGGTCGAGGACCCCCGCCATGTTGTCCTGCCGTAGTGAAAGACCTTCAAGCCGGTCCTGAAGCATACCGAAGGTCTTCTCGCATGGCTCGGAGCGCTTCTCCGTTGGACTGTACCAGTTTCCTTCACACCGCGTATTTCCTCCAAGATCTCCTGTTGCATTTCGGGGTTTTCCTGAAGTGGAACTATCTTTTGTGGGGAAGACAACTCTGTTTTTGGAGCGTTTTCCGTGTGGAAGAAGAGGGAGACCCGAAGTCTAAGCGCGCTGGGTTTGTGGGCCGCCATCCCCCCCGAGGTACCCGGTAAGTTCGGAGCAAAATATTAAGTTTATGTAGGTATTAAGTCAGGATTCTGAGTAGGCCTCTCGGGAGCTTCAGCGCGAAGCGTCTAACCCGCTGGACATCAGGCTCCGCCCCCCCTGAACTGTTGCTTCTTGATCAATGTACAGATTGTGCAAGAGAACGATCAGGTTTTCTGGTATACCCATGCTTCTTAATGCTGCCCGGAGTTTCACATGGTTTACACTGTCAAAAGCCTTGCTATAGTGGATAAAGCACAAATAGATATCCTTTTGGTATTCTTTAGTCTTTTCAAGGATCCATCTCACATCCGCAATGATGTCTCTCATTCCTCGCCCTTTCCTAAACCTTCCTGCACTTCAGGTAGTTCTTGTTCCAGTTATGGTTATAGTCTCTTTTGAATAATCTTTGGTAGAATCTTGCTGGCATGTGGGATCAGAGCGATTGTGCGATAATTTCCACAGTCAGTTGGATCACCTTTCTATAGTATTGGTATAAACACAGATCTTTTCCAGTCAGTTGGCCATGATGTTGTCTTCCATATTTCTTGGCAGAGCCTTGTAAGTACAGTAACAGCTGTATCAGATTGCTGTAATACTTCTATGGGAATGCTATCAATGCCTGGTACTTTGTTCTTTGATAAGGCTTTCAATGCTTCTTCAACTTCTTCTTTTATCACCAATGGTTCCCGGTCATAAGGTACAGGTTGAAACGGCTGTTTGTCCACTTGATCTTTATCATATAAAAACTCTGTATATTCCTTCCACCTTTTCTTGATCTTCTCAGCATCATTCAACATAGAACCTTGAGCATCTTGTAATATTCCAATTCGAGGCTGGAACTTTTTCTTTAACTCTCGTAGCTTTAGGAAAGCCGTTCTTCCTTTAATAGTTTCTGCTTCTATTTCCTTGCATGTGTTATTGCAGTACTTTTCCTTGTCCTGTCTTGCTGCACATTGGAAATCTCTGTTTAATTCTGCGATTGTCTTTCTTTCTACTCTGGCTTTAGCTTTGCATTTCTGGGCAATTTTCAGAGTTTCTTCTGTCATCCATTTTGGCCGTTTTTGTTTTTCATCTTTCTCGCTTACTTCCAACACAACCTTCTTGATGTCATTCCATAACTCTTCTGGAGCTCTGTCATTTGTATCTAAAGCAGCAAATCGATTTTACAGGCAGTCTTTAAATTCCAGTGGTATATTCTCAAGGTCATATTTTGCTGCATTCATGAGTGGTTTGCTCTTTTTCAACTTTAGTTTGAGTTTGCATACTAGTAGTTGATGATCTGCACCACAGTCAGCTCCAGGTTTTGTCTTTGTTGATGTTACAGAGCTTTTCCATCATTGACTTCCACAGATGTAGTCAATTTGATTTTTATACAATCCATTGGGTGAAGTCTATGTGTACAGTTGCCGCTTGTGTTGCTGGAAGAAGGTGTTTGAGATGAATAGATCTTTGGTCTTGCAGAATTCTATCAGTCTTTCTCCAGCTTCATTTCCATTGCCACGTCCATATTTTCCAACTACTTTGCCTTCTTCTTTGTTACCAACGTTTGCGTTCCAGTAACCCATGACTATCAGGATATCCAGTTTGCATGTTCTGTCAATTTCAGGTTGTACTTATTCATAGAACTCTTCAATTTCATTCTCTTCTGCAGCTGTTGCTGGGGCATATACTTGAATTATTGTTGTGTTGATGACGGATAGACAAATAGAGATTAAGCATTCGCTGACTGCATTGTATTTCATTACAGTTCTTGCAAGTTTCTTCTTTATTATAAATGCAACATCATTTCTTCTTTGTCTTTAATTTCTAGCATAGTAGACCATGTGATCATCTGATGCAAAGTGCCCAATGCCAGTCCATTTCAGTTCGCTGATACCCAACAGATCAAGTTGTACACATTCTATTTCATTCTTGACCACATCCAACTTCCCTTGGTTCATGCTTCGTACGTTCCATGTTCCAATGTGTAAGACATCTTTACAGCTTCTGACTCTCATTTCATGTGCAGCTACATCAACAGTCAGACGTCCAAAGGGCTTTGATCCAACCACATCATAAATGCTGGCTTTACTCTGAAAAGTCTTCAGCTCTTCCCCAGTAGCTAGTTGAGTGCCTTCCGACCTGGGGATCTCATCTCCAGCACTATAGCACAATTTGTTTTGTTGTAACTATCCATTAGGTTTTCATGGCAAGATACAAAAGTAGATTGCCGGGCCTTTCCTTCGCACAGTTTAAGTTTGGTGTTGTTGCCATTGTCACAGAAATGTGATCCTCCGCCATCAACACTATCCCATTCTGCTGCTGCCCAGATGGATGGTTTGTCTTGGTCTGGCACCTCAGCTGAGACCTGTCCATCTTGGGAGACCCTGCCAGTAGTTAAACTACCGATAATTTAGCTCTCAGCATCACTGATGCACACAAGCCCTCACAGCACGACAAGCTGCAAACCAAGTGAGGGAGTAATAATAATAGGTGATTTCAATTACCCGGTATCAACTGGCTCAGTGTCATGGCAGGACATGCTAGGGAAATAACGTTTCTAGATGAAATAAACGACTGCTTCTTGGAGCAACTGGTTCATGAACTGACAAGAGGGGAAGCCATTTTGGACCTAGTCCTTAGTGGTACACAAGATCCGATGCAAAAGATAAGGTTGTTGGGGCCACTTGGCAATAGGTATCATAGCATGATTGCGTTTGATTTCATAAATTTCATAAGTGGCAAGGAACCCACTGTACTGCCTTTTAACTTTCAAAAAGGGAGATTATGATAATATGAGAAAAACAGTTATGAAAACACTAAGGGGTATGTTTACTAAACCGTCATAATGTTGTAGCGGTGGTATTATCGCACGATAATGTAATATTATCATGTGATAACGTCACTTATCGCGCGATAACGCAGCGGCGGCGTTACGGTACACTAACACTGTGAAATCCGGGACTGAAGGGTGGAGTAAGGCTTCCCAGAGGGCGGAGAGAAGGGGTCAATAGGCGGAGAGTGGGAGGGGAGAGGCTCCAGGCACACTAACACTGTGGAATCCGGGTCTGAACACTAACGCCAGTGAAACCCTCGAGTTAAGGCACATTTGCAGGAAAAAGAAACCATTTCAGTCAGCAATGTGCTGCTAAGGCAGGGAAACCCAGAAAAGGGATAGTAGTGATACATTTGCAGGGAACAAAGAGGCAAATAAACATATAAAAGGACCAGAACCACAGCTAAAAGCCCAATAACCAAGCTGGCCAAAAGTGATATTAATGATAAACATAAAGCAACACCACTGACAAAGCTCAAAAAATAAGATATCATGTTTGGAAGGGTTTATTCTCTGTCCCCTTACAAAATGAATGATCCCACATTGAAATAGTGCTGATCAGGGTTTTTTCACGTCTATATTGGGCAGGTTTGTTATGGCATGTACATGTGCAGTAACAGCAGAGTGGGCATGTAGGAAAGGGCAACTGTACTGATGCTGTAAATGGGATATAGAGGGCTGCAGGCGGCACATGCTGTGGTCCAGCTGGGGCACAGTACGTGTTAGGCAGATGCCTAGGTGGCACATAGGGATGCCGAAACTGTAAAGCAGCAAGACATCAACTGATGAGGGTCCAACATGGGCACAAGTGTGTGTCCCACAGTGTCACAGGGGAGATTACCCAGCAGATACTCCCAAAGGCACATAACATTGGCAGGCAGTGGGGGGGGGGGGGAGGAAGCACGCATGTCCATGTAGGCACCCCTACCCGAGAACCCACACCATAGGCAGTTGCCTACCGGCATACTGGATGGCCTGGGACTGTGCATCACCAGCACCACTGGCATAATGGCATGGCAGCATGGTAGCGGAGGGGTGCTCGTAGGAGGAGGAGGCAGTGGCATCTGCTCACAGCAGACCATGGCCTAGCCCCGTTTAGGTGGGTGCCATGGACTGCAACAGACAGGGTCTGTCTGATGAACAGTCATGGTATCCCCAGGAAAAGAACTATCCCTGTGGCAACAGTGTCGTGTAGTACACACAGCCAATGTCCTCATGAGTCGAAGGTCACAAGTTCAAGTCCCAGCTGTGGCTCCTGCTAACCCAGTCCCCATATTTTACCCAGTACTAAACCATGGTAATAAAGACGGAACCTTTATTGCAGGTAACACAAACATGCCTGAAACACCTATATTTTACCCTACAGAGCACATACACCATAAACATGTGCAATACCTAGAGCAGAGTTTCCCAACTGTAGTCCTGGAGGGCCAAACACCATTCAGGTTTCATGCTGTCTCTAATAAATATGCCTCTGCTGCATTTGTATGCGCCGCCCCATGGTATGCAAATGTATCTCATGCATATTCATTAGGGACAGCATGAAAACCCGAACAGTGTTTGGCCCACCAGGACCGGAGTTCGGAACCTCTGCCCTAGAGCAGTGGCCAACAAGGGCATAAACACCCACACCCACAGGCTCCACTATCCAAAGCCTCATGGAGAGTCAGGCTGTTGGGGCCTGCGTGCAGCAGCATCTCCCAGTACTAGCACTTGCATACCTTAGCAATGCCGCCCTAAACCTGGAGATACGTTACACATATATCAAAAGGTTGCTATGATTAATGTCAGATAACAAATCTTAAGTTAATCACAATTTGCTGATAGAGCTGCATCATAGCAACCTTCCTGATATCTGTGGACTGTGTTTCAGTTTTGGTTTCTGACAGTGTTTACCACCCCGGGGAGTGACCCCAACAGTATTGCGTACCATAGCCATGCCTGCACTGTGCCCAGGACTGGTGTGGTTGCCAGGGCTGCTAAAAGCCTCTATATTTGCACAATGCTGGCATAGGTGTGGGAGTGTGTGTATGTCTATCCAGTGTGTTGTAGCTGCCTACACCTTACTCAGCCCAAACTGCTTGTACTGTCTCCAGTATAAGCCTGCCAATGTGCATAATGAGGAGAAAGGCACTGTGGGTATGGGCCGGACATGGAAACCTGAGCAGGATGCATCTGCACAGGGTATGGGGCAATGTCTGGGACACTGTAGTGCCCGACCACCACCTGCACGGACAGGGTGGCCACAGCGTGTCATGCTGGAAGGTCACTCTCACCCTGACTGGGCAGTGACCACGGTATGGCTAGGTTCCCCCATAGCACCATTTCTCTTAAGGGCTATTTATGGGTTTTCTTTTTTTTTTAGGCCCAATCACTGACATATCTCTGTGGTGTGTGTGCCAGATCCCGCACCAGGGTGCACAGTGTTCCTTTTGGAACATGCACTATGCATGTGGCAGCAGACTGTCTGTAGCTAGCATGTGTATGGCTGCAACACCCTGCAGAATGCAATAGTTGCACGCTGACTGTCCTCTGCTGTTGAATGTCAGAATGTAGTGGGGGGGAAGCTTAGCTGACCAGTTGCACTACCAGTGGTTGAGTTCCATGTTCAGATCTGCATCAGCTCTCTTTTCCTTAGTTGGCCAGGGGTTGCTGAACCCACAGTCTGTCATCTTTTAGCTCTACTGGCCGTATTGAAAACAATGATAGTGTGTGTCTGTTGCTTCTAGATCATGTTCCCTACCCTGACCCACAGAGAGTGGGCTTGCTCTGTATATCATCCTCATGTGAGTGCAGACACACCCCTGCTCCAAAAACAGGTGTCCTTGGCAATCTCACTCGATATGCATTACATTGCAAGCATCCTGGTCCACATGGGCTACGCATCAATAGCATATAAAAACATACATAGAAAACATCTAAGGCTGTCTGTAAAGAATACCCCATACACTGGCAGTGATGGTGAAATGCAGCAAAACCTATTGCAAACATCCCGGGTACTGTGGACCTGGTGCTGTCCCCACAACTTTACTCTCAGGGTGATCACAGAATATGCACAATGGCATGGTCAGTAGGCACACTGTAACAGTAACATGCATGCTTGGTCCCCCTACCCAGTTGATGTGCTGCAGAGTTGCAAACGTCTATCCGGTGAGCAGATGTAGACTGCTGATCTGCATGTGCATTGCATCATGGGTACCCTTGGTGATAACTTATCCTGGTAGACACACGAGACAGTGTGTCTGGTGACCTGCACTGGTTGAGTAGCTAGCCATAGTTTAATTACAACCAATATTGTTTCAGGACAATGGTGACTATACTGACCTCAGTGGGAGAGATCATGGGTTCAATACCCCATTGGGCCTGTATATTGATGTATAAGGATGTATAGGATATCGTGTATTATCATCACATCAGAGCGTGTTACCACATGACAATATTTTCAAAAGTGTGGCCAGTTGCCTGCAGTGGGTATATTGGAAGAGTAGAGTGGGCTGCAGGTTGCTAGATTAGCTGGTGAGCTGTTGTCACCCACCTATTTATTTATTTATTTATTTATTTGCAAATCTCTTATATACCGCCACTTCCCAAGATCAGTGGCAGTTTACATTAAACAACAAATACATAAAACATTGCTATGGTAAGCAGTTACATCGAACAGTATTTAAACTATATACAGGTATATTGAACAGTGTTCAAAACTATATACAGGTAGTTATAGGTTCCCAGAGGCATAAAGCATGGGAGCTACAGTGGGGCCTCTTCTTAAACAGCGAGGGTGTCTCAAGCAGGTGTTGAAATGCCCCCTGGGATTTGTAGTCCCACAAGCTAATCTAAGAGTGTAGTTGCAGTCGAGTAGCAAGGCTTCAAAAGAGGTCTTTTTATTTACCCGTCCCGGGTGAATTTTAGCACATATGAACAAAGGACAAAAACCATACTTCTGGTTTGAAATAAAGGCAAAACTACTATAACAAAAATGAATGCTTGTATCTTCAGCCAGACAAAACAAAGATATTGCAAAACAGTCCTTATTCTTAAAACAAGCACGTTTCTTCACTTCTGTTTCCTTAAACAGATTCTCTCTCTGGTCAGTTCAGCACAGTGAAGAAATATCATCTGAAATTATTAGTGTACAATCCATGTAGGCTTCAGCAGGTGTTTCATCACAAAAATCACATTCCATATCCTCACATGCTTCCCCGGAGCTATCTTCTATGGGATTGTAACTCAGGCTACTTTTAAACAATCCCTCTTCTCTGTTAAGAGGGCTCCCCTCCTCCTCTCTACCGGAGTAAAATGGGAGGTTACCAGAGTTTCCTTCCTGAGAGCCACACACTCTTGGGCAAGTGTAGGAAAAACTCTGACTTTCAGCTTCCCTTCTATTATGAGGAATAAGCCTACCTTCTGGCTTGGTTTTCACGGAGCTTCTAGGCACAGGAAACTTAACGGAGCTTTTCTCAAATGAAAGCCTCTCACTGCCCTTCTCTTTCCACTTCTCTTTGGGCACAAAAGTATCCTCCGGATAAAAGCTTTTGCCCTCTTGGTACCTGTTCTTAGGAAGATTCTTTCCAACAGCTTTTCTCAGCTTGCCTTCAGAAATACCTCCGTGGCTCAGACCACTGGGCTTTTGTTCAGTCCTGCACTGCTCCCTGAAACAAATCCCTGGTATTCTCTCCTGGGCTTCTTCCTGTAGAATTCTGTTTGAGTCTCCGTGTGAAGCTCTGACCTCGTGTCCAGCTCTCTGGTCAACTCCCCAACCAGCTCTTTCCTCAGCTCTCCAACCAGCTCTCCCATCGGCTCTAATTCTGACCTCTGGTGAGTGATTTTTAACTGCGTCACTCTTGGTGTTTCTCTGAGCCTCGCCTCTCCCCAGCTGTCCCTCATTACCTAATGGGATATGAGGTAATCTACTGCCTGGGTGTGCTCTTACACCTGGTACTTCAGTTTGTGTTCGTTGCCCATAGCAACCCTGGTCCATATGCTGCTCTAACCTGTCACTATTAGAACAGCTCTGCTCAGTTTTTCCTATTTCCATAGGTACTATTTGATCCACCTCATGACACTGTATACAAAGTGCATCCGTCAGTATAACTGTCAGAGGATACGGCCATCTATGCATGTAGCAGTCTGACATAGATCTGAAATCCGTGTGCACATCCCAAAACACCTGCAGCTCAGTTGGCCAAACCAAGGTGCCCTGTAAAGTGCCCTAGCTGTGTCCGTACACTAGCCTGGTAAGCAGAATAGAAAGTTTATGTAGATGACCTGGTGTAATTGTGTAGCCAGCCATTGTTATGCAAAAATGCATAGCACACTGGTTAATACAATGCCCTCACAACCAGTGGTGATGGGTTCAAGACCCCAGTGTGCCAACTCTGAGATAGATTTGTAATAAACAAATTGTGGTAAGAAACATCAGACAAATTACTGCAATGTGTGTCTGCAGCATAAATATTTATATACATTGACTGTGCCACCATTTGCTGTGTACTGGCCATGCTGAAGTGTGTGTGTGTGTGCGTGCATGAGCAAGGCATTGCTGAAAATGGTGACTTGTTCTAGAAAGCCTGCTTTTACCCGCAGGGAGCTACGCCACCTTGCAGGGCTGATCTGCACTAGGCAGAAGAAACTATTCCCTGGCTCCTCCAAGCGGCAGGACCTCGGGCACGTAAGGAGGGCCTGGGACTGCATCACCAGGCGTTATAATCGTCTTGCTGACTACCCACGTGAGGTAAGTGTATGGGGACAGGTCAGTATATCCATATACATATCCAGTGTTGATTGTAGCTGTGTATGCTGCTGTGTGTAGGCATTCTATCTCATTTATGTTTTTTAGTTAAACTCACGTGATATACTGCCTATTTATCACATCAAAGCGGTTTGCCCTACCCCCAGGAGGCTAACGACCTGATCACAGAGGTCCAATTGTCAGCCTGGTGTTATGGGAGCTGCTGCTGTTGATGTGTTAAAATACATCCTAACACAAGGAGCCCCTAGATCTGCCTAAACAGGTCTGGTAAACAGCATGCTGATATGGTAGGTTCTGCAGTTGCAGGGTCACACATCAGCCCTACCCCTAGGGGTCCTGAGACCTGTTCAAAATGGTCTGTCAATCACTCTGGTGATATGGTTGTGTGTGCATTTGCAGGTTAAAATATCTGCCCTACCCCCAGGAGGCCTGAGACCCCATCAAAGCAGTCTGTCAGTCACCCTGGTGATATGGTTGTGTGTGCATTTATAGGTTTAAACATCTGACCTACCCCCAGGAGGCCTGAGACCCCATCAAATTGGTCTGTAAGTCGACCTGATGATATAGTTGTGTGTGCATTTGCAGGTTAAAACATCTGCCTTACCCCCAGGAGGCCTGAGACCCCATCAAAGTGGTCTGTCAGTTACCCTGGTGATATGGTTGTGTGTGCATTTGCAGTTAAATATCTGCCCTACCCCCAGGAGTCCTGAGACCTGATCAAAGTGGTCTGTCAGTCATCCTGGTGATAAGTTTGTGTGTGAATTTGCAGGTTTAAACATCTGCCCTACCCCCAGGAGTCCTGAGAACTGATCAAAGTGGTCTGTCAGTCACTCTGGTGGTATGGTTGTGTGCATTTACAGGTTTAAACATGTGCCCTACCCCCAGGAGGCCTGAGACCCCATCAACGCGGTCTGTCAGTCACCCTGGTGGTATGGTTGTGTGTGCATTTGCAGGTTTAAACATCTGGCCTACCCCCAGGAGCAATGTTCCCTCTAATTTTCTGTAGGCTGTGTGCGCATAAAATATCAGCTGTGCAGCTTTTGAAGGAAGGTTAAATTTTGTGCGCCACATAACGACACTCGGAGTTATATACTTTAAAATTTGACTACACGTCAGAATACAGTATGTACACCATTGATTTTAATCAAATTAAATGAAAATAGACGATTACTAAATGAAGCAGATAATTTTCTAGCAATTACAATCACAACTTTTAAATTTTAAGACATCTGTGTTTTTTTCTATCAGAATCAGAACCGTAATTTTTGTGCGCTCTGTTGTAAAGTATGTGCGCTCACTCGGCGAGGTGTGTGCGCGTGCACACAGGCACAGCTTAGAGGGAACAGTGCCCAGGAGTCCTAAGACCTGATCAAAGTGGTCTGTCAGTCACCCTGGTGATGTGGTTGTGTGTGTATTTGCAGGTTTAAACATCTGCCCTACCCCCAGGAGTCCTGAGACCTGATCAAAATGGTCTGTCAGTCAACCTGGTGATATGGTTGTGTGTGCATTTGCAGGTTTAAACATCTGCCATAACCTCAGGAGGCCTGAGACCACTGTTCCCGCTAAGCTGTGCGCGTGTGCGCACGCACACACCTCGCCGAGCGAGCGCACATACTCTATAACAGAGCACACAAAAATTACGGTTCTGATTCTGATAGAAAACAACAGACATCTTAAAATGTAAAAGCAGTTGTGTATTTACGGTTTTCACAAGTTCTACAATATTTTCTACTGCAATCAATGTGGTGTACATACTGTATTCTGACGTGTAGTCAAATTTTAAAGTATATAACTTCGAGTGTCGTTGTATGGCGCACAAAAATTTAACCTTTCTTCAAAAGCTGCACAGCTGATATTTTATGTGCACACAGCCTACAGAAAATTAGAGGGAGCATTGCCTGAGACCCCATCAAATTGGTCTGTCAGCCACCCTGGTGGTATGGTTTATGTTACTGTTGATGTGTTATAATCCACCCTAACCCCAGGAGGCCTGAGATCCCATCAAAGTGGTCTGTCAGTCACCCTGATGGTATGATTTATGTTGCTGTTGATGTGTTATAATCCACCCTACCCCCAGGAGACCTGAGACCCCATCAAAGTGGTCTGTCAGCCACCCTGGTGGTGTGGGTTATGTTGCTGTTGATGTGTTATAATCCACCCTACCCCCAGGAGTCCTGACACCTGATCAAAGTGGTCTGTCAGTCACCCTGGTGGTATAGTTTATGTTGTTGTTGATGTATTTTAATCCACCCTACCCCCAGGAGTCCTGAGACCTGATCAAAGTGGTCTGTCAGTCACCCTGGTGATATGGTTGTGGGTGCATTTGCAGTTTTAAACATCTGCCCTACCCCCAGGAGTCCTAAGACCTGATCAAAGTGGTCTGTCAGTCACCCTGGTGATATGGTTGTGTGTGCATTTGCTGGTTTAAAGATCTTCCCTACCCCCAGGAGGCCTGAGACCCCATCAAATTGGTCTGTCAGTCACCCTGGTGATATGGTTGTGTGTGTATTTGCAGGTTAAAACATCTGCCTTACCCCCAGGAGGCCTGAGACCCCATCAGAGTGGTCTGTCAGTCACCCTGGTGATATAGTTGTGTGTGCATTTGCAGTTTAAACATCTGCCCTACCCCAAGGAGTCCTGAGACCTCATCAAAGTGGTCTGTCAGTCACCCTGGTGATATGGTTGTGTGTGCATTTGCAGGTTTAAACATCTGCCCTACCCCCAGGAGTCCTGAGACCCCATCAAAGTGGTCTGTCAGTCACCCTGGTGGTATGGTTGTATATGCATTTGCAGGTTTAAACATCTGCCCTACCCCCAGGAGTCCTAAGACCTGATCAAAGTGGTCTGTCAGTCACCCTGGTGGTATGGTTTATGTTGCTATTGATGTGTTTTAATCCACTCTACCCCCAGGAGTCCTGAGACCTGATCAAATTGATCTGTCAGTCACCCTGGTGATGTGTTTGTGTGTGCATTTGCAGGTTTAAACATCTGCCCTACCCCCAGGAGTACTGACACCTGATCAAAGTGGTCTGTCAGTCACCCTGGTGGTATGGTTTATGTTGCTGTTGATGTGTTTTAATCCACCCTACCCCCAGGAGTCCTGATACCTCATCAAAGTGGTCTGTCAGTCACCCTGGTGGTATGGTTTATGTTGATGTTGATGTGTTACAATCCACTCTACACCCAGGAGGCCTGAGATCCCATCAAAGTGGTCTGTCAATCACCCTGATGGTAAGGTTTATGTTGCTGTTGATGTGTTATAATCCACCCTACCCCCAGGAGGCCTGAGACCCCATCAAAGTGGTCTGTCAGCCACTCTGGAGGTGTGGTTTATGTTGCTGATGATGTGTTATAATCCACCCTACCCCCAGGTGTCCTGATACCTGATCAAAGTGGTCTGTCAGTCACCTTGGTGGTATAGTTTATGTTGCTGTTGATGTATTTTAATCCACCCTACCCCCAGGAGTCCTGAGACCTGATCAAAGTGGTCTTTCAGTCACCCTGGTGAAATGGTTGTGTGTGCATTTGCAGGTTTAAACATCTGCCCTACCCCCAGGAGTCCTAAGACCTGATCAATGTGGTCTGTCAGTCACCCTGGTGATATGGTTGTGTGTGCATTTGTAGGTTTCAACATCTGCCCTACCTCCAGGAGGCCTGAGACCCCATCAAATTGGTCTGTCAGTCACCCTGGTGGTATGGTTGTGTGTGCCTTTGCAGGTTTAAACATCTGCCCTACCCCCAGGAGTCCTGAGACCTGATCAAAGTGGTCTGTCAGTCACCCTGATGGTATGGTTTATGTTGCTGTTGATGTGTTATAATCCACCCTACCCCCAGGAGGCCTGAGATCCCATCAAAGTGGTCTGTCAGTCACCCTGATGGTATGGTTTATGTTGCTGTTGATGTGTTATAATCCACCCTTACCCCAGGGGTCCTGAGACCTGATCAAAGTGGTCTGTCAGCCACACTGTTGGTATGGTTTATGTTGCTGTCGATGTGTTATAATTCACCCTACCCCCAGGAGTCCTGAGACCTGCTCAAAGTGTTCTGTCAGTCACCCTGATGATATGGTTTATGTTGCTGATGAAGTGTGCTTAGACTCCCTACCCCCAGGAGTCCTGGGACCTGATTGCAAAGGTGGGTATGGTATCTAGATATTGTGGTAGGTTATGCAGGGTTAGGTCACACATTTGCCCTATTTCCCAGAAGCCCAGTGCTCATTACACACGTCTGTTATGGATCCTGATGGCATGGTTGGTGCAGCTGTGGATGTGCTCTAAACCACCTCACCCCCAGGAGCCCTGATACCTGATTACGAAGGTCTGTAACAAATCCAGATATCATTGAAGTGTATGCAGTTTCAGGTCACACTTCTGCCCACTCCCCAGAAGTCCCATACCTGATCACAGAGGAACATTATAGATGCTGGTGGAAGGGTGCATGCACCTGTTGGGGTTTCACAGCTCTGCCATAACCCCAGACAGGAGCACAGATGTTAATAGGCCAGCTAGGTGTGGTGGGTCATGCTCCTGTTGTAGTCAGCCACAACTGCCCTAATCACAGGAGGCCCTAGTCATGACCATAGAGGTATAGTAGAAAGCCAAGTGTCATGGTATTGGTGCTTGGCAAGGTGCACAGGGCCACCCACCTTCCGCTCCATGTCAGAATACATCACCCATGTGTTGTAGGGTATCATGGTGCCATGGCGGGTGTGTTGGATGATGTGTGTAGGTCAGGCAAACACACATGTGTTTGCCAGACCACACAGGGAGTTAGGGAAGACCTTCCCTGGACACCAGCATGGCCAAACCACACGTGGCATGATGCTGCCATGTCATGCAAGGAGAGTGTAGGAACAGGGTATGGGATGTCCGGGGTGTTACGCACAGTATGCACACATGGCCAGACCCACAGCCACACATGCAGGTGGCACTGGCAACAGTTAGTAGAGGACACACTGTCCAGAGGAGCAGGAGCAGCACGATGCTGCTCACAGAGAGGTGTGATATGTGTTGGGCACCCACCAGAGATATATGGTCATTAATACTCCCACCCATTGCTTTCCCTCCCAGGTAGAGGACCTACGGAAAAAGGGTCAGGAGTTGCGGCTGCACTGCCCGGAGGTCCTTGCCTGCCTCCAGAGGGGGGCGATGGCACGAAGTGGAGGTGAGTGTTGCGGCCTCTGCAGCTCAGTACAGAATGTCACAGTGGACCAGCAGTCTGTGGGCAGCCAAACTATGTACAGGTGATATGTGACTCACATGATAGTGTGCTAATGACTGTCATCCCCCACAGCTCCTGCTGGCGAGGGCCCCTCAACATCAGGGCACACAAGAACACACCCCACAGTGCAACACCGGACAGTGGAGGAGGAGGAGGAGGTGGGCCCAGCGGTCGAGGAAGAAGAGGACATCATGGAGGGGGCAGAGTGTGGGGCGGTGCCAGAGGGCAGGGAGGGGGAGCCTTATGTGGCAGGGGGTGAGGATGGCAAGGGGGAGATTGAGGAGGTTGAGGAGGAGGAGGGGAGGAGAGCATGGAGGGGGCGAAAGAGAGGGTGGGTGGGAGGGGTCATGGGTGGAGGAGGGGGGTGTGAAGGGGGGTAGGGCGTCTCAGTGGGTGCCACGGGACACAGGACAGCACAGGGCACTGTGGGTCCCTGCCAGCTGCCATATGTCTGCGGTGATGGTGTCCGCCTGGGTGTTGTGTCCCCACCCATTGCCACAGACAGGGCCCATGCTCATGCCACCACCCAAACACCGGCCACCTGGCGTGGATGTGGTGGCATGTGTGTGTGGGACCTGTATGTGGCAGTGGGTGGCCTGCTGCAACAGCAGCAGACCCAGGATCACACCATTCGGTGGCTGGCAGGCACCATTCATTGGTTGGCTGCCGAGATGCACATGCAGCGTGCAGCTGCTATGCGTGGTGCATCTCGGCAGCCATCCCCTGATGGGCATCCGTGAAGCACTTAAGGGGCACAGGGGCACCCACACATGTACCCTGTGCTGTCCTGTCTACCGGCATAGAACATGGGTTGTTTGAAAGGTCTGTTTAATAGTTACAGATGTGTATGGCACCTTCCCCTCCAATCAAGGAGGTAACCTCACATTGGATTTGGAGAATTTCATTTTAAAATAGGGTACATGTAAATATTTAGACAGTGCAATCACTGGTCAACAAATCTTTACAAAGGTCAGGTTACTGAAATAAAAGTAGTCATTTCTTATCAATGTTCATATGCTGAACACGCATATGACAGTGAAATTGCAAAGTTGGCTGCAGTGTTTTTTTAATCCACAAGAACTAATGTTTACATCACGAAATGCATGTCACTAGTAAATATGATAGGCCATCAGTTAATACCTGAAAAAAGCCAAGTCATACGCTACTTCTTAGATTTTCACGCCTGTCTCTTATACAGCTGTCCTGGAACTTCTCTGGGGAGTGTCCAGCAGTAGTCAGCCAGCATTGTACTGGACCAATTTCCCTGGTATTTGTGCTCCATATTTGCTATATCCTTGTGAAAACATTTGCCCTGTTCATCACTAACCATACCACAGTTGTCAGAAAAGAAGTTGAAATTCGAATCCAGGAAATGGACCTTTAGAGACATATTGCAGCCAAGTTTCTGATACTGCATCAGCATGTCGTCTACTAGTTCCTTGTAGTTTTCTGCCCTGACATTCCCAAAAAAGTTTGTTGATGCTAGGCGAAAAGCATGCCATGCTTGTTTTGCATCACCCTGCAACAAGTTGTTGAAATGGTCATCTTTGAAGAGCTGTCGAATCTGAGGACCCACAAAACCCCCTCCTTAATCTTTGCTTTGCTGAGTCAAGGTAGCCTTTCATGCAGGTATTGGGAAGCTGGCGAAGTGCGGTCCATGGCCTTCACAAGGTTTTTCATAAAACCTAGGTTGATGTGAAGGGGTGGTAGCAGGATTTTGGCAACCCCAACCAGAGCTGGGTGCTGGATATTCTTCTCTCCAACTGTTACATTATTTCTCCGATTCCATTCCTTCCGCAAATAGTGCCAATCCCTTGCTCGGCTATCCCATGCACATATGAAACACATGTATTTTATATAGCCCTGCTGAAGTCCCATTAAAAGGGCAACAACCTTCAAGTCACCATAGAGGTGTCAGCTGAATGTGTTATAGTTATGGAAGTCAGTAGATGCTTTAAGTTATCGTATGTCTCTTTCATGTGGACGGCATGTGCTACTGGAATAGATGGAAGATGGTTTCCATTGTTCAAAGGCACAGCCCTCAGACTCAGTTCTGAGAAATCTATAAACAGTCTCCAATCTTGTGGGTCCTGGGTGACTTTTAAGGCATTCATGAGGCTTTCAATATCGTAACAGAATCCCAGATTACTTCCCGTTCCGAATGCATATAGTACACTGCTGACGTCAGATGGCTTCAGCAGCCATCTGGCAGTAGTATTGCATTGCAGCAGAAAATGATGCATTCAACTCTGGATGATGTGTGCATACTGGTATTAGGCAATGTGATGCAATATTACATCATTCACGGCATATTTGGGATGTTGTTGATGCCCTACTGGATACATGTACACGGTGAAACATCACAAATGAGCTACATGCAATATCTTCAGAACAACAGCCAATACATTTCCTTTAATGTTATATTCATGTTCAGCTCACCAAGATACCACATATTAGGGCCTTTTAAAGTCAGTAACAATTTCAGTATTGACCAGTGTTAGACTGCTCCTATGTTACTACAATTAACAATGTCCTGAGGTCTCTGAGGATGCGTGTGAGGTCATCCAACACCCTCAATCTGGGTGGTACATCTCTATATATGTACAAATGTATATATGTAAATAAAAAAGTTTGGATGTGCGGCACAATGTTCACGTGTCTCCCCCACAGACTGAGTGTGAACGTGAGCATGGGACATGTGTGTAGATCCCTATGTGTATGCGTGGTAGACATAAGTAACATACATGGACCATCTCCACACACATTTGTGGTGGCTGTCCATGTGCGTAGGCGTCTGTGTCCCATGGTGTCCCTGTGATGTGCCAATGTGGAGCGTGTCCCAAAAGCTATAGTCACATGCATGCTGTGTGTGATGTGTGGGCACCATATCTGATGTAGCATGCTTGTGGGGCAATAGGGGAACAGGCTAGCAGCAGGTATGTGCCATGGAGGGTAAGATGGAATGCTATACCCAGGAGCTGCACAGGGAGATAGCTGTTGAGGATGACACAGGTCAATGCATGTCACGAGGATGAGCGGTGGGGGACTACAAGCGCTAGAGAACAGTGAGCAGCTGACTGAAGCAAGCCACCTTTGTCTGCCTGTGCTGCATGCAAGCCTATGTGGGAAGACAGCCACGTAGGCCTTGGTGTGGGCAGGGAGAATGGTCACACATGTGTGTCCAATGATGGAGAGTATTTGGGGTGTGAGAGGGTGACATATCCCTACAACAGACATGTACCACCATGAACATCTTCCTGGGCGATGGGAGAGGTTGGGTAAACCCCCATGCATAGATAGGGGGGTGACCACCTGCCACAGTCCATGGCACACAGGGCATGGTATGACCTATGCACGATAATAGGTGGCAGTACAGACACTGCACCCCTGAGGGGCATGGGTAGGCACATGAGGTGCAGGGTACGTAGGGGACCACACTGCCACACATTGGAAACAAACACATAGGTTGTAATAGTTTGTAATGGTTTTATTTGTAATGCTCACATCCTCCGTGGACAGCCATGGTGACCACGGCCCATCCCACCTCTCTGTTGCGGGACTGCCGGTGCAGCCTCTGGTGCTGGTGCTGGCTGCTGTATACGGGCTACTATAGCAATACGGAGGAGCGCCCCTGCTATTGTGTCTGCTGTGGACTACAGCTGGTGGATCTCTTGGTGAATGGCCAACAGATCCAGATGAGTGCCTGTGGGTGGGTTAAGAACATAAGAACATAAGATATGCCATACTGGGTCAGACCGAGTTCCATCAAGCCCAGTATTCTGTTTCCAACAGTGGCCAATCTAGGTCATATGTACCTAGCAGTTTCCCCAAGAGACACAAGTTCCACAATGCTTGTACTGGGTCAAGCATTGATATCTTCGGTCACTTCTTAATAATGGTTTATGGACCTTTCCTCCAGGAACTTGTCCAAACCTTTTTTAAACCCAGCTACACTAACAGCCTTTTCTACATCCTCCGGTAACAAATTCCAGAGTTTGATTACACGTTGAGTGAAAAAATATTGTCTTTTATTAGTATTAAATAGTTTACCCTGTAGCTTCATTGCATGTCCCCTAGTCTTTCTATATTCTGATAACGTAAACAATCGATCTACGTTTACCCGTTCCACTCCGTTCAGTAATTTATAGACTTCTATCATATCTCCCCTCAGCCGTCTCTTTTCCAGGTTAAAGAGCCCTAACCTTTTTAGCCTTTCTTCATAGGAGTATCCTTCCATCCCCTTTAGCATTTTGGTGGCTCTTCTCTGAACCTTTTCTAAAATCGCTATATCCTTTTTAAGATACGGCGACCAGAATTGCACACAATATTCAAGGTGCGGTCTCACCATGGAACGATATAGAGGCATTATAATATCTTTTGTTTTATTTTCCATTCCTTTCCTTATCATACCTAGCATTCTATTTGCTCTCTTGGCCGCCGCTGCACACTGGGCCGAGGGTTTTAACATGGTATCCACAATGACGCCTAAATCTTTTTCCTGGGTGGTGGCTCCTAATGTGGAACCTTGCATCGTGTAACCATAGTTTGGGTTGTTCTTCCCTAGGTGCATAACCTTGCACTTGTCCACATTAAATTTCATCTGCCATTTTGATGCCCAGTCTTCCAATTTATCAAGATCCTCTTGCAATTTTCACAATCCTCTTGGGTTTTAACAACTTTAAATAGTTTTGTGTCATCTGCAAATTTGATAACCTCACTCGTTATTCCACTTTCCAGGTCATTTATGAATATGTCAAAATGCAGCGGACCCAGCACAGATCCCTGGGGTACACCACTATTCTCCTTTCTCCATTGGGAAAATTGGCCATTTAGCCCTACCCTCTGCTTTCTATCTTTTAACCAGTTCCTGATCCACATTAGTACACTGCCTCCTATCCCATGACTCTTTAGTTTTGCCAAAAGTCTCTGATGAGGGACCTTGTCAAAGGCTTTCTGAAAGTCCAGATACACAATATCAACCGACTCACCTTTGTCCACCTGTTTATTCATTCCTTCAAAAAAACATAACAGATTAGTAAGACAAGATCTTCCTTGTCTAAAGCCATGTTGGCTGTCTCCCATTAGGTTGTGACTATCTACATGCTGAGTAATTTTATTCTTTATGATGTTTCTACAATTTTTCCTGGTACTGACGTCAGGCTCACCGGTCTGTAGTTTCCCGGATCACCCCTGGAACCTTTTTTAAAAATTGGCGATCCTCCAATCTTCAGGTATTAGAGATGATTTTAATGATAGTTCACAGATTACTGATAGCAGGTCTACAATCTCATATTTCAGTTCTTTCAACACCCTTGGATGTATACCATCCGGCCCAGGTGATTTGCTACTCTTCAGTTTATCTAATTGTTGTAAGACATCTTCCCGATGTATCGATATTTCCTTCAATTCTTCCGCACCTTTAAATACCACTTCAGTCATGGGTAACATCCCTACATCTTTCTCAGTAAAGACCGAAGCAAAGAATTCATTCAGTCTCTCCGCTATCGCCTTGTCGCCTCTTAGTGCTCCTTTAACCCCTTTATCATCTAATGGACCAACTGACTCTCTCACGGGTTTTTTGCTACGAATGTACTTGAAAAGGTCTTTATTTCGCGTTTTTGCTTCTGCAGCAAGCTTCTTCTCAAATTCTCTCTTTGCCTGCCTTATCAGTGCCTTGCATTTGACTTGCCAGTGCTTGTGCCGTTTCCAGGTTTCATCGTTTGGCTCTTTTTTCCATTTCCTGAAAGATGCTTTTTTGGCAACAACAGCCTCTCTGACCTCACCTTTAAACCATGCTGGCAGTTTTTTGGACTTCCTTCCACTTTTCTTTTTTTTTCTTTTTTTTTTCGTATTTATTTATGCAATTTACAATACATTAGAGAAGAAGCTTAAACAAGCCTTACTCGAGAAACAGGGTTACAACAAGAAAATCACATTTCAATATACAAAATGCTCATATAACAGAAATAACAAAAGTAAAAAAATAACAGTGTAAACCCTCTCTAGTCCACAAACAGGAGTGGGAGCATCACAGCAAAAAGAAATTAACATTGAAGCTCAAAAGCCAAGGATCATAAACCACATATCAAGCTTTACCACTTAACATGAGACTAAGAGGAGCAGGGGAAGGCTTCCAAACGTCTAGAACTAATAAATAGTAACCAATTGGGCACGATTAAAAAAAAACACATAAGAAATTGCAACAATACTTGATCAAACATTTACACGGATGTTTAAGAAAACATAACCCCCCCAATACCAATTGCAAACAAACACCAGGTCGTTTAAAAAGTAAACTTCTCTACGACGCTTTTGAGTCTCCCTAGAGCGATCAGGATAAATACGTATCCGCTTAAGCCCCGGAATAGTATCTCCTCCTCTTAAAAAAAAGTTTCAATATCCACTCTTTTCAGATGTCAATGAACAAATGTTACTAGCAAAGTTGAGGGTCTTGAGACTCTAAACAGAATTTTCAACTCAAATCTGTAACATTAAGGGAATCCCCTTGCAACATTACTATCCCCTAAGTTCCTCACCATAGGAGCAGCTTAGCCTTAGGGATAGAATAAGCCGTTAAACCAAAGGTGGCATAAGATTAGAGGAAAACCCCCCAAACACATCAGAAAAGTACTCTTTAAACATTATCCCTAGGAGATACAGATCATTAATCTAGGAAAATTAATCACACGAAGAGTAGTACTACGCGAGAAAATTTTCTAATTGTTCCAACGTAGTATGAACAATCAAATCCTTCTTTTGGAGAAATATCTACATAATCTTCCAAAAGTTTTACTTTTCTGCCGTTCTTCTTTAGCACCTTAGAATAGATTAGACACCCTCTCCTCCAGAACCGACTACTGTCCCCGATAGTCACATTAACTTTCGGTGATAACGAGATGTAATCTGCGGGTAGCAATTACTTCACCAAGAGA